>CM061259.1:85187500-85517500 GCA_030848825.1 Tadarida brasiliensis
AAAACTAGATTTCTAACAAGCTGAAAAAGCAGTTACAGATAAGCAAATGGAGAAAGCCAAAATGAACACTGTGGTATTTGGTTTGAATTAGAGGTATCAGTATGAACTAATAGTTTTTAAAACATATTAACTTACACAGATGAATACAAAACAATAAATATAAATGAGTGTATATTTGAGTTAGCCTACATACATATATTTTAAGTCCTGTGCATTAATAGAACCTGGAAATAATGACATCCCAGTAACAATGAGGACATTGACTGTCCACATCTTATCTTCTAAATATCATTCTGTCATTAAAAATAAAACCACCACCACCACAACCAGGGATCCTTGCTTAAGTGGTTAATTCCAAAGCTGGGAAAGAGAAAATACAAGAGAAACTGAGAGCTTCTGGAGTGCCAGGAAGTAAAGTAGTGCTCAAAAAAGGATGAGGACATGTGAAAAGGGCACAGGAACCAACTTCTGAGTTCCCAGTGGCCAAAGCTGAAACAATCTGAGCAACAAAATGAATAACAACATAATAACTTACAGCATAAAATTAATATATATGGGTCAGTACTGATTGGTTGGATGGGTGAATGGATAGATGGATGGATAGATGAATAGTTAGATAGGCCCTGACCAGTTTGGCTCAGCGGTTAGAGCGTCGGCCTGAGGACCAGAGAGTCCTGGGTTCAGGTCCCGCTAAGGGCATGTACCTGGGTTGCAATTTGTCCCCCTGGCCCCGGCTGGGGTCGTGTGGGTGGCAGCCACTCGATGTGTCTCTCTCTCATCAATGTTTTTCTCTCTTCCTCCCTCTCTCCCTCCCGCTCTATCTGAAGATAAATGCAAAAATGTCCTTGGGTGAGGATAAAAAAAAAAAGTTAGATAGATAGATAGATAGATAGATAGATAGATAGATAGATAGATAGATAGATAGATATTTAGATAAATAGATAGGAGGATAGATAGATAGATATTTAGGTAAATAGATAGGTGGATAGATAGATGATAGATAGATAGATAGATAGATAGATAGATAGATAGATAGATAGATAGATAGACAGACAGACAGACAGATAGATAAAAGAACAGGTCTTCCTTACAGAAGAATTTCAATTAATACAAGCAGAAGGAATAGGGGAATAGAAAATCACCATTAGAACAGCACAGTAATTGTTTCAGACAAGATGAATCATTGATGGATGCTAAAACTATCGGAAGGAAGTTTGAGGAGAAATAGGACATTTGCATAGTCTCAAAGTACTTCTTCCAAGGTGTTTATTAGGGAAAAATAATAACTTTCAGTGGAGAATCTTGGCAGATGTTGCCTGAACTAGGTGATTAATGTTAACTCTACCAGTAATAAGACTTACCAACATCATGTACCCTTGATGGGATCATTAAGAAGGGCACATCATTTTGGGAGTACCTTTGTAAAAAATGCACAACCTCAATCTAATCATAAAAAAAATATTAGGTCCAAACTGAGGGGCAATGTACAAAATAACTAACTCTTCAAAGGTATCAAGACCATGAAAGACAAGTAAAGATGTTCCAGATTGGTGGGAACTAAGGAGACATGACAGTTAAGTGCAATGTGGGAATGAAGACCGGCTCCTTGAACAGAAAAAAGACATTAGGAGAAATACTAGTAAAATCTGAATAAAGTCTACTTTAGTTAAGAGTACTACATTAATGTTAATTTTTTAGTTTTAATAATTGTATTATGTTTATGCAAGATGTTAGTTAACATTAAGGAAGGCTGGGTGAAGGTACACAGGATCTCTCTGTACTACTTTGACAACTTTTCAGTAAGTCTCAAAATAAGAAGTAAAAATTCCTTTAAGAGAGATTTGACTGTTTAATGCAAAAAAAAAAAAAAAAGAAAAAAAGAAAAAAAGAAAGAAAGAAAGAAAGAAAGAAAGAAAGAAAGAAAGAAAGAAAGAAAGAAAGAAAGAAAGAAAGAAAGAAAGAGGTATTTGGAAGTTATAACATATGTAAAAGTAAAATGTAATTTTAAAATAGCACAGGGGATAGGAGAGAGTTAATGGAACTATACTGCTATAAAGTTCTTATGTGGTAAGTAAAGTGACATACACTTATTTAAAGATAGTCTAAGACAAATTAAAGAGCATATTTTAAAATGTAAAGCAACCACTAAAAATGAAAACCACAGTAAATTGAAGGTATGCCTAATAATCCATGAGTGGAGATAAAGTAGAATCATTAAAAAACTCAATTACTCCAGAAAGGCAATAAACAATGCTTTTTAAAAGGCACAGAGACAGCAAAACACACAGAAAAAGAAATAGCAAAATTGTACACTTAAACCCAGCCCAACCATATCTACAATCACATTAAATTTAATTCTAATAGTTCAATTAAGAGATAGAGACTTTCCCAGAGTAAGTAGAAAGAAAGAAATAATAAAGGTCAGAGCAGAAATAAAAGACATAGAGACTAAAAAAAAAAAAATTCAAAAGATCAATGAAACCAAGAGCTGGTTCTTTGAAAAGATAAACAAGATTGATGAACCTTTAGCCAGACTCACCAAGAAACAAAGAGAGAGGACCCAAACAAACAAAATCAGAAACAAAAGAGAAGTAACAATTGATACCACAGAAATACAAAGGATTGTAAGAAAATCCTATGAACAATTAATTATACACCAACAAATTGGAAACCTAGGTGAAATGGAAATATTCCTAGAATCACACAGTCCCAAAAACTGAACAAGGAAGAGACAGAAAACTTGAAGAGACCAATAACAACTAAGGAAATTGAAGATGAAATCAATAAACTCCCAGCAAACAGAAGCCCGGGTATAGACAGCTTCACAGGGGAGTTTTACCAAACATTCAAAGAAGAACTAACACCAATTCTCCTCAAACTATTAAAAAAATTCAAGAGGAAGGAAGACTTCCAAGCTCTTTTTATTAGGCCAGTATAATCCTAATTCTAAAACCAGATAAAGGCACTACAAAGAAAGAAAACTACGGGCTAATATCCCTGATGAACATAGATGCCAAAATCCTCAACAAATATTAGCAAATCAGATCCAGCAATATATTAAAAAAATTATTCACCACAACCAAGTGGGATTCATCCCAGGGATGCAAGGCTGGTACAATATTTGCAAATCATTAAGTGTGATACACCACATAAACAAAATGAAAGATAAAAATCATATGATCATATCAATAGATGCTGGAAAAGCATTTGACAAAATCCAGCACCCATTTCTGATAAAAACACTCAACCAAGTGGAAATAGAGGGGTCATATCTCAACATAATAAAGACCACATATGACAAACCTATAGCCAACATCATACTCAATATGCAAAAACTAAAAGCATTTCCCTTAAGAACAGGAACAAGACAGGGATGTCGCCACTCTTATTCAACATAGTATTGGAAATTTTAGCCACAGTGATAAGACAAGAAGAAAAAATAAAAGTCATCCAAATTGGAAAGGAGGAAGGGAAACTGTATTATTTGCAGATGACATGATATTGTACATAGAAAACCCTAAAGACTCCATCAAACATCTACTAGATTTAACAAATGAATCTTTTCAAAAGTAGTGGATACAAAATTAACATCCAGAAATTGAGAGCATTTTTATACACCAATGATGAACACTCAGAAAGGGAAACTAAGAAACAATCCCATTTACCATTGCAACAAAAAATATGATACCTAGGAATAATGTCAATCAAGGAGGTAAAAGACCTGTTCTCAGAAAACTACTGGACATTGATAAAAGAAATATAAGATATTAAAAAGTAGAAGCATATACCATGTTCACCGATAGGAAGAATCAACATCATTAAAATGTCCTTACTACCCAAAGCAATCTACAGATTCAATGCCATCCCTATTGAAGTACCAATGGCATATTTCACAGATCTAGAACAAATACTCCAAAAGTTCACATGGAACCAAAAAAGACCCTGAATAGCCACAGCAATCTTGAAAAAGAAGAACAAAGTTGGAAGGATCACAATACCGGATATCAAGTTATACTACAAAGCCATCGTAATCAAAACAGCTTGGTACTGGCACAAGAACAGGCATATAGATCAATGGAATAGAACAGAAAAATTGATCCAAGACATTATGTGTAATTAATATTTGACAAAGGAGGCAAGAGCATACAATAGAGAAAAGACAGTCTCTTCAATAAATGGTGTTCAGAAAATTAGACAGGTAGATGCAAAAAAAAAAGGAAACTAGACCACCAACTTACACCATACCCAAGAATAAACTAAAAATGGATAAAAGACTTAAATGTAAGTCATGAAACCATAAAAATCCTAGTAGAAAATGTGGGCAGCAAAATCTCAGTCATCATACATAGCAGAATTCCACTGATACATCACCTAGGGCAAGAGAAGCAAGGGAAAAAATTAATACATGGGACTACATCAAATTAAAAAGCTTCTGCAGCCCTGGCCGGTTTGGCTCAGCGGTTAGAGCGTCGGCCTGTGGTCCAGAGAGACCCGGGTTCGGTTCCCGCTAAGGGCACGTACCTCGGTTGCGGTTTGTCCCCGGCCCCTGGTTGGGTCATGGGGGAGGCAGCCACTCGATGTGTCCCTTTCACATCGATGTTTCTCTCTCTCTCTCTCTTCCTCTCTCTCCCTCCCACTCTATCTGAACAAAAAATGGAAAAATGTCCTCCGGTGAGGATTAAAAAAAAAAAAAAAGCTTCTGCATGGCAAAAGAAAACAGCATCAAAATGAAAAGGGAACCCACTCTCTGGGAAAACATATTTGCCAATGATACATCAGATATGGGGTTAATTTCCAAAATATAGAATACTCATACAACTTAAGGAAAGGAAGACAATCCAAGTAAAAAATGCTCAGATGACCTGAATAGACACTTCTCCAAACAGGACATACAAATGGCCCAGAGACATATAAAAAGAAAAAATGCTCAGCGTCAGTAATCATCAGAGAGATGCAAATTAAAACAACTATGAGGTATCACCTCACAGTTGTCAGAGTGGCTGCCATCAACAAATCTTCCAACAACAAGTGCTGGCGAGGGTGTGGAGAAAAGGGGACTCTAGTACACTGCTGGTGGGAATGCAGACTGGTGTAGCCACTGTGGAAAACAATATGGTGTTACCTCAAAAATTTAAAAATTAATCTGCCATTTGACCCAGTGATCTCACTTCTAGGAATATATCCTAAGAAGCCTGAAACACCAGTCAGAAAGAATATATGCACCCCTATATTCATAGCAGCACTATTTACAATAGCTAAGATCTGGAACATACAGTATACACAATAAATACTATGCAGCTGTAAGAAAGAAAGATCTCTTATCCTTTGAAACAACATGGAGGGACCTGGAGAGTATTATGCTGAGCAAAATAAACCAGTCAGAGAAAGACAAGTACCAAATGATCTCACTTATTTATGGAATATCTTGAACAAAATAAGCTGTCGATCAAAATAGATCCAGAGACAAGGAAGTAAGGAACAGACTGACAAATCTCAGATGGAAGGGGGTAGGAGGGTTGGGAAGAGATAAACCAAAGAATTTATATGCATATATGCATAACCAATGGACACAGACGATAGTTTGGGGAAAGCAGCAAGGGGGTGAGAGCAGGGAGGAGCGGGTCAGTGGGGGGAAAAGGGGGAGATAACTGTAATACTTTTGACAATAAAGATTTTTTTTAAAGAGAATATTTAAAATGTATGGCTGAAACAGAGTCAGACTCTTCCACTAAATTGCCAAAGTTCCCTGAATTTATGTTAATACAGTTCCTCCCTTCTACCACATCCCAGATTTTAGTTCATGATGCCATAAAAAGTTGCAAGATCTCTGAAAGTCAATTTGTGTCACAGTAAGGTCTTCTCAGACCTTC
The DNA here is from genome assembly GCA_030848825.1 of Tadarida brasiliensis. NCBI lineage: Eukaryota > Metazoa > Chordata > Mammalia > Chiroptera > Molossidae > Tadarida > Tadarida brasiliensis. Next base: position 85,193,371 of record CM061259.1, read on the forward strand.
ATTACATAAGTGCTCTGAGATGATTATTGCCACCATATTCATTGAGAATTTGTTGAAGACTGTCACACTCATGTTTCCACCTCAGTAAGTATATGAGCCTGGATATGGTTGAAATGAACATTCGAAGGTTTTATCTTGACATTGTAAATATCTTGAAAATATGCCCAAGACTGAATATACTTTTTAGAAGGTGGTAAATCCTGGAATTTACTTAGTCCAAGAATGTTTGTTTGTCTGTTTCTTCTTTGTTTTGTAGTAAATCCCTGAAATGAGTTTATCTCTTAATAAATTTATCTAATAAATATTTGTGAATAAAAAAGAGAGATGGAGACTCTCAATATAGATAAAATAACAAAGCACAACTATATTATCTCTATATGAAACCGACTTTAAAATGAGACACAGATATACTAAAAGTAAAAGTTTATAAAAAGGTATATCAGACAAACTCTAGTCATGAGAAAGCTGTGGTATCTGTATTAACAAAAGATAAAGTAGACTTTAGGGTAAGAATTAATGCCAGTCCGGCCGGTGTGGCTCAGTGGCTGAGCGTTGACCCATGCCCCAAGAGGTCGCCAGTTCGATTCCCAGTCAGGGCACATGCCCAGGTTGTGGGCCTGATCCCCAGTGGGGGGCATGCAGGAGGTGTCCAGTCGATGTTCTCTCTCATCAATGTTTCTATCTCTCTCTTCCTCTGACTTCCTTTCTCTGTAAAATCAATAAAGAAAACAAAAATTTTTTTAAAGAATTAATGCCAGATAAACAGGGATGTTTCTTAATGACAAAGGGGTCAATTCATTAAAAACACATAATCCTAAATATGAGTGCACCAAATAAAAGAACCTCAAAATACATGAAATTTGAAAATATTTTGAATTTAATGAAAATAAAAACACATCATATCGAAAGCTGCATAATGGTGCTAAAGTCATGCTTAAAGGGAAATTTATAGCTTCAAATTCTTATATTTTTTAAAAAAAGGCCTAAAATCAAAATCAAAACTTCTACCTTTGGAAACTAAAAAAATAAGAGCAAAGTAAATCCAAAATAATTAAAAGAAAGAAGAGAATATGTATAAGAGCAAAAATCAATGAAATAGAAAATGAATAAGCAATAGAAGACAATCAATAAAATCCAAAGTGAATAATCTAAATTAAACTAGTTAGACTTGTAAAGAAGAGAAAAAACAGCGATTATCAACACTAGTCACAACCACAGAAATAGACATTAAAATTAGACTAAGAAAATATTACAAACAACTATGGGCCAATAAACTTGGCAATAAAAATAACAGACTAAAAAATAAGTTAAAAAATCTGAAAAGCCCTATATTTTAATTTTATTTTTAAATTAGCATACAGTAAAATTGACTTTTGATGTATACTTCTTTATATTCTTTAAAAACATTGAATTCATAATTTTAAATATTCCAAACATTTCAGGCCCAAATGGTTTTACTCATGAATTCTAACAAACACTTAAAGAAAAAAATAATATCGCCTGGCTGGTGTGGCTTAGCACTGACCCATGCACCAAGAGGTCACCGGTTCGATTCCCAGTCAGGGCACATGCCCAGGTTGTGGGCCCGATTCCCAGTGGAGGGCATGCAGGTGGCAGCCAATCGATGTTGTCTCTCATCAATGTTTCTATCTCTCTTTCCCTTCCTCTCTAAAAGCAATAAAGAAAAAAAAAATTTTAAGAAAAAATAATATTAATCCTATGTTAGTCTTTCAGAACATAGAACAGGAGGGAACGATTTCCAACTAATTTTTTTAAACCAGCATTACCACCCTGATATAAAAAAATATATACAAAGTCAATATAAGAACACTACAAACTAGAAAACATCGTTGAAAGAAATTTAGAGAAGAGCTAAATAAATATCCCATGTTCATGAACCTAAAGATATAATATTGTTAATATAGCAATACCCCCTAAATTAATCTACAGAGTCAACACAGTCCCTATCAAAATTCCAACTGCTTTTTTTTTTTTTTCCAGAAATTCACAACCTAGTCCTAAAATTCTTGTGGAAATGTTAGGGACTGAGAATAGCCAAAACAATCTTGAAAAGGAATAACAAAGTTGGAAGATTCATACTTCCCAATTTCAAATCTTTCTACAAAGCTATGGTAAATCAAGAAAGTGTCATGCTGGCATAAGGACAGACATATAGACCAATAGAACAGAACTGACAGTCCATATAAAAAAAGCCTCTATATCTATGGCCAAATGATTATTGACAAGGGGTGTCAAGACAATTCAATGGAAGAAAGAGTAGCTTTTAAACAGATGATGCTAACACAACAGGATACCAACAGGCAAAAGAATGACTTTGGATCCCTACTAAACACTCCCAATAAAAATTAACTTTAGCCCTGGCTAAATTAACTTTAGTTTGGCTCAGGGGTTGGAGCATTGGCCCACGGATCAAAGGGTCACAGGTTCGACTCCAGTCAAGGGCATGTATCTCGGTTGCAGTTCAATCCCGGGCCCTGGTCGGGGTCGTGTGTCAGGCAACTAATTGGTGTGTCTCTCTCACATCAATGTCTCTCTCTCTCTCTCTCCCCCCCCCTCTCTCTCCCTCCCACTCTATCTGAAGGTCATAGAGAAGTGTCCTCAGGAGAGGATTAAAAAATAATAATAACTTTAAATCGATCAAAAACGTAAATGTAAAAGCAAAAATTGTAAAGTCCTTAGAAGAAAACTTAAGCATAAATCTTCATGACCTTGAATTAGGCAATGGTTTCTTAGATATGACTCCAACAGAAACAAAAGAACATAACAGATAAACTAGACATATTGAAAATTAAAAACTTTTATGCTTCCAAGGATACCATTAAGAAAGTGAAAAGATGACCCAAAGAATAGGAGGAAATTTTTCCAATATATCTGTTAAGGGATTTTAATCTAGAATATATATTTTAAAAGCTATGACAACTCAATAACAAAAAGACAAATAACTCAATTAAAAAAACAAAAACAAACTAGGCAAAGGAGCTGAGGAGAGAGATAGTTCTCCAGAGAAGATATTCAAATAGCAATAAGCACAACATCACCCATCAAAACCACAATAAGATGCTATACTCACTCGCTAGGCTGGCAATAATAAGAAAGACTTCACTAACAAGTGTTGGTGAAGATGTGGAGAAACGAACTCTGGTGGAAATTTCTGGTGGAAATGTAAAATGATATAATCACTGTGGGAAATAACTTGGCAGTTTCTCAAAAAGTTAAACGTAGACTTACAATATTACCCTGAAATTCCACTCCTAGGTATATCCCTAGGAGTATTAAAAGTATATGTCCAGCCCTGGCCAGGTGGCTCAGTTGATTGGAACATCATCCCAGTTGGTCGGAGCATCGACCCATAAACCAAAATGTTGCGGGTTCAATTCCCAGTCAGGGAACAAACCTAGGTTGTGGGTTCGACCCCCAGTTTGGAGCATGTATGGGAGGCAACTGATAAGTTTCTCTCTCTCTCTCTCTCTTTCTCTCTCTCTCTCTCTCTCTCTCTCTCTCTCTCTCTCTCCCCCCCCCCTCCCGCAAAAAAATCAATAAGAAAATAAATATATAGCCCTGACTGGTGTGGATACTTGTTGAGCATTGTCCCATGCACTAAAAAGTCGCCGCTTTGATTCCCAGTTAGGGCACACACCCAGGTTGTGGTTTAGTCCTTGGTTGCGGCATGTGTGGGAGGCAACCAGTACGTGTCTCTCTCCCTCTCCCTTCCCCTCTCTCTAAAATCAATTAAAACATATAATGGAGATCTATATCTCCACATCAAAATCTGTACACAAATATTCACAGTCAAAAAGCGACAACAGTACAAATAGCCACAAATGATGAATAGATAAATAAAATGTGGCATATCCAAACCATGGAATATTATTCAGCCATAAAAAGGAATAAAGTACTGTGAAGTACTGTTTCATGCTACAACATGAATGAATCCTAAAAATGGTAACCTAAATATTATAAAAGAAGCCAGACACAAAAGGCCACATATTTTGTTATTCTATTTATAGAAACTATCTAGAATATGCAAATTCATAGAGATAGAAAGTAGATTAGTAGCTGCCAGAGGCCAGAGGAGGGGAAGAATGAGGAGTGACTGCTAATGGGTAGCAGGGTTTCTTTTGAGGCTGATAAAAATGTCATGGAATCAGATAATAGTGATGGTTGCACACCTTGTGAATATACTAAAAACCACTGAATTGTACATTAGTTTTTAAATGGTGAATTTTATGGTATATGAATTATGTCTCAGTAATAAAAGAAAACAGACCAATGTCCCTCATACACAGATGCAAAAATCCTTAAGAAAATATTAGTAAATTGGATCCAACAATATATAAAAAGGATAACACATTATGATCATATGGGACTTATTTGAAAAAATCAATGTAATTCACCACATTAACAGAATAAAGGATATAATCACCTCAAGTGGTACAAAACATGCATTTGACAAAATTAGGTGCCAACTCATGGTAAAAATTCTTAGTAAATCAAGAATGACAGAGAACAATAAACAAGATCTCAGTGTCTGGGGTCAGGAATCTGGGTGTGGCTTAACTGAGTGTCTCTGTTTCAAGGTCTCTCATGAAGTTACAGTCAGGCTGTCGACTGGGCCTTCAGTCTCCTTTGAACACGTAACTGGCAAAGGATACACTTCTAAATTCACTCACATGGCTGTTGACAGAATTGAGTTCTTCATGGGCTGTTGGACAGAGGACCTCAATTATGCACTAATTGTTGGCTAGAGACCTCCCTCAGTCCTTTTCCGTAGGTATAGGCCTCTCCATAGGGCAGCTCACAGCATGGCCTCTGGCTTCCCTCAGAGCAAGCTAGCAAGGGAGAGTAAGTCCAAAGATGGTAACACAGTCTTTTTATGACCTTAACTTGAAAGTGACATTCCATCACTTCTGCTGTGTTCTATTTGTTAGAAGCAAGTCAATAAAGCCCAGCCAACACACAATAAGAGGATATTGCACAGGGGTGTGAACAAAAACAAGTAGGGATGTTTGGGGGCCATCTTAGAGACTGCCTACTATAAAGGCCACCTATGAAAAATGACAGCTAGTGGTATGAATATTATGTTTAATGGTGAAATGTTGAAATCTTTTAGTTCTAAGATTGAGAACAAGGAAAGGATATGCACTATTACTAATTCCACTCAACACTATACTGGAGATCTTTTCAGTGCATAAAAGCTAAATAAATAAGTAAACAAGCAAACAAATTAATTTATAGGGCACAAAGATCAGTAAGAAAGAAATAAAACTCTCTCCTGATGATATGACTGTTTATATAATAAACTGTAAGGAATATGTCCCTACACTACTAGAACTAAGAGAGAAATTCTGCAAAGCCACAGAGTAAAAGTCAAAATGCAAAAATCAATTACATTCCTATAACCTTGTACCAAGCAATTAAAAATGGTATTTAAAACACAATACCACTTGCAATAGAGTCATAAAACAAAAATATTTAGAAATAAATTAATAAAACATTTGTAAGATCACTACACTGAAGACTATGAGACAGGAGAGAAGATAAAGAAATAAATGGTATAGGTCTTAAATAAATGAAGAGCTATACCATGTTAATGGATTGGAAGACTCAATGGAGTTAAGGTGTCAATTTTCCTCAAATTGTTTTATAAATTCAACAACATCCCAATCAAAATCCCCACAAGCTCTTTTATAGATATTGGCAAGCTGATTCTAAAAAGATATTTGGAAATTCAAAGGACCTAAAATAGGCAAAACAATCATAACAAAGAACAAATTTGGAAGACTCCACTATCAGATTTTAAGACTTGTTATACAGCTACAATAATCATGACAGCATAGTGTTAATGTAGTGTTGGCATAAAGATTACCAATGGAATAGAATGGATGACCTAGAAATAGACTCTCACATACGTGATTTTTGACAAAAGAGCCAAGGCAGTTCAACTGAGAAAGGAACGTCTTTTTAAAAAACAGTGCTAAGGCTATGCTGCCTTTTGACCCAGTGATCCCACTTCTGGAAATATATCCTAAGAATCCCAAAACACTAATCAGAAAGAATATATGTACTCCTATGTTCATAGTAGCATTATTTACAATAGCTAAGATCTGGAAATAGCCCAAGTGTACATCAGTGGATGAGTGGATAAAAAAAGCTGTGGTACATTTACACAATGGAATACAACGTAAATAATGAAAATGTTCAATGTGGCTGAAAAAAAAGAAGGAACTCTCTTACCCTTTGAGATAGCATGGAGGGACCTGGCAATTATGGTGCTAAGCAAAATAAGCCAGTCAGAGAAAGACAAATACCACATGATCTCACCTATATGTGAAATCTAAAGAACAAAATAAACTGATGAACAAAATAGGGCCAGAGGCGTAGATAAATGAAACAGACTGACAGATCTCAGAGGGGAGGAGGGGGAGGAGGGCGGGAAGAGATCAGCCAAAGAATATATATGCATATATGCATGGCCCACTGATACAGACAATAATATGGGGAAGGCCTGGGGGAGATGCTAGGTGGAGGGAGAGAAAGCGGGGGGGGGGGGGGGGGGGCGGAATGGGGGGTATCTGTAATGGAATCAACAATTACAATAAAAACAGATCTATGTCAGAGGAGAGGGTGGGTAGGGGAGCTGGGTGAAAAGGTGAAAGGATTAGCAGTATGAATTGGTAGTTACAGAACTGTCCCAGAGATGTAGATTACAGCTAGGGAACATAGTCATAATATTGTGATAACTATGTATGTGGCCAGGTGGGCAGTTGAAGCATCAGGGGGACCACTATGTAAAGTACATGACTTTCTGGCCACTTTGCTATGCATCTGAAACTAATGCAGGATTGTGTTGGATGTAAACTGTAACTGAAAAATTTTAAAGACAGTGCTAGATAAAAAAAATTATAATAATGCTAGAACAACTGGATATTGATATGGGGAAAAATAAATTTTGACTCCTACCTCACACCATATGCAAATATTAACTTGAAATGAATAATAGGGCCATGCTTTATTTTCCCCATAGCCCTATCTAGTCATTCCACCTACTCTGCCTCTCCAACATTGGGTATTCTCAGACTTTTTCATTTTTACCTGTTAGACTGTCTAGTGGAAGAGGAACAAACAGAACCTCCATATATTGCTGCTGGACATGTAAAATGGTAAAAACAACTTCAGAAAATTTTGACAAAAATATCTACTTATGACCAGCAGCTCCTCTCTTAGGTACTTACCCAAAAGAATAAAAATACATGTCCACAAAATCTCTTGTCCAAGAATGTTTGTATCAGCTTCATTCATGATGGCCCCAACTGTAATAACCCAATCTCTTTCAATGATAAAATCAATAAACAGTGGTATTTTTATACAATAGAAATAATATTCAGCAATTTCAAAAGTGAACTCCTAATGTACACAATAGTATGGATAAATCTTAAAACACGCTGAGTATAAGAAACCAGACACAAATGAGCATACACTGTGTGATTTCATTTACACAAAACTCAAGAACATACAAAACTAATCTCTGGTTATAGTAATAAGAATAATTGCCTATTAAAGGTGAGGATTGACCGCAAGAAGACATAGGGGAACTCTTTGAGGTGATGAAAATGTTCTATGTATTGATTGTGGTCACACAGGTATATACATTTGTCAAATTCATCAGATTACACACTCAACTTGTGCGCATTTCACTGTAGGTAAATTTTACCTTGAGTTTAAAAAAATCATGCAAGCTGCTATGTGGGGACTAGGCAGGGATGGGACAAGAAAGTGGGGAGCATGGCTGGCAGGACCTAGCAGGTCTCCAGGTAAGAGATGACAGTGACAGAGATGCAGACTAGACAGACTTGGGGTAACAGCCTCCTCTGGACATCTTCCCTAATGGTAGCAGCTCTCATAAATCTCTTCCCAATCTCGCAGTAGGTACCATTGGCCCCATCACATTAATTCCAGTCATCACCGAATACTCACTCCATGCCAGGTACCTAATCCTTTTCCTGCTTTTCATATCTTGGAACCCTGCCTGCATTCTAAACAAGCCTCTCTACCATCTACTAGCTCTGCAATCTTGGGTAAATTAAGTTACCTTTCAAGTCTCATACCCTATTGCATAAATGAGGATAATAATTATATATATCCTGAAGGCTTATTATGAGGATTAAGTTTAGGTAAAATACATGTTCATCCTTAGGTTAATAGGACTATAATGGCAAAGTGACTAGTTAATCACTTGGCACACAGTTGGTAGTGAAGAAACGATAGACTCTTTCCTTCTTTCCTACTCTCCCTAACTAGACTGTGAACTCCCCAAGGTTGGGACGTAACCCCTGTACTCTTGTCTACCCAGCGGCATAGTAGACTACAGCGAGGGGCACGCGGCATGTGCTTGCTTTCGGGCCCAAAGTACCACGGAGTGAGACGCTTTGTGAAGTGGTTCCGAGTGTGGATATGCTCCACTGGGAAACATAGAATCCACAACATTTTAGAAAACCTAGGCTTGCCCTAATTAGAACTCAACAAAAGTCAAAATTTCAAATGAAACTCAGATATTTGGGGGTTTAGTTCAACTTTGTGGTTGAGAAGTTTTGAAAAAATATGGTTCTAAATAAAAGCTAAGGAAAAGGCTTACTTAAGAAAAAAGCTAATAAAGAATACTGACTTAAACAGTGCTTTATGAAGCAATATTATGATGCATTAAAAGCAAAAAAAAAAATAAGAAACATATGGATTAGGTTCTCCTGGAAATATATCACGTTTTAAAATGTCAGGAAACAGTGTTCAGGAAAATGTGGAGGCTTTGTTAAACTCAAAACGCAAATCACTTTCTGAGTTTATTTAAAAGCTTTGCATATTTGTGATAAGCTCAGAATGCACTCCCTATCCTTTGGTCAGGTTATGTCAGACTGTTAGTCCTCAAAAACCAATTAATGCATCAAAATCAAACATATTTGGATGCAACAGAGACATTTTGTGAAAACATCAGATTTGGGGAGAAGTGAGCCTGGACTCAAAGCTCTCAGCTGAGGGATTTCCGCTGCTTTCACGGGAAGAAGACATATGGCATCCAATTAAAGATGAAGAATTCTACAAACATACATTTACCTCTGCTCCCTCCAAAAACCCCACACAACTAACAACAAAAAGATGTTTTTATCTTATAATCGTCATGGACAAAGGGAACAGAAGATACTACAGCAGCAAGGACATTTTGGAAGCTGGACAAGTGGTAACCAACATAGCAGATCTGGGAAACCTAGTCCTAAGGGCCCGGTAATGAAAACCAAAATCCAGCCAGCTGATCAGGAATTGGCGGCAACATTTCTTCTGGAATTGGGGGTGAATGTGCATTTAAAAAGAGGAAGATTGATTTATAACCTGTTTAATAAACTGCCAACCCTTCAGATACCCATCCTCATTCCAGGTAGCCAGGTGACAGCCGCTTCGCCACTCCAGCTGAGGACGCAAAGATTATTCCTGGGAAGGAGGAAACAGTCTTGAGATCACGAGCACAGCTGAAAGTGGGAGTATCAGAATAAAAACAGGATATTAAGTGATATTTCACATACCGTTATGAACTGAATTGTCCCGCCTCAAATTCACACATTGAAGCCCTAGCCCCCTCTGTGACTATATTTAGAAATATAGCCTTTAAGGAGGTAACTAAGGTTCAATGAGGTCATAAGGTTGGGGACCTGATGCAATAGGACTGATGTCTTTAAAAGAAGAGCGAGAGGGAATAGCTGTTCTCTGTGCACAGAGCAAAGACTCTGTGAGGTGGTCAGAAGAAGGTGGCCTTCTGAACGCCTTAAAGAGAGGCCTCACAGGAGCCCGCCCTGCTGGCACCTTGATCTCGGACGTCTAGCCTCCACAACAATGGGAAAATTAATTTCTGTTGTTTAGGTCACCAAGCCTGTGGTATTTTGTTACGACAGCTTGGGCAAACATATATTGAGTAATACGCTTACTACTAAAGAAGAAGATGGTGAGTTTTTTTCCCTCTTAAGCTTCCAGAATGCTGGTAGCCAGACATATAATCTCCAGGCAGAAGACTGGAGACCATTTCTCTGAGCAATCTAATTAGTGCAAGAGAAAAGCTCAAAAGACACCTACTACTAAGGATTCCCTTTGAAAAAAGCCCTGCTAGATTCTGCTACATGAAAGTCCTGTTTTAAACAAACAGCCCCACCCAAGTACGTAGAGCTTTCAAGTCAGCCTTTGAGTTACCTTGACTCTTAAATGTGATCAGACAATCAAGAACCACCAGGCAGCTCGTGGCTCCAGTGGGGAGAGAAGAGGAAGCAGGGATGGGGCGGTTGGGGGGGACCCGCCATGACTGCTGCCACCACCGCCACCGCACGCCACTGCCGCCTCTGTGGGAAAGGAGGCGTCAGCCCCAGGGCAAGCTGCTGCGGGAGAGTCCACGGTGGGAAGGAGATGGCAGATATAGATAAACTCAACATCGACAGCAACACCCAGTGGCTGCTGGAAGTGAGAAGGTCCAAGCCTAGTAAGAATGTCCAGCTATGGGAGAATGAAATCAGAGGACTGTGCTTAAAATCCTCAGAGATCTTTCTCAGTCAGTCTATCCTACTAGAACTTGAAGCACCACTCAAAATATGTGGTGATATCCATGGGCAATACTATGATTTGCTTCGACTTTTTGAGTAGGGTGGTTTCTCGCCAGAAAGCAACTACCTGTTTCCTGGGCACTGTGTGGACAGGGGGAAGCAGTCACTGGACACCATCTGCCTCTTACTGGCATACAAATCAAATATCCCAAGAACTTTTTTCTTCTCAGAGGAAACCACGAATGTGCCAGAATCAATGGAATTTTTTGATTTTATGATGAATGTAGAAGAAGATATAACATTAAACTATGGAAAACTCTCACAGACTGCTTTAACTGTTTACTGATAGCAGCCATCGTGGATGAGAAAATATTTTGCTGTCGTGGAGGTTTATCACCAGATCGTCAATCTATGGCGTAGATTCGGCGAATTATGTGACCAACTGATGTACCAGATCAAGGTGGTCTTTGTGATCTTTTGTGGTCTGACCCTGATAAAGATGTCTTAGGTTGAGGTGAAAATGACAGTGTCCTTCACATCTGGTACAGAAGTGGCTGCAGAATTTCTCTACAAGCATGCTTTGGATCTTACATGTGAGCCCATCGGGTGGTTGAAGGTGGATATGCATTTTTTGCAAAGAGGCAGCTAGTCGCTCTGTCTTCTGTGCTCAATTACTGAGGAGAGTTTGACGATGCAGGTGCCATGAGTGTGGATGAAACACTAATGCGCTCTTTTCAGATTTTAAGGCCTGCAGAGAAAAAGACGACGAATGCCACGAGACCTGTAACACCTCCAAGGGGTATGATCACAGAGCAAGCAAAGAAATTTTGACACTGCCTAGTTAGGACTTGTAACATAGTATATAACCTTCATTTAAAAAACTGTAATGTGTATTGATCAGCTTACTCAAATAGTGTGTTTGTGGGGAACTCCCTTCCATTTTTTGAGTTAATGAATGGCATTTGCTGGTTATAACAGCAAATGAAAGACTTCACTCCCAAGAAAAATGTTTTTTAATTCTCTCTTCCTTTTTCAAACAACTTTAATGATGGTATTGAAGCTGCACACCCCAGGACAGTTTATCCTAAGGGGTAAGTGTACTATTGACCTTTTTTTAAAATTCAGTACAACCCATGAATAATGTAAATGCTCATTTTCTTTAGGATATAAAGAGAATCCTAGGGTGCTCAATCTGTACATGCTATTGTCATAAAATGCATACTGTTGATACAAAAAAAAAAGAACCACCAAGCACTTTAGATATTATCTAAATTTCTAAATTATCTAAATTTTGTTCTAAATACAGAGAACAAAACAACCAGGGGAGGAGGAGAAAACTTTAGTGAAACTAGAATATTCTCAGAAAAGGTATTATATCTATAAAACAAGAACAAGATGCTATTTTAAAAAGGAATGTTTAGGGGGGAAAAAGAGCTCTGGGAAAAAAATCTTTAAATGGTAACAGAGCGAAAATATATAAAAACTTCAAAGATAAAGAAATGGCTTAGAAAGTAGAGAGAAGACAAAAAGATGGAAACTAAGAATACTGGGGAAACAGTTCAGTAGCTCCAACATCTGAATAACAGGAGTTCCGGTGAGGTGGAGAGGTAGAACATAAAAGGGGTGGGGAGGATGCGAGAGAGAAAATAAGAAAGGAAACAACTTTCACGAGTAATAACCAGAATGGAAGGGCATGAGTTTCAAATGGAAAAGACTCACTAAATGCCCTGCACAATGAGTAAAAATATATCACACTGGGAACTGCATTATGAAATTTTAAAACAAGGACAAGGAAAGCTCCTACAGTAGAGAGAGAGAGAGAGAGAGAGAGAGGGAGAGAGAGTTCATATAATGGCCATCTTAGCAATACTGGAAGCTTGAAGACAGTGGCAGTAGGCCATCAAAGTTCTGAGGAAAAAAATTATTTCCAATCTAGAATTCTATACCCAGCACAAAATCATCAATTAAGCATGAGGATGAAATAAATACATTTTTAGACATTCAAGGTCTCAAAAAAAAAAAAACACAAAACAAAACACCCCAGCATACTTCTTTGTAAATTAATGGGAAAAAATGTGCTCCACATTTTTTTTTTTTTATCCTCACCCGAGGACATTTTTGCATTTATCTTCAGATAGAGCTGGAGGGAGAGAGGAAAGAAGAAAGAGAGAGAAACATCAATGTGAGAGGGACACATCGAGTGGTTGCCACCCACACGACCCCAACCAGGGCTGGGGACAAACTGCAACCGAGGTATGTGCCCTTAGCAGGAACCGAACCCGGGCCTCACCGGTCCATGGGCCAATGCTCTAACCACTGAGAAAACCGGCCAGGGCTGCTCCACATTTTTAAGAAACAGGAGAATATGGGATCCAGGAAACAGAAGATCCAGCAGAAAAGAAAACCGGGGGAATCAAAGATGTCAGTAAAGAAACCCCAAACAAAAGCTGTAGAAAGCACCCAACCCAGTTTGGAAGATTCCAGGAGATATTTTCTCAAGAAGATGTTGATTGACTAAATTCTGTGAAAACAACTTTGAGATGAATTTTATTCAACCGGGGGAGAGTCTGGTATTGAATCAGTGGCATATTTTTTTTTTTAAATGGGGAGAGGGCAAGAAAATTAATGTGAGAGAGAAAATGTTGGCTGTAAAGTACAAGTCATCACAACTCAGATGTGAATGGTGTTTCCAGGTTCAAAATAATGTAATCACTGAATATTAATATAATAAAATTTATGCTATCACCATTTTGAAAAGATGGGAAGTGTAGGTAATAACTGAAAGAGTTAAATCCTCTTCTACCATAGCAAGAAGTCAATAGACAATTCTAAAAATGAAAAAAATATAAGCAGTTTATTGAGAGATACACAGGTAAATATCAAAGGAATCAGTTAAATTACTAAAAGTAGTTGCCTCTCCTAAGAATCCTGAAACACCAATCAGAAAGAACATATGCATCCCTATTTTCATAGCAGCACTATTTACAATAATTAAGGTCTGGAAATAGCCCAAGTGCCCATCAGTAGATGAGTGGATAAAAAAGCTGTGGCACATTTACACAATGGAATACTATGCAGCTATAAAAAAAAGAAGGATCTCTTAACCTTTGAGACAGCATGGAGGGACCTGGAGATTATTGTGCTAAATGAAATAAGCCAGTTAGAGAAATACAAGTATCACATGATCTCACTTATATATGGAATCTAATGAACAAAATAAAGTGACAAACAAAACAGATCCAGAGACATGGAAGTAGGGAACAGACTGATGAATCTCAGAGGGAAGGGGACAGGGGGGACAGGAAAAGATTAACCAAAGAACTTATATGCATATATGCATAACCCATGGACACAGACAATGGTGAGGTGAAGGCCTGGGGTGGGGGGAGGGAGCGGGGTGGAGGCAGTCAATGGGGGAAAAAAGAAGGGACCTCTGTAATACACTCAACAATAAAGATTACTTTTTTTTTTTTTTTTTTTCAAAAAAGGAAGTAGAAAATGAGGCAGGGCAGGAGAAGTCCAGGAGCGCATTTGCAACAAGCCTCCTAGAACTATATGACTCTTCAAACTATGTGAATATAACTTTTATTTTAAAATGAAATTTAAAACAAAAACCAATAAAAACTCTAAATGGAAACAAGAAGGAGGAGGAGAGGAAAGGAAGAGAAAGGGGTGAGAGGGAATGAGAGAGAAAAAAACAGGCCCGTCTTGGCCTCTGAGGCCCAGTTATGAGAGACACGGTCAGCTGCTCATGCTGCTTGTTCCTGGCAGAGCCCTGTAGCTACGAAGGACTCAGGGGCAGACATGGGACAGATTGTGCCCCAAATTCCATACACTTGAAAGCTGTCCTGGTGGCCCTCACAGGAAATACGCAGCTGTACTCACCCATTTGGAGGACTCCTCTTTGTCACACCTCCCTCAGGACCCCCTGACTGTGTGGTCTCTGTACTGGAGAGCACCTGCCAGCTAGCACCCGGTGAGGCTGCTTCTAAGGGTGCACTGACAACCTCAGGCCTCGTCCTGTGAGCTTCTGTACCCTGATTCTATAGGGGCAATGAGGACACAGGACCACACCACCTATTCTTCAAGCACTAGGGAAGGACAGGGCTCCCTGGCCCGCAGCTAGCTCAGACCCAACCCCTGGCCTTCCGCTTCGCCTGGATCAAAGCATGATAGGACCCTGGTTTATGCTCTAACTATCGAAATAAGGAACCATGTCTGGAGGCCATTTCTTAGATAGTGGGATTTCAGAAGGAAGACACTTATCAGTCCAATCAGTCCAAACACACACACACAACTTAGAACAGGAATTCCTCTTTTTAAATACAAATGTTTTAACTACAAATGAGTAGCTTCAATGCTTTGACGTTTTTTCTTTATGATTATAAAAGTAATTTATGCAGATAATAAAAAATTCAGACAATACATAAAGGCAGAATAATAAACAGCAAGTCCCCTTCCCTACTCAGGCTCCCAGGACCTCTATGGAAATCCCTGTGATAGTTTCTTATGCATTCCTTGGGGTGTATTCTATACATATAACATATATGCCGGCATGTATCTTTTACTTATTTTAATCAGAATAAGAGTACGCTGTGCATAATAATCTGCACTTTAGTTTTTCTATACTTATTTAACATATCTTGGCGATATGTTACAATCTCTGAAATACATTATAAACCAACCCACTGTGTTCTTCACACGACTGTAGAGTATTCCACTGTACACATTATTTTAGTTTAATCTTTCCTC
This sequence comes from Tadarida brasiliensis, assembly GCA_030848825.1. Taxonomy (NCBI): domain Eukaryota; kingdom Metazoa; phylum Chordata; class Mammalia; order Chiroptera; family Molossidae; genus Tadarida; species Tadarida brasiliensis. The sequence goes on from CM061259.1 coordinate 85,208,715, forward strand.
TATCAGTGGATGTTTATGGTTCTTTCCAATTTTTCTCTATAGTAAACAGGAATGTAATCAATGTCCTTAATGCAACACTACGTCCATTTATGAATATACCCACACGATAGATTCCTAATGTGGAAAGCTAAGGGTGGTACATTTTTAATAGAAATTGCCCAATTTTCCTCCAAAGGACTTGCACCAATTCACACTCCTGACCCATATGTATGACTGTTCCTGTTTCCCCACACACTTTCCAACAAAAGGTACTGGCAATTTTTTAAACCTTCGACTAGCCTGCAAGGTGAAAACTGTATCTTACTGTGTTAACAGACATTTTCTAAAACACAGGCAACCTCATTTTATTATACTTTGTTTTGTTGCTCTTCACCGATACTGTATTTTTATCAACATCGAGGCAAGACCCTCTACCAGCGTTTGCTGAAGGCTCAGATGAGGGTCTGCATATTTTAGCGAACGAGCATTTTTAACTAAGGCATGTACATTGCTTTTCTTAGACATGGTGCCATTGCACACTTAACAGACTCCAGTATGGTGTGAACATAACTTCTGCACGCACTGGACCTGAACCCGCAGCATCTCCGAGGTATGCTTGTGTAAGTTAGGTTGACCTCCTTTTCATTTGCTCATAAGCTATTCGTAGTTTTGTCTGTGAACTGCTTGCTCAAGTCTTTAACCGTCTTTCCATTGGGCTGTCTTCCTTTTTCTAATTAATTTTAAAGGATACTTATAAAGTAGGGAAATCAGTTAGCTTCAAACCAGAACCATGCACATGATTTTTCTAATGGTACTTAGATGGTCAATTCTGCAATCAAGGGGGAGGAGAGTCCTCCCAGGGTCTCATGTGAGCACCTAAAAGCAGGGAGAGAGCAGTGACGACAGTGGTCCTAGCAGGTGGGCACTTCATAAGGACTGTTAGTGTGCCAAACTGAGTGCTTCTCCTACATCATCTCATTTTGTCCCCACCATAACCTGTGAGGTTAATGATACTAAGGATACTAAGGTATCATTCGTATCCCCATTTTACAAAGAACAGGTTTAGAGAGGGAAAGTCACTTGCCTAGGGTCTCGCAGCCAGTAAAGAGCAGAGCTAAGATACAAACCCAGGCTGTCTGACCCAGAGACCCAGCCACTAACCATTCTGCCATACCATCTGCCACGTGGTTCCCAGGGCCTGGCACAAAGTAGGGACTGAGGGTCAAGCTGGTCACTCCAGATTGAATGCATCTTGATGCCATCCTGGAAATGCAAACCAGCACTCTAGCATGTGGGCAGGAGCTGGCTGCCCTGTTCTCTGCTAGGTTCTCAGAAAGGTCCCTGGCACAAAGTAAGCACTCAGTAAGTGGCGGCTGAGTGAATGCATGAATGCATGTCTTCTCACTTGACCATGAGCTCCCTGAGGGCAAGGACCATGGCTGGCTTGTTCTCCCAGAGCCTAGCTCAGTGCCTTACGTGGGGCGGATGAAGACCAATCTAAGGACTTCATTACTTACGTGAATGAAGTAAGCCATCCACTGTTTGGGATGGCATTCCCGACAAGCTTCAACTCTTAATCAAGTTGGAGCCTCACCAGCAATTCTGGGAAATGTTCTTTTGACAGCACTTGACATGTCACACTGGGAAGACCCATGTGAAAGAGGAGGAAGCTAGGCAGCCAGGCCAGGGAGACAAGGGTGGCCTGCCCACTCCCAGGCCGAGGAGCTGGCCCTTCCTCCACCTCTGCCCCAAGGCTGTGCGGCTAATATTTCTCAGCTTGGAGAATAACAGCACCCCAGGGCCCACGCAGTCACCTCAGAGTATATTGAGTCTAGTCCTGGCTTTCTACCTGCATTAACTCACGTGGTCTTCAAAAAAACCACATGCCGCGTATACTGTTATTATCCCCCATAGATGAGGGAAGGCAGGGAGAAGTTAAGTTGTTCAAGGTCATAAACAGCAGAGCAAGGGTTTTTAACCTCAACAGACCACTGGGCTCTTCTGTCCAGTAGCAAGGCTCTGTAATCAGGGCTGCCTTCCAAACACAGTTCAACCTCTCAAACCCAGCTTTCAGCCGTCCTCCCAGGCAAGGGCTCCCAGCTCTCCCTCCCTCCCAAACCCCCCTCAGGGCTCTGCCTCTGTCTCTGTTAGCATGGCAGGAAGTAGGATGTGAGCAGATCCCCCATGTGGCCCCTGCCTTCGGGAATGGATTCTTCTGTTCTGCTCCCAGCACCCAGCACTGTGCGGTGGGCAACGGGTTTCCTTTTTCTTCTCCCCATCACCATCTATGCCCTCTATACCATCTTCTACCCCCTCCCCTCCCCGCAATCACCACACTGTTGTCCATGTGAGCAATGGGCTTCTTGAGGTCCCCCCAGACTAGAAGAGAGCTGTCCCCCAGAGGGCCCGGTGAGCACCTCTAAGTCCTCCCCTTCCTGTCACATGTCTGGCTGAGGGACTCAGCTTGTGTCCAGACAGCCTCATACGCTGAGGGAACGGAAGTCAGGCCACGGGTGAGCCGGGTCCAGGCCCGTCTCTTTCCCCCCGTCTGAGGACAGAGAGCCAGGCAGGCACTTCTACCAGTTCTAGAACCTGTGCTTAACACATTGCTGACCGCTCACGAGTTAACTGGTGTTTTCACGCCCAAACGTGGCTGACCACTCATGAGTTAACTCGTGTTTGCATTTGCATTAGCTGTTTCAATTTTTGAAACTCAGGGTAATATAGGACTATTGTATTTGTGACTCTTCGCCCTGAGGGTCGAAGTTCGAAAAACAGCACACTGTTCTATATGCTTGACGTCGCTAGGGAATGGATATCTGCTGGTTCAAATGAGCGCAGCTCAGAACCTAACACTTCTTCTGGTGCTTCTAAAAGAGCTCCTTACATTGATTCACCTTTTAGGCTTTCAGGGCAACTAAAAGACCTTGTTTTAGAAAAAATAGTCACTGGCATAAAAAAAATCCAACTAGAACGTGTAAAGTGTGTGTTTCAAAAGGTGATTGCTATACAGTATACCACACCAAAAAAATTACTAAAATATATAATATGTATAAAATATGTAGCAGATATGTACAAAGTTTCATTTAAATTCATTATGTATAAATAAAGTATACTGAAGTTTATTTAGATTGTTTCACTTTCATACACAATTATGAAAAAACAGCCGGTGACATAACTTCTGCGTAAAATTGCCGGTCAACAATGTGTTAAGAGCTTAGGCTCTGGAGTCAGACGTGGGTTCAGATACATTCTAGGTAACGTTGGACAAGTTATTCAACCTCTCTGAGCCTAGGTTTCCTCACCTGTAAAATAGGGATAATAATAGTAGCCCCCTCCCACCACAGGGGTCTAGGACAATTAAACCAGTTAACAAGACCCACCCTATTTCCTAAAGCTGTGCTGCGGACAGGCCCTGGGCAGGTGTCACCTAATGGACAGCCCTCAGAGAGCCTGAGGGGCACCTGCCCACACAGTCAGGCTCACAGTCCTGCACAACACTTGTCCCAAGTTCTCGTCTCTAGCCATGCCCATCTGTGGGATGAGATGACGGATGAACCCTGCATCCCATCCAAGGATGCCCAAGTGCCCCCCAGCCCCAGGTGGGCTCCCTGGCCTGGTGGGGCCTTGGAGAAAGGGGACCGCAGGAAGAGGAGCTATGAATGATGGAACTGGCCCTAGCCCCACCATCTTCCTCACCATCTGTCTTGTTGGCCACAGGTGGACCCTTATCCGCTAAGGGTGACACCAGGCCCTTCCTCCCCAGCCGTCTGGGCAGCCCTCACCCACTTTTTCTCTCTTTCTTCTCTTCCTTGGCTGGCTGCAGGACCAGGCCAAGCTCGCTCTTAATTAGCCTGACAAAATTCAGTCACCAGGGGAAGTCCTTGAAGTTGAGGATTTCAACAAAGCTAAACCACTAAATCCCATGGCCGCCAGCCTGTCTTCACAGCTTCTCGGCTCTGCCAGAAATCGCACTTACTCGCATGCAGAAACCACAGCCCTGGCGGCCTTCGTGTCTCCCCCGATCCTGGGCCACCTTATCAGGGCAGGCCCAGCCCATCCTTTATCTGCCTGCCATCTCTAAGTGCTTCCATCCAGGACAGGCCCCATAAAAGCTGGTAAAAGACAAGGCTGCCCCACTTCTGACATCACTGACTTCAAAGGCCACAAATTAGGTGGGGCCGGTCTGAATGCCTCGCTGAGTTAAGAGAAGTGCTTGGTGCTCCTGAGACGACCCTATTGGTCGGGGGGTCATTCCAGGAGCCCAGAGCTCATCAATAAATACACAGAATTGGGTAAGGGCACAAGCTCTGGAGCCAGGCAGCCCCAGTTCGAGTCCCAGCTTGACCACGTGATAACATGTGGCTCTCAGTGTCATTTCTGATGAGTAGGGATAATGAGATGCGCCTGCCTAATCCTCCAAATGTCACTGGGACAGGCCTGACATGGTGAAGAGAGTCCCCTCATATACAGAGATGTGGCTCCTTGGGCACGAGAGCCATTCTGATAGGGCCCTGGGTAGCAGTGAGACCCGAAGCTGCTGGGTGGCACTGGGACAGGAGTGAGGACAGGGACCAGACCACATGGCATCTGTCAGCTCCACTCCCAACTCCCCGCCACCCACCCCAGACCCAGCAGAGCACCAGCTCCAAACACCCTCATCCTGTAGTGACAAGAATCAGTCCGAAGGGAACAGAGTTCAACGGTTCCGAGTTTCAGTTTGGGAAGATGAAAAGAAATCTGGAGTTGGTCACTGGTGATGGTTGCACAACATAAATTTACTTAATGTCCACCAAACTCTGCAGCTCAAAATGGTTAAAATGATCAATTTTATGTTATAAATAGTTTACCACAATATTTTTGGTCTGACTCTCAAGTAGAGGAGACAGTTGAGAGGAATAACAAAGTGCTTCCTAGCTCTTCCAAGAGCTCAAATTAAAACCCAAGATTCCTGCCTGCTGATGGTGGAAAAGAAGCCCAAACCAAGTGCTGGCCACCTCCCAGCAGCCCCCTATCCGGAGGCTGCCACACTGGGCACAGGCCAGAGTGGCCTCAGGAGGGTCTGCCACACCCACCACCTCACCCCTGAGGCCCTAGAGTCCAACTCTGCCTGGCTCACACCCATGAACAGTGGCTGCTCAGGACCTTTGCTCCAGACCCTCACTCAATACCAAGAAATAAGTGCAGAAAGGGGAAGAGGGAAAAGGAATTAAGTCATCCTCAGCTTTTCTCCCAAGTTTCATCAAGATGCTTTTTGGGCCCACTGCCCAGAGACAAAATAGGAGATGAAAATATTTATTTGTTTCTAAGGCTCTTGCAATCCCAGGATGAAAAGCCCCCCTTAGTTGTAACTTACTGCAGCTCAAGCTGCTTCCAAGGCAGGCCCTCCCCACAGGCAGCCGCCCAGTCGCTCAGGTCTTGGGGCAAAAAGTTCCACCACCCCACTGGGGAGAAAAAGTGGGGTCCCTGTCCCAACAGAAACTGAAACTATTAAATGAGAATTATCCCTATTGGCATCAGGGAGCTGTAAATAGCCCAGTCGCCCCAGCTGAATCACCAGAGCTAGCACCGTGTCAGCGTTTCTATATAAACCAGGGTTTGCTAGGGGATTAGCTCACAGCCATAAAAAATTTGCTCCAGGCTGAAACTTGGCCTAAAGAAAATCTCAGCACGGGAGTAGATACTGAAAAGAAAGCCAGACAGACACCGCCCCCCAGCCTCCCAAGGACAAGGGTGCCTCTGACCAGGACCTCTTACACCGGGGCCCTGTTGTCACCAGCATGTAAGAAGCCTGGTGATTTAAGACACCACTTGGGGTTGTCATAATTCAAAATTTGTTGTTTTTTTTTTTTTTCTTAAGCCAAATGAAGGGATATTTGCTGCTTTGAGAGGTTGCATAGGCCTGAGTTTGAGAGTATGTAATCCAAACCCTCTCCTTTCCCTGTTGACAGCTAAATGTCAAGCAAAGAGAGATTTACCTGGGCAGTGAACCAGTGCTCATGTTGGTTCCTTGTATGCTGTTGGGACAATGGGTGCTGTCTTTCATCCCAAAGGTAAAGTTTTGAAAGCAAAGCCTGGGAACCAAATATATCACAAGGGTAGAATAGCTCCATATATGACACAGGTATAGGCAGGGAGAAGGATGGTTTTTTTTTCTCATCTATGGATAGTTAGTCCAACATCATCTGTTTAAAAAGCTAGACCCCTCTGCACTTCATATACATAGGTGGCTTCCTGGTGGATTAAAGATTCAAATTTTAAAAACTATTAAAAATATTAGAAGAAAATGTAAGCCAACAAAGGATGTAAATTTAGCATGGGGAGGTCTTCTCAAGTAAGTCATAAAAACCAGAAGCCGTAAAGAAAGAGAAGTTTTACTCTGTGGCAACACAAAGTTTTACATTTTTAGGTAGCCAGATTTTGTCATAGACAAAATTAAAAGAATAGATGGGAGAAAGAATTTGTAACACATATGGCAAAGGGTTCATAGGCTGTCTTAATAAAGGACTCCTACAAATTAATAAGAAAAAGAGAATAAAAAACAAACAAACAACAACAACAACAAAAAAACAGCAGAGAGAGAGGCCAAGGATATGAAAAGGCAATTTAAAAAGAAAGAAATGTAAGTTGCTAGCAAACAATGATGCAACTTTGCTAGTCGTCAGGGAAATACAAATTAAAACAACAAATCTGACCCACCAGATTGACAAAATTAAAACAGTAACCCCAGTGCTGGAAGTGCGTGGGGAACAGGAGCGCCCATTCATGGCCAGGGTGTGATGGACTGCTGCAGTCCCCAGAAAGGACGTGTGGCGGCATCTATTCGCATTGAAAATACCTGCCGTCTCACTGCTAGAAATATGTCCGACAGGTCATACCTATAAGAATGTTCATTGCAGCAATGTTTGTTAGGGCAAAGAAATTAAAATCAAAATGAATGTCTGCCAGTTAAAGTATTGAATCAATTGTGTTCTGTCTATGCCATTGGACATAAATTATCCAGCTATTGGGGGAAAAGAATAAATAACTTATATTTACTAACATAGAAAATGGCCAAGATGGATTTTTTAACTTTTAATTTTTTTTTCTTATTGTTTTTTGTTTTTGTTTTTTAGAGGAAGCGGGGGGAGGGGGGAGAGAGAGACAGACAGACAGACAGACATCGATTTGTTGTTCCACTTATTTATGCATGCACTGGTTGATTCTTGTGTGCGCCCCGACTGGAGATCAAGCCTGCAACCTTGGCGTATCAGGAGGACGATGCTCTAACCAACTGAGCTACCCAACCCAGGCCTTTTTTCTTTTTTAATTACTCATAAATTATAATGCATTCTCCTTCAACATCTATGGTATTATTAATGAGTCTCTTTTTCTTTATTTCTCCTTTATACTACTTAACATTTTAAAAGTTATTCATGCATGTCAGAAGGTTTGAATTTGCCTATGCCCCTTACTGATAGGGGAGGCCCTCTTCAGCAAATTTACTGCAGAGTGCAATACCATGATGTGGTGTTAATTGAAAAGCAATGTTAAGATGTAGCATACTGTGTTTAGTATGAGCCAATTTCTACTTTTTTTAAAAAAAAAAAAAGAAAAGGTAAAATCCCAACATATGTATATACATTTTAATTTAAGCTTGTGCATGGAGAGAGATGTAGATGAAATTACCCTATATTGTTAACACTGATAACTACAGGGGAACAGGGTTGAAAGGGGGACCCCAATCTATTAACTTTTTTTTTATATGCTTCTGTATTATTTGGGTGGGGTCTTTTTACAGCCAACATACATTAGGTTTATAATATTTTTAAGTAGAAAAGTTTTTGATCAGTCCAAAAACCAAGTTCACTGACAAAGGGGAGTGGCAGCTGAGAGTCAAGGCATGCTCGATAAGCCTCGTGGAGTTCCTAACTGATGCTACGGAGTGGCCAGAGAAGCGGCACTGCCCCTGTACTTGAGCTCATGGCCCAGTCGGGGAGACAACATACATTTAGCCCTCAGAGAACAACTGAACACTCCACAGGGGTTCCGAGATGGAAGGAATCACGGTGGTCAGGAAGGCTTTCATGATGGAGGCTGCCAAGCCTTTGAGAATGGAAGGACTTGGATGAATGGAGAATGGGGAACGCAAAAGGGAGCAACAGCATGAACCAAAGGTCCCTGGTTGCACCTGAGTCTGGTAATGAGAGGCCTGGGTCTGGGAAGGGGGCTGGCACATTGTAGGGGCTCAGTATCGCTTCCTGAGCTCTGCCTGGTGCATCTCCTGCTCCTCAGAAGGTGGCACAGCCATCTGAACACTGCCTCCAAAAAGGACCAGTTTCAGTTTCCCTTCTGGGACTGGTTCACTGGAGAACGACTCACAGCCCGACTGCTCTCTGCCCCGAGGGTTGAGCCCAAGGTGGGCTCTCAAATGTCTGGGAGCCCCACCAGGGATCACAGGCCTGCGAGGGAGGCTCACCTCTGGGGTCACAGGGCGGCCTTCACGCTGGGCCCAGGTCAGGTCCCATAGCCACCCCCACCTTGGGTCAGCCCACCCCAGGTCAACTCAGAAGCATGTAGTCAGACACTCTTCCCAGCTGGTATCCAAGCTGCTCGAGGTCAGGGACCAGGTCCATCTGGCTCATGCTTTGACCAGAGCCTGGCCAGAGTGGTGCTCAGTGTGTAAATGTCTAGTTACTGTTGGTTCACAGAACTGGTCTCTGCTGCAGAAGCTCTGACTTCCCACCTCAGTGTCTGGTGGAGCCATCATACCGCCAAGAGGTATTCACTGGGATCTGAGGGTTACAAGAAACCAATAGAAAATAGGGACCCACACCAATATTCTCGAGAGTATTTGAATAAGGAAGAGGACAGTTTGCAAATTCTTTTCATTCTTTTCATTGCAGACATAAACAATTGGTCTGTTTCACGTAGTTTCTAAAGGAGGAATAAGGAGCAAGGGCGGTTTAATGACAGCACGTCCTTAGTGAAAATGGTGACACTTTTTGTTTCAGGCCCGGGACCATCCTGGTAGGGCTTGTGCTCCTAGACTGCGCAGGAATAGCAAAGCCGGCTCTGAAGAGACGCCTCCCTTCCTGCCAGTCCCTCCTCTCAGCTCTCAACCCCTCGTTCCCATCCAGGGAGATGCAGGCCTGCATGGTGCAGCTCATGTGCCTCCCAGGAGAATCACGGCCCTCACCTGTTTCCAGTCTGCAACTGGAGGTGCTCACTTGATCCTGCTCCGCCTCAGGGGGTGGGGAAAGGATAGACGTTATCTCCCAGACACACAACCGAGGGCTCTTCCAACCCAACCCCTTCGTAATTCCGTCCAGCTCCACACCTGGCCATTGAGCATCCCCTCGGCATTCAGCCCATGTGAGGCCCTCGGCACCAGGGCAGGTGGGCTCCTGCCCTCATAGACTCAGAGCTGGCCACCCCCAATCTGGGACTTGGGGCCTCCCTTCAGAACCCACAGGAATGATGACACCTTCCTCCTCCTGGTGCAATCACTGCTTCTCCCAGAACCCAAAGGGGCTGGCTCCCTACCTTCATTTCGAAATTCTTGGTTTTAAAAATCTTTACCTTTGTGTCTATGAGTTTTTGTCTGGGTGGTGAACACGCGATGCAGAATACAGATGATGCACAATAGAACTGTACACTTAAAACTTATATAATCTTTTAAACCAATGTATCCCCAATACATTCAATAAAATTGAAAAAAATCTTTGCTTTCTGCCCAGAGGAACTGAGGTTCCTTCATTCATTCAAGAACTATTTAGTGAGGCTTTCCATCAACCAGGCTGTGATCTACGTGGTAAGAATACAGCCCGTGAATACAACGAGCAAAAATCCCTACCCTCTTAGGGCTTACATTTTAGCAGGGGAAGTAGAAGAAAAACTAATTAAAAAGTCATTCATCACAGTGCTGTGAGATAAAGCAGGGGTGCGGCTGGCCAGGGTGGGTGGGCCGGCGTATGGCAAAGAGGGTGCTCCCCCTCCTGCCTGCTCAGCTTTATCTCCCAGCTGAGTGGTGGCGTTATGGTTCCCAAATGCTTGAGGTTCCCGAAAGAGTCCATCTGTCATGGGATTCTCTCTCTCCCTGTCTGCTCTGATACAGTCCCACTCTCTCCGAGCCCGGGAATCTAACCTTACCAAAAGCATATTTTGGTAATCTGATATAAACTAAATTTAAACTCTGACCTCCAACAATAAAAATGCTACTTTCCCCCTCTGAAGACCTGAAATTCAGATTAGGGGCCTGCCAGCTTCAGTTTCCGGATTTCTAACTGACTTCTAATTAGATTCTAAGTATTACTCCGGAGGGGCAGAGCCCAGGCCGGCCCACGGTGGGTGCGGGCCCACTGGCGTTCCCCTCCCTCCCGTCAGTCGTCAGGTGCCTCTCCCTAGCTTTCCCGAACCCTTCCCTCCAGCTCCTGGTTCTGCTACCACAGCACTGTACCCAGTCAATGCTGAAAACTCAAAATGAAATTGCTGCCTTAAGCCACGGTGTCAATATGCTATGATTTCCATTTTGTACACAGTGCTTTAATCCTGGAACGGCTAAAGGTTAAGTATGAGCTTACTCCAATCTGCCCCCACGTCATGTTCTAATTCCTATAGGTTATCTTATTTAGAAATTAAGGCAAGCAAAATCCACGTGGGGGCCGTGAGCAGCCGGGCCTGCTCCTTGCGCCTGGGACCTGTCTCTGCAGCCTCACTTGCCACCCGGATCATCAACCACTTTCTCTTTTTCAGAGAGTGGCGTTCATGTTGTTCAGGTTTGCTAGAAAATTAAAACCCAGCGTTTAACTTTTTTTTTTTTAAGGGAGAAATTATATAAGTTTCAGTCTGGGCCAGGAACAGCAACTAAAAATTCAAATTCAGGGATGTCCCACATTAATAACTGTTCACCGAGGAAGCATTTCCTGTTTATACGTTGAGCTAATGAGAATCCATCACTCCTGTCAAATACACTGAACACCAAATTCAAATGTCAAACCAAATGTAAGAGGTCACACATTTCCTTTACTAACTAAAAGTGTAATTCATAAATATTATTGCTACCAAACTCTCCATCTACAACATTTGTTTAGAAATATGCACATGTAATATAAATTGTGATTAAGTTAAATGGGTATATTATTTCCTGTTTTAAGGGCTAACAGCAGCATGAATTATGCTTTACTGCAGAGAAGGCTCAAGTCACAAGCAGTTCTGCCTGAGTACAGCCCCACATTTTACACCCCCAGAATGGTTTTTGCACGTTCATTCATAAATACTTTACATTACCCAGCCTTGCTGATAACTTTCACCTCTGCTGCCTTATAAAACAGCTCTTACTATTGAAAGGTCAGCTAAATGGACATAAACTTTGGGTCTAGCTACATTTAAAAATAAAAGTGGAAAAACAAAAAAGATTTACGAAGCCAGGGTCTTCATTTACCTCTGTGAGCATAATGCCAGAGCCCAAATTGAACAGAGACTTTGCGTCTGTGGCATGATTTAGTGAGAAGGGAGTTGCTAGCACAGGAAGCAACAACCCAGATTTTTAACTTCCAAGATTAATACCAGGGTGAGAGGAAGGAGTGGGGAAGCTACCTTTCATCCCAGCTTCGTCTCCAAATCAATTCAACAAACGTCCTTAGTTTTAAAAACTTGTATACAAATTAATATTTCTATTATTTTAGGAATACAAAATTGACTCTGCAAAGAAAACCAGGGACGCAGAACAAGCAGAAGTAGATTCTCAGGCTAAGAACCTGGTAGAGAAACGCTCTCAAATAAAAGGATAGAAAAGGAAAGACCAGAAGCAAAGCTGACCCTCCCCAGTCAGTTCTCTCTCAGTTCACAGTTTTACTCCTCAGTCAATGAAAACTATTGACAGTGACCCAAAAATAAAAAAATGTTTAAAAGTGAGCGAGCCAGCAAATAAACCCTTCCCCTCTCTCAGGCTGTGTTGAGAGGTTGTTCCCACAGGAGGGCTTAGCCCCATGTCTGGGAGAGGCCCCCTTCCCTCTGGGCCTCCTGTCCATGGGAGCCAGGTCCCCTGGCTGAGGCATGTGGAGGAGAGAGGTGGGTGAGAAGCTCCTCAGAGGAGTTCTGAGTCACCACCATTTCCAAACCCTTCCCAAGGGGAGCCAGCCCGACGCCATTGTACCAGACAATTTTGCAATGAAACTGAGTCTTTGATGTCACAGATTGGGAGAGAGGGATAAACTGGGTTCCTCGAAGAGATAACCAAGATGACTCTCCAGCTTTTGAAGTCTGGTGCACAGTATTTCATAAACTGCAGCTTCAGAAGCAGATAAAAACCAGATACCACTGGTGCTCATATCTGTGGACACTGTCTGCCCATTCACCATGAGGCAGGCAGGGGCCGCCTCTCACCTGCCCCCCGCACTCCCTCAAAGCTTGGCCTGAATGGGTAGATTTGGGTTTAGAATAGATGCTGCTGGAGAACAGGTTTAAAGTTTGTAGCTCTTATTAAATATTTGAAGTTAGGTTTCCAATAGTTTTATCATAGCATTTTCCCATCATAAAATAATAGTTATGTTACTGGGTATTTTGAATATAGTATCTTCATATTTGTTAACTGTGATTTGAAGTCCGGTGAAAGAAATGATTTTTTATTCCACTTTTTTTTTTATTAGGGTATAATTTACAAAAAGTGAAATGCTCAGGTCTTAAGTGTTCTGTTCAGTTTGGTGAATACCTACAAAGACAGAACATTTCTTTCACCCAGAAAGTTCCCCACACTCTTCTCAATTTTCCACCCCCAGAATCAACCACTAGTCTCATGTCTATCAGATTAGTTTTTCCTATAGGTTAGTTTTTCCTATTCTAGAATTTCCTATAAATGGACCACATGGTGTACACATTTTTGCATCTAGCTTCATTCACTCATCATATTTGTGAGATTCATCCAAGATATTGTGTGCATTAGTGGCTCATTCCTTTACATGCTTGGTATTCTGTTGCATGACTATAGCACAATGTCTATCCATTCATTCTTCACTGATGGACACCGAACTGCTCTCTAGTTTCAGAATTTTATGAATCAGGCTGCTATGAACATTCTGATGCAAGAGTTTTTGTGAAAATATATTTACGTTTCTCTCAGGTAAACACCTAAGAGTAGAATTGCTGGGTTAGAAGGTAAATGTATTTTTAACTTTTTAAGCAACCACTGGTTTCCCAAAGTGGTTATACCATTTTCACCAGCAACACGTGAGAGTTCCAGTTCCTCCACAACCTCTCCCACATGTCACAGTGTCAATGTTTTCATTTTAACCCTTCTAGATAATAACTTCTAATGGATAACTAGTAGTAACACACTGTAATTTTAATTTGCATTTCCCTGATGCCTAGTGAGGCTTGTTTACTGGCCATCTGTATATTTTCTTTAGTGAAGTTTCTACTCGGTTGTTTTGCCCATTTTTAATTGGATTGTTTGTCTTTTTATTATTGAGTTGTAGGAGATCTTATATGTTTTTGTTTTTTTTTTAATCCTCACCCGAGGACATTTTTGCATTTATCTTCAGATAGACCGGGAGGGAGAGAGGGAGGAAGAGAGAGAGAGAGAGAGAGAAACATCGACGTGAGAGAGACACATCGAGTGGTTGCCACCCACACGGCCCCGGGTCGGGGACAAACAGCAACCGAGGCACGTGCCCCTAGCGGGAACCGAACCCGGGTCTCTCTGGACCACAGGCCAACACTCTAACCACTGAGCCAAACTGGCCAGGGCAGAGATCTTATATGTTCTTGATGCGAGTCTCTTGTCAGACATGTGTTAGCAATAGGTTAACACATGTGCCAGCCTATTCATTTTCTTAAGAATCTCTTTTGATGAGCATAACTTTTTAATTTTAATAAAATCCAATTTATCAAGTTTTGTTTGGCCCTCGCTCTCTGTGACCTAAGAAATCTTTGCCTACCTCTAAGATTGAAAAAAATATTTTATGTTTTTTTCTAGTAATTTCATTTCTTTAGATTTTATATTTAGGTCGATGACCCATACTGAATTGATTTTTATATATGGTTATGGTTAGAGGTAGGAGCCAAGGTTCTTTTTTTTTTTCCCCAAATGGATATCCAATTGTTCCCATACCATTTGTTGAAGAGATTTTCTTTCCTTGAAACTCTTGTCAAAATAATTGGATTATATATCTCTGGGTCTATGGATAGACTCTATTCTGTTCCATTTATCTATTTATCCATCCTTTCATCAATATCACACTATCTTGACTACTATAGCTAGCAGTCACTCTTGTGATAAGATGGAGGTAAGTCTCCTAAATTTGTTCTACTATTCAATATTGTTTTGGTTATTCTAGGCCTTCTGACTTTTCATATAAATTTTAAAATCATTTTGTCAAAGAAAAAAGGTTTGCTGGACTTTCAAACGAGATTGATCAATTTGGGAGAACTGACACTTTAATAATATTGAATCTTCTGACCCATAAATGTGGTATATCTTTTTGTTTATTTAGATCTTCTGATATTTCTGTCAATGTTTTATAGTTTCAGTCTTACACATCTTTCATAAATTTATCCCTAAGTATTTAATTTTTTAAAATTTTTGTTGTTGTTGTTAATCCTCACCCAAGGGTATTTTTTTCATTGCTTTTTAGAGACGGTGGAAGGGATGGAGGGGGAGAGACAGAGAGAGAAACACTGATGTGAGAGAGACACATCAGTTGTTTGCCTTCCACACTCCTGACTGGGGCCAGGGTCAAACCTACAACCCAGGTATATGCCCTCGACCGGAAATTGAACCTACAAGCTTTTGGTGTGCAGGTGACACTCTAACCACTGCGCAATACTGGCCAGGGCCCTAAGTATTTAATTTTTATATTATACTATTATTTAAAATTTTTCATTGTTGATTGTTCATTGCTAGTATATGGAATCATAACTTTGGTATATCCTCTAGTACTGCAAAGTAAATTATTTCTACTCATTTTATTTCTGGTATTATTGCCTTGTCTAAGACTTTCAGTAAAATGTTGAATAAAAGGTGTGAGAGAGACATCCTCACTTTTTCTCCAATCTCTGAAGGAAGGCATTTAGTCACCAATAAGCATGTTATCTGTAGGGTTTTTGTGGATGCTATTTGTCAGGTTGAGTAAGTTCCCTTCTCTTTTTAGTTTGTTGAGTTTTTATCATGAATGGATGTTGAAATTTGTCCATTGCTTTTTCTGCATCTATGGAAATATGCCTTTCTTCTTTAATTAATGTGGTGAAATATACTGTCTTTTTAATAGTATATCAACTTTACTGGGGTGAATTCTACCCTTTTCTGTATATTGTTGATTTGATTTGCTAATATTTTATTTTTTTATCCTCACCCGAGGATGGATGGAGATATATATATATATATATATATATATATATATATATATACACACACACACACACATACACATATACATATATACATACATACATATACATACATACATATATATACATACATACATATATATGTGTGTGTGTGTGTGTGTGTGTGTGTGTGTGTATATATATATATATATATTTTTTTTTTTTTTTGCATTCATCTTCAGATAGAGCAGGAGGGAGAGAAGGAAGAAGAGAGAGAGAAACATCACCAGAGGAAAAAACTATTGGGCTAGAGGTTTTTTATGGAAAGTTTTTAATTAAAAATTTAATTTCTTTACTGAATATAGGGTTTAGATTTTCTGTTTCTTATGGTGTTGATTTTGTAAGTTATGTTTTTCAAGTATTTGTCCTTTTTGTCTAAATCACTGAATTTATTGGCATAAAGTTGTTCATTATCCTTTTTTTAATTTTGAAATCCTCACCTGAGGATATTTCTCCATTCATCTTCAGATAGAGGGGCAGGGGAACATCAACATGAGAGGGACACATCGACTGGCTGCCTCCCGCACAACCCCCACCAGGGCCGGGGACCAAACCGCAACCGAGGTATGTGCCCTTGGCCGGAATCGAACCCACGACTCTGGTCCGCGGGCCGATGCTCTAACAGCTGAGCCAAACTAGCCAGGGAATTCATTATCCTTTTAATGTCTTTACTGATGTCCTCTCTTTTATTTCTGATATTAATAATTTGTCTTCTCACTTTTTCCTTTTCATAATTTTTTATTGTGGTTCAAAAATACATAACATAAAATTTATCCTCTTAACCATTTCTAAGTCTATAGTTCAGTATTATTATTTATATTCTCATAGTTGTGAATCTCCAGAACTTTCTATCTTACAAACTGAAACTCTATATCCATTAAATAATAAGTTTTCCTTGTTGTTTTATTAATCTTTTCAACAAATCTTCAGTCTTTGCTGATTTCCTCTATTATTTGTTCTCTATTTCTTTTGAGTGGTTAATTAGCTCATCTCTTTGGGCCTTTTAAAATGGAAATAAAGATCATTGACTTTCTACCTTTCTAATATAAGCATTTAGATCTATAGACTTTCTTTTAAAATTTGTGCATCCCACATATTTTATTGTCATGTTTTTGTTATAATTTTAAAATATTTTCTAATTTCCCTTGTGATTTCCTCTTTGACTCATGAATTATTTAGTTATGTGTTGCTGAATTTCCAAATATTTGAGGAATTTTGTAGATATCTTGTCACCGAGTTCCATATTAATTCTATTTTGTTCAGAGAACATACTTAGAAATTCAATCCTTAGAAAGCTGAAGAAATTTATTTCGACTCATTTATGGTCCAGTTTATGGTCCATGTTGAGGAGTGCTCCATGTGCACTTGAGAGTTATGTACATTTTGCTTTTATTGAGTGTTCTGTAAATATCAATTACATCAGGTGATCGGCAGTGTTGTTCAAATCTTCCATATACTCACTAGTCTTTCAGTTGATCAGTCACTGAGAAAAGGGTCTTAAATTCTGCAGCTATGATTCAGCTTCAGTTCTGTTGATTTTTTGCTTCATGTATTTTTGAGCTTTGTTATTAGGTACCAATTTTAGATTTTTGTGCCTGCTTGATTAATTAACCCTTAATATTACTATAAAATGTCCCTTTTATCTTTTTATCATCTTGAAGTCCACTCATTCTGATATTAGTATAGCTTCACCTGTTTTCTTATGCATAGTGTTTGCATGGTACATTTTCCCAGCCTTTTCCTTTCAACCTGTTTGTGACTTTACGTTTAAAGTGTATTTACTGTAACCACATATAGTTGTGTCTTACATTTTTATTCAGTCTGACGATCTCTGCCTTTTAATTGGAAGGTTGATCCATTCACATTTAATTCAATTATTTTTATATTTTGATTTTAAACATACCAAATTTGGGTTATTATTTGTCCTCATGCCTTTTGCTTTTCTGTTAGTCCTAGCCTGAATTTTTGGGATTAAACAAATACTTTTAGTATTTCATTTTATCTCCTTTATTGACATTTTAGACACGCACATTTGTATTTTTTTTTAGCAATTTCTCTAAAAATTACATGTTTACCTTTAACTCAACGCAGTTAACTTTCAAAAATATTTTTCTTACCTCATGAACAATTTAAGAACTTAATGACAATACATTTCCCATTCTTTGTGTTCTTGTTGCCATCGGTTTTAGTCCTAAAAGACAATAAACCCCCATGTTCCTTTGCTATTGTTTTTACTTTAAATGACCAATTATCTTTAAAGAGGTTTAAAGGCTTTTTATTTATAGAGCTACTCATTCTTTCTTGTGTTCTTCATCGATACAAGTCCTTCCTCTAGGAGCAGGTTTCCATCTGAAACATTTTTTGTCAGCCTATAGAACTCCTTTTAGCATTTCCTGCTCTCCTGGAGATTGATTCTTTCAGCTTTTGTCTGCCTGAAAATGTTTTTATTTCTTATTTTGGAAATATATTTTCACTGGCTAAAGAATTCTAGGTTGACAGGGATTTTTTGTTTGTTTTTCCTTTCAGAACTCTAAAGATGACATTCTATTATCTTCTGATCACTGTTCTTTCTGATGAGAAGTCAATTGTCATTCATTATCAATTGTTCCTTTCTGTGTAATTTTTTTTCTCTCTGGCTGTCTTCAAAGTGTGTGTGTGTGTGTATGTGTGTGTGTTTACACTTTGTTTTCAGTAATTTGATGGTGATCCTACTTGTGGTTTCCCAGGCTTCTTGAACCTGTGGTCATTTTTGTTTGTTTGTTTTGCTTTTATTCATTTTAGAAAATGTTTGGTCCCTATCTCTTCAAATATTTTCCTGCCCCTTTCTCTCTCATTTTCTTCTAGGACTCCAATTACATGTGTGTTAGAACTTTTGGTGTATCCCATAGATTTCAGATGATCTTTTCCATTTTTTCACTCTTTATTCTCTTTTTGTTTCAATTTGGATAATTTCTAATGACATGTCTTTAAGTTTATTGATTCTTTCCCTGGTTGTGTCCAATCTCTGGGTAAGTCCATTAACAGATTTTTTTTCATGCATCACATCCTGTTTTCCATTTGTAGTATTTCCATTAAGATCTCTTTTTAGTTTCCATATTCTGTTGAATTTCTCCATCTGTTCATACATGTTGCCCACCTCTTCCACTAGATCCTTTAACATATTCATCATAGTGGTTTTACAATTCCTGTCTGACAATCCCAGTACTGGAGCCAACTCTGATCTGGTTCTATTGATTATTTTATCTTTTGACAATTGGTCATATCACTGTTCGGAGCATGTATGTGTCATGAGTTTATATCGAATGCCACATATTATGTGCAAAATATAGTACATATTAAATACTCCCCCAAATTGAGAATTCCCTTTTTCTATCAGACTGTTAATATGGGAAGTTGAGTTAGAATCTAGTCTGTACTTGAACTGGGCTTGAACTTTGTTATTGCAGAGGACTCTGCACTACGAAAGAGGGCTCTCTCAGCAGCTTGCTCCTCTTCTAGTGTTACACTGCTGCCTGGTGCTCAGTGCAGGTGCTCAGTGCAAAGCCCAATATTCAGAATTTATTTAGGCAGCTCTACATACCTGTGCCTCAGAGAGAATCACTCTTAGCTCTCCTGCTTTCCCCCCAGTAGCAGATGACCACTGTCTCATTCTCAGTACCGAATCCAGAGTTTGGGCAGATTTCTGGCCCTTGTCCAGTAGCAGATGACCACTGACTCCCATGCAATGTCCAAGAGGGCTTCTCAGCACAAGAGGGTTTCTCCTGGTTCTTCCGCTCTATCTTCAGTGCTAGGAAGGCCTTGGGAACCTCTGCCTCAGGGGTGGGGCTCTCTCAGCACTTTTTTTACCCTCCTCCAGTGGCAGATAACCATTGCCTCTTACACTGGAAAGGTCAGGAGCATGGGAGGATTTTTATTGATTTTCCTGCTTTAACTACAGACTCAGACAGGTTCTGTATACTTATACCACAGAGAGTTCTCTATTCTCCTGCCCTGTCCCCAGTCTTTCTTGTGAGCTCTTGGTGGAGGCTCGTGGACAAAAGTGAGCAATCTTGTGTCCTGGACTTCCAAGAATTCTAAACTGTTATGCTAGCCCATACTTGGCTCTTAAAAATGCATTACAAGTTCAGCTGTTTTCTTCTTACCTGCTTCTACAATAGCTACCTCTTCTTCCTGCCACTCTGCCCAAGGTGAAACAATCATGTGTCCCATCGCTCCTTAAAGGAGCTATCACTCTGAACTTTAATTCATTAGGTTCTCTTGTATTCTCAGCTCTGACAAACTTAAAAATGCATGATTTTGTAAACTATCTGGTTTGGGTTTTTTTGTTGTTTGTTTGTTTTCCTCCTCCACCAAGTTTGCCCCTTTGACTTATTCTTACTGTTAAGCAACATTCTCTAGCAACTCTTTACATCCTAGGTGAAAGTTCTTATTAAATATGAATATTAAAAACAACCTCTCTCTTTTGGTATACATTTATATGCTTTTAGAAACAATTTTACTTTTGTGCATTTATTCTTTTCTAATAAAATTGAAATTAGCCTGGCTGGTGGGGCTCAATGGTTGAGCATCGACCCATGCACCAAGAGGTCGCCAGTTCGATTCCTGGTCAGGGCACATGCCCAGGTTGTGGGCCTGATCCCAGTGGGGGACATGCAGGAGGCAGCCAATCAATGTTCTTGCTCATCGATGTTTCTATCTCTCTCTCTCTTCTTCTCTCTCTAAAATCAATAAAGAAAAAAAATTTCAAAAAAATTGAAATTAAATTTTACCCTTCTCCCTTGGTTCCATCATTCCTTGCACACAGAGCTTATGAACAGTAATTAGGCAAGAAATCTGTGCATAATCAATGAAGAAATGAATATTATTATAGTAATCACAACAACAAACATTTGTTAGGTGTATAGCAGGTAAAGCAGGTAGTGTTTTATATATGCATGGTTTCACTTAGCACAACTCAATGAACTGGATACGGTTTTCCAGATGAAAAAATTCATGCTCAGAGAAATGAAATAACTTGCCCAAGGCCACACAGCTAATAACTGGAAAAACCAGGACTTGAACCCAAGCAGTCTAGATTCTAGACCTATAATCTTAACCTCCATGTCATAAAGGAGTGAGTGAGGGGTTAAATGTTTACTTAAACTAAGTTTTCTTTCGTGGATGACCTAACATCTGAGTGCTGACTAATTCATATAACTCTCCTTGCATCCAGGGCCAAAGCAACACACACACACCTTTTACATGAATCTTCCACAAGGAAGTATTGCTCCCAGACTTCATCTCACCACAATGCCCTTACATCATCCCACTGCCTTCAGGAGGAGCCTCCCTCCAGTCCACACAACCGACATAATGGGCTGAGGGCCAAGACTGGATGGAGATCACAGAGGGTGGAAGCAGAGCAGTGCCCCAAAGCAGGACTAGCCTGCAGATACGTTCTTGGGGGAAACGCAGAGAGATTTGACTGCACACAGCCAAATGTGCAGCCCCTGAGGTGCTGGAGGCCTCCACAAACAGCCCGACTCCAGGGTCATCAATTAATGGATCTGAAGGCCAAACCCAGGATCTTAAGGAAGTAAAAGGGAAAATTCATGTAACTACATTTACAATTCAGCAACATAACTTCCCAGACAAGCTGTCTAGAATAGGGCTCGCTCTTCTTGAAGCAATCTCTTGGCTGTTCAAAGGAAGACTTTCCCAAGTCACTTTAAAAACTAGAGGCATTGCCATTAGAGGCGAAGAGATCAAAAGCACCTTAATCTCCTCTATCAGTAGGGCCAGCCACTTACCAAGTCTAAGAATGTTCCCCATGTGCTGCTTCCTGAGCCTGCCTGACAGTGCCTGGGATTGGTAGCCTGGATCTTGGAAAGTAGAAATATGGTTTTACTTATGCAGGTCTCTATCTCTGAGAGATGCATGGAATGATAACACAATGGCCCAATCATCTCCCACCCCAATGGCTGCAAAGGGTATTTCAAAATTCATAATTGGAATAGCTGTGGTTGCTTTCTTTAAAAGAGGGATCAAAACATTGAAATCCATCCAAGAGCACTGCTTGTGTAACCTGAGAATGGGAGGCATTCATTAATGGGGCATGCACAAGGCAGTTGTCCTCGTGTTCTTAAGAAAGATTCCCTCAGCATTCCTCAGGAAGAAGTGGGCCCCATGGCTCCAAGCACTCGGGAAGGCATCGCTTGTACAAGTGGCTGGTATTACAGGCTTACTTGCTCTAGGGTCTCCCTTATACCACTAGGCTGCTACAAATTAAGATTGCATTAATAGAAGCATGCTTCCATGAACAAGGGAGGTGAGGTCCTTCTTGCTTCCGTATAGCTAATTTGTACAGGGAGTATTGCCTTCTGAACTTTTGCATTTTAAGGTGGACTTTGGCCAGATAGAGTGAGTTTATTGGAGGGTGCTCAGGATGAGGGGAATCCTGGGACCAGGACATATGAAATGGTTGTAAACTGGACCAGTTCAGCCTTTTTGTGTTTTTATTTCTGCTGCTGCTGATTAGCACTCTAACTCACTTACCTTTCTCACTCTAGACTCTGATCTCACATGCACGGATCCTTCTCCCTCAATTAAACTTTGAGTGCTTCAAGGGCCGGGATGGTGGGTAGCTAACACACAGTACCCAGCATGCTCAAGAAATATTTGTTGGATGAATGAAGGAAGGAATGAATGAACAGACAAACAAAAGGGCTGCTTCGGGAGGATGGATTCCCAGATGCCAGTGTTTGCCAACCCCGCACTTCCATGGAATGAAGGGATGACCCTGGCCTGCTGAAGGAGGTAATGAAGTTCTGCCTGCTTCTCACAGAGATGCCAGGGCTGAAGAATTAGGCTCCTACAGAGTCTATCAGCAAGCTGGGCTCCTGCTACAGAAAGCATGATGATGACTACCAAATCCAAGGAAGCCAAAGATAGGGACTGAAGGGGAGTCATGAAGCTGTGGGATGTCAGACAAATTGCTTAGCCCTCCTGTGCTTCTGTTTCCTTTTGTTGTAAAATGGCTAAAATCCTGGCGAACTCACAAGTGTTGCTGAGAGAATCAAATAAGATGCTGTCAGTAAAGACCACATTAAAAACTATGGAAGGCCCTAAGTAGGTAAGGACAGAGGACAGTGATAATAATGGACATAAATGGCAATCTAAGGAGAGGCGACAGTCTGGTCTAAGACATGGATTGGGAAGGTGCAGGGAAGGGCTCTGGACCTTACTGGGCCCAAGGTGCTCAAACCCTTCACTTGTGGGCAGCCAATCAGGACATCTGGCCTAACTCTCTGAACCCAGCCAGGAGGCTGACAGTGAAGTGGGGGGGGGGGGGGGAGTGGCCAGAGGGGGTACCTGCACAGGGGTGGAAGGGCCCTGTGACATGGTTGGCACATAGGACACAATGATAAAACTCGTTACTATTGCTCTAGTGTTATCCACAAAACACTGAGAAAACACCCAGCCCCTTAAAATTGTGTTCCCCTCTTGCTTTAGCCACTAGGAGGCTTAAAGGCTCATTTGCAGCCTACACCCAACAAAAGCAATGGACCGGTGGCCATTTGTTTTTATACGTCTCCTATTAGACTGTAAGCTCCAGGGGAACAGGAACCACGGCTGTTTGGTTCACTGCTATATCCACAGATCCAGGCACATGGTTGAAGCTCAATAAATACTTGCTGAAGGACTGACCACACCCCTGTTTTCTTACCTCTCTTTTCCCTTTGCTCCCGTTTCTTCCTTTATTTACTGTCTATCCTGTTGTAGCATCTGCATTTCTGACGCCACCTCAGATCCTCTTTTGTACAAGGTGGGGTACAAATAAATACATAAGGAAAAGAGAACACAACAAATAAAGAGGCCATGGATGCATCAGTTACCCAGGCAGCTTATATAGCATGGCTCTGCTTTCCTGTCCTGCCCCACGTAGAGGCAGCCCAGGCGGGGGCAGGCGCAGAAGATGCCGTTTCTGAAGTTCAGCTTGTCCTTAGAAGGCCCTCTCACCAGGCTGCTCCAGAGATTATGTTACCTCCAGACCCAGTCGAAAGGTTGCCTAGCAACCCTCATCAGCCTTCTCACCCTTAAATCCCTCATTTGTGCCCTTCATGCACACAGTGCAGTGTTAGCATGATCTTGAACAGTCTTCCTCCCACAGCTCTCCACCTGAGACAGGCCTGATCTGCCTGCATTATCAGACCTTCTTCTATGCCTGGCCTGTGACTCCCAGTCTGAACCCATGGGTTCCTGCTGAACATGAGCACAGAGGAAGCAAGCAGACCAAGCTTCACGCCCCAGAGCCACCATGTCTGATGAGCACATGTGAAAAAGAAGCACGGAGAGGAGGACAGACGAGCTGAAAGCTCACACACGTCCAGCCAATGCAGACCCCGCCACCCCAGGAACCGCCTCCTGTGAGATGTTCTGCTCTCAGGCAAACACTTTATTTTTCATCCAGAAGGGTCAAAAACATGCAAATGTGTAAATAAATGAAGTGTTGCTTAAGATCACGTCTAAACAGTTCGCAAAAATAAATATCCTTACTCTAAAGCAAGACAGTATGCAATATCCATCTGGGAAACCAGGAAAACAAGACGCAATTTGGGGGAAATAACTTTATAAGAGCCCAATTTTATTTGTGGCTTTCTAGAAGCCATGAAAAAGAACAAAGAACTCCAAAATCATAGACTCCCAGAAACGGGCCAGAGGAGAAAACGTGGACTCTCACCCCTTCCTCTGATCCTAGGACAGCTTGCCAGGTGACCTCCTCGCTGCCAGTGAGGACAGATTTCACTGTGACCCCTCTAGCTGCTCCTCCAGCTTAATTACCAGGCAACTGTCTCTGCAAGGGTATCTATCAATAGGAAAACACTGCTCTTTCCACCTTACTGAGTACGTCATGCTTTCTTGCCCTGGGTCTAAAACCAGTCAACTCCTCTGGCCTCTGCCTCTCAGCCAAAAGTTAAAACATTAAGCATTACATACATTAAAAAAGCAAAAGAGCCCGGCCTGTGTGGCTCACTGGTTGAGTGTCGACCCATGCACCAAGAGGTCGCGTTCGATTCCCGGTCAGGGCACATGCTTGTGGGCCCGATCCCCAGTGTAGGGGGGCATGCAGGAGGCGGCCAGTCGATGTTCTCCCTCATTGATGTTTCTATCTCTCTCTCCCTCTTCCTTCCTCTCTCTCTAAAATCAATAGAGAAAAAAATATTTAAAGAAAAAAGCAAGCCCTGGCCAGTTTGGCTAGGTGGTTAGAGCATCCGCCCACAGACCAATGAGTCATGGGTTCGATTCCGGTCAAGGGCACGTACTTTGGTTGCAATTCGTCCCCAGCCCTGACTGGGGTTGTGCGAGAGGCAACCACTCGATGTGCCCCTCTCACGTCGATGTTTCTCTCTCTCTCTCTCTCCCTCCCACTCTATCTGAACAAAAATGGAAAAATATCCTCAGGTGAGGATTAAAGAAAGGAAAAAAAAAGCAAAAGAGCGCCCTGGCTGGCATGGCTCAGTGGTTAGAGCGTCAGCCTGTGCAGCAAAGGGTCGCAGGTTCAATTCCTGATCAAGGGCACATACGTGGGTTGCAGATTAGATCCCCGGCCCTGGCCGGGGCGCATGCGGGAAGCAAACAATCGATGTGTCTCTCTCATATCAATGTTTCTCTCTCTGTCTCTTCCCCTCCCCCTATCCCTTCCACTCTCTCTAAAAATCAATGGGAAAAAAATCTTCAGGAGGATTAACAACAACAACAAAAAAAGCAAAAGAACAATTTAATCTTTCTATGATGAAATATACTTTTGACAGTGAAATGAAGAACAGACAAGGGGAAAGGGTCAAAACAAGACTTGGTTGCCATGTTGGCCAATATGGCAGCCACCAGGTCTACTTGAGTTTAAATGTAATTAATTTAAATGAAAGTAAAAATCTAGTCCTTCAGTTGCATGAATCACATTTCAAGAGCTCTACAGGCACAAGTGGCTAGTGGCCAGTGTTGGACAGCTCAGACATTAAAGAGCATTTCTATCATCGCAGAGAGTTCTACTGGACAGCACTGCTCTGGACCACACCAGGAGCGGCTGCGGTCACAGCGGTGTGCCTCCAACACGGTGGAGTCTGTCACCAGGCCTGCTGGCCCATGTGTACCTGGTCGTCACTTCTAAGCTAAGCCTCAGTCTTTCGTCTCAGAGAAAAACTACAACCTACATTCAAGGCCCAAATGCTTCTGGGAATTTTCCCATACATTCAACCCCCAACCCCCACCCCAGTGCAGTGTCTCAGCCAGACTTTCCTATCATCCCATCAAAAGTCACCTTGTAACCCATCTCTCAAGCCGTGTTCTCACACTACTCTGGGGTGTAGGGAGTGGAATGGTGACTCCCCAAAAGGTATGTCTACCTGGAACCTGCGAAAGGGAACTTATTTGGAAAAAGGGTCTTTGCACATGTAATTAAGTTAAAGATCTCGAGATGAGAAATCATCTTGGCTTATCCAGGTTGGCCCTAAATCCAATGACAAGCGTCTTTATAAGGTAAGGAGAAGATACAAACAGGAGGCCACGTGAGGATGGAGGCAGACACGAGTTCGATAGCTACCAGCTGAGGAAAGCCCGGCACTGCTGGCAGCCAGCAGAAGCGACGAGTGAGGCAGGGAACACATATTCCCTCAGAGCCCCCAGAAGGAACCAAGCCCACCAATACCTGCATTTTGAACTCTGGCCTCCAGAACTGAGAGAGAATAAATTGCTGCTGTTTTAAACCAACAAGTTTGTGGTAATGTGTTACAGCAGCCCTAGGAAATGAGTGCAAGAGGTTAACGGCAAACTGTGGTTGAATGGGTTTCCTCCTCAAGGGGAGATGTGTTTAGCAGCATCTATGCCTGGCCTGTAATTTCCAGCCCGGATCCATGGGTCCCTTTGAGCATGAGCACCGAGGGGGCAAGCGGACTGAACTTCGAGCCCCACCAGGTCTGATCTGTACATGACAGAAAGAAACACCTGCTGGTGGTGACACGGGGAATGATTTAGGGACAAGAGGCCTTCTCAGGACTCCTGAAAAGATGACACAGATGTGGCTGTGGTACCCTTTCCACTCTCCAAAACCCTGTCTGCTTGGAGCCGCCTCCTCTATACCAGCCTAGGCTGGGTGCACTCTGCCCCCTCTTCTCTGCGGCTGCTCACATTCCCACTCTTACTCCAGGTCTCATCTCACACCCCACTCTCTCCAGGAAGCCTCCCAAACCACCACATCTCAGCTTGACCGCCACATGGCATGGCAGAGGGGCCCCGCGTCTGGCTTGGCTCCCCCTCACTGTGAGACCCATCAGCCTCCGCACCGCTGGGCCTCAGTGTGCCCGCCTGCAGCGGGAGGGCTGGGGCTGGACTGCCTCCATCTCCAGCTCTCACGTAGCACGTTCACCGCTCTGTCCCACAGGCGCCTTTTGGCCTGGCGTGCAATGAATGGTAAATAATAGCAATAATATTAATTATGATAATAAAAACTAACAGGTATTGAGCCGGACATGATGCTATATGCTTTACATACATGATCACATTTAATCGATATTTTTTGGATGGATGGATAGGAGAGGGGAGGGGAAGGGAGGGGAGGGAGGGGAGGGGAAGGGAGGGGAAGACAGAGGCTACACTCTAATCAAGTACAGAGTCATGAAGGCAGAACACTTGTTCCCTGGCTGGACCTAGCACTGAGCTTAACTTACCACCAGGGGCTGAGTAAATATGGGAACATACTGAAGAATTACAGAAAGGGGACCAGACTCAGGAGGTCTCTCACAGGTGAATGGGGCACCCCCATTCTCAATGGTCCTTCCACCCCAGCCCCTCCTCTGGACTGTAGGAGCTTCGGAAAGGACTCAGAGCTCCCACATCAGAGACACTAAGTGGACCCTCACAGATGCGGGCCCAGTGCGTGTCTGATCTTCCCCTCCAGCCGCCTCCTGAGCGCTCGGGAGCAGAGGTCCACGGGCCGTCAGAGGGAACATAAACCAACAGGATAACCTTTATGTCAATACATGCTAGTTGTCAAGGATCCTCTCCGTCACCTGAGAGCTGCCTGAAGTGACCCATTCTCTGCCACCTTGGCCTGCTCCTCTGCGGACACTTGACACCTTCACTTGTTTATCTCGAGTAACCTGAGCTCTGCGGGCACACGGCGGCATGAGTCCGGCCACGGGGAGAGGCCAGGGCGGCCCTGCAGGCCTCGCTCACATCACCCGATCACTCGGGCACTGGGCACAGAGCTGGCTCCCAGGGGACTCCTTTGGCTAGTTCCAGGGGCACACGGTAAACTCTGGGAGGTCCCAGGAACTCCTCACTGTGGAGCCTTCAGGGACTTGCTGAATGTAAAGCATTTGCTTTTCTTCTCCCTCGGGACCCAGGGCAGGCGCGGAGCCCTGGTGCCCCTAGCAGAGCCGGAGGAAGGCACCCGCGTGCTGTCAGCTCAGATGAGGACAACAGTGCTGGGGAGACCGAGTTTTCTGCAGACTGTTTAACTTGGTGATGTCTGAGCACTTGGTGCTGGCAGTCACGATTTATCAGCCGCGTCTCGAGGATATACATAGGCTTATTAAATCAGCATGAGTCACTCTCTGCCTTCCCTGAAAACATGAATCACGAATCGCCAAAACCCAAGGAAAACGTGTGACTCAATAGTTTCTTCAGGGCCTAAAGGGTCTAGAGAGCTGGGGGAGGGAGTTGTCAACCCAGGGTCTCCCCGCAACCAATGAGTGGAACTCCTGAGGAAGGCAAGGGGGCTAACACAGGGCAGAGAGAACCACCAGGTGGAACACCAGGGACGAAGGTGCGGGACCTTCCACACACGCGTGGGCTCACTCGTCAGTCCTGCTGTGTGCCAGGCAGCCACAGGGAACAGGCCTGGCCCTGGGTCTGCCCTCACAGAGCTTATAGATCCTTGTTTCTCTTTCTTAGCTGGGACAATTTGGGCAAGTTATTTAGCCTCGGTGAACCATTCTAATGCCTACTCACAGAGCTGGTGCGCACCTTCGCTGAACATTCGCTGCAGGAAGGGGAGTGACCCGAGACATCCTACTGGAACTAGGGCGTCCTCTGCCAATCCCCACTGACCCTTCCTGCTGTGCCCAGATAACCAGGCGCGGCCCCTGGGGGCAGGGAGCTCTGGCTGGAGAGGGCAGCCGGTCCTGGGCCTCCTGTCCAACCCCGGAGCCTCTGGGCTGCTTTCAGGCCGTCCTTCCGGGCGGTCTATAGCAGCACTTCTTTCTCTGTGGCCTTTCTTCTCTGGTCTTTTGGCCAGTGGGTCCTGACTACACTCTCAGCCTCCGGCCTCACCTCTCCCCAGAGAGACACTGCAAAGAGCAGCTTCCGCCCACGGGTCATCCCAACCACCCTTGGTTACTCTCCCACAGACCAAAGCCCACAGACTCTTCCAAAGGGCCAAAGAGCTTCCCCTAATGCTCATGCTGGACTCTCCTGCTTCCCCACCAAATTTCTCTCTGGGCCTCTCAGTCTCCAGCCCCAGGGCTGCAGACATCACCTCAGGACTGCCACTTCCAGGGCAGACGCTGTGCACTGCCCAACTGGGGCAGAGTGGCAAGGTGGCCCTGGGCCCAGAGCAGGCATTGAACCCGCACTGTTGGTCAACACTCGCCAAAACCCTCTTATGCCAGGCCATCTCCTTTATTCCTCACGAGAACCCTCCAGGATGCAGACGCTCACCCCCGCAGACTGAGGCTCACAGGCAGGGCAGATGGCCCGAGGTCACCATGCAGTGGTGCCACAGCTGAGGGAGGGGCCTAAACCTAGGCTGGCAGGAGATGAAGGGAAAGGACCATCGGGTGGAGGGGCTGCGGTAGACAGAAGCAGCAGAGAGGCCCTGAAGGCTACACTCAGGGTAGCAACATCCCTGAGGACGCTCTCCTGCCCTCGCTCCACTAGCCCACCTCCCGGGCTGGCCCGACTCTGGGAAGCAGCTCCAGAAACAGCCAACTCCCCTCACTCCGGCTTCCTCTGCCTGCCATGGGGAGCAGTGATCTACCAGCCCCACCGGAGACGAGAACTCCGTCCGTGAAGGCGCAGCACGTCCACAGTCTGGCAGAGCCGCCCGCGCGGAAGGCGGTGTCTCCTGGGCCGAAGCCCGGCGTGAAACCTCCGCCCAGAGGAAACACCGTCAACGCTCCCTGTGGTGACTGTTTGGGAGACTGCACTGCAGATAACTTCCTTTTTCTACTCTTGTCTGGTTCCTGAATGCTAAACGTTATTTAATTTTTAAAATATCAAAGGTGGAGGCAGAGGTGGAAAAGGAGGAAGAGGAAAAGGGAGCACACAAGAGAGGGAGGGCCCTGAGCCTGAGGCGCTGGCCTCCCGTGGACTGTCCCAGGCGCCTTCCGCAGAGGGGACGGTGGCACTGCTGACCAGCGCAGCACGGAGCTGAGCGGGGCCTCTCGGTCATCGCGGGCGGAGGCGGGGACAGAGACAGAACCACTTCACAGGGCAAGAAGACAGGCTGGGCAGTGATGAGGAGCCCGCCTGCTTGCACGTGGGCCCCAGATCACAGCTGGCACTTGGGCTCTGGGGCGTTCTGGACGACTCCTGCCCCTATGGAAATGTCTGCTGACCACAGGTGCCCATCATCCACTGGCCCTCCCCCAAGAAGGAAAATGGGACCCAGATCTCCCAATGTCATCCTTGACCTTCTACCCAGAGCAACTACCCTCATGCACTGCACGCCTTCATGGAGGCTGAAGCCCCCACCAGCACACACCCCGGCTGGCTACCACGCACTTTCCACAACTCCACGCATGCACAGTGCAGCCACAAAGAGGGGAGGGATGGTCAATGACTTTCCATCATTCCAGTCTGGGTGACGTCTATCGCCCCGTCCCTTTAATGCCAGGACCAAGAGGGGCCCAGGAAGTGGCACATGTGTTGGGGGCCAACTACACCGGCTAATCACAAGTCCGTGCCGGGGCCCAGAGTCACCCAGATGGTAGAGGAGATTTATGGCCCGAACCTGACTTCCCAGAATCCAGCGAAGGCAGGACAGCGAGAGCAGACCTGACAGTGCTCCTTTCCAGGTCTCGCTGGGAGCCAGTGTATTTTTGGAGAGCTCTGGCCTTGCCTGCTTGCTGTACTTTATTGCTGGCAGAGAGACGGGAAATTTATTACTTTACAAATCATACCATTCGCAGCATAAATGAACTGTCTGGCTGCAGCACGCTCGAGCCCAGATGATTTGCGAAATGTCTAATGGTAAGCGGAATTATGCTATCTGCTTACGGCCTCCAAGACAAAAGCCAACCGTAACGCAGAGCATCTGCACAGTGTAACTCGAGGCCGGCAAATTGGCTGCGACTCATAAATGTTGGCTCAGCAGCATTACATAACTCAGTGCGCTCGGCCGGGGACTCGGAGGAACACAGGGCAGTCCCCGAGCCCGGCGAGCTAGCCCTGACAGGGCTGTGGATGACAGGCAGGGCACCCCGGGGAGCGCAGGGCCTGAGGTCAGGGCCAGGCTACACTCCACAGCCTGGCCAGTCCTGAGGCCTGCTAGCAATCAAGAGGCGGGTGGGCGTCTGGGCCTGCCTGGGAAAGGGGATGCTAGCTACAGCCCTTCTTCTCCAAATTCCCTGGACCCAGGCTGGGAGGACGGCCGTGCAATCACTGTAGCCCCCACACACACACACACAAGTCAAGCAGCACCCACAAACCACAGGGTGGCCTACCCACTGCTGTTTGGCCCGACGGGCAAGCAGAGAAGACGGGTCATAGGATCACCTCTGACAGGTTCAGCTGAGTACCTGGGATGTGCGACATCACTAGGAGGGAGGGGATGGACACGAGGCCACACTCTCTCAGAGCCCTGGGCTCCTGCGAGTGGCAGCGCCAGGGTTCACCCAGGCTGTTAGGACTTTACTTCACGTATCCACACTTCAGCACAACACTTAATAATCATCGTTTTCACAAAGTTGTGAAAACAACCTGTGACATATGGCTAGCACCATCCCCGCAACACAGGTGAGCAAACACGCTCAGAAGAGTCCCGTCCCCTGACCAAGCTCATGCAGTCAGTGAGTGCAGGGAGCCGGGATTCAAGCTCGGGATCCTGTGGTTCTGAAGTTTCTGTTTTTCCCGTGACATCTTCCTTCCAGAATCGAGGGTATCAATTTGGCTTCTCACCTTCTCACATCGTGCTGTTTGGGACAGTGCCAGCAGCCACTCAGTCAATTGGTATATTCTACATGCTCAGCAATGTGTTAGAAAAAGGTTCCAGGAAAGAGGGGTCTATGCCTGGCCCCTGGGAGCCCACAAATTGCTTGTGCTCAGGTGTGAGCCCCAAGAGGCATGGAGTGGGTGCTCTCCGGCAGTCCGGGAGGGTGCTGTGATCAGAGAAAGCTTCTGGATCAGGGCTCCTAGAATCACTGAAGTTCTGCTGTGGCCCAGAAGGAGCAGCAGAGACCTTGCCTCCGACAAACCTGGGGTATCTGTGGCTCAGGGACTTGGGTGACCTTCACAGGTCAGGAGAGGGACCCAGTAGAGCTGGCCCCTTTGTGGATGCGCCCAAGGGTCCTGCCTGGGTGCAGACAATCCTAAGCTCAGCTGAGGACACAGTACCAGGAAAAGGTAAACTACTGATTCTCAGCTGATGAAGTCTTTAGCTAAAAAATACAACAAAGCATTCTCTGAACAGTTGATATAAAAACAGAGAATTGTATTTGAAAATACTTTGATCTTCAAAAATAAGAAGGCTATCTTAGTACCATAGAGAAATTTGACTGTGTCATTTGGCAATAAGAATAAAAAGCTGTTTGCTCGATACTCATCTAAAAATAGCCTGACTTTGGTTCACGAGCCCGATGAGGCACTAGCTGGGCCGGTGATGCCCTTCTCTCACCCCCTCATTCATTCACCTACTCACTCATTCAGGAAAGCTCGTGTCTCCAATCCCAGTCAAGACCCAGCCGACAGGGTCCTTTGGGTTTTCCATTCCCTCCACGTCGCATGCCAAGTACAGATTAGGCCTTGTGATCTCTAGAGAAGCTTAAATTCAGTTAATGGACTTCTTATAGCATGTAACTGTCACCCTCAGTAAAGACGCCTATTAGCCTCCTAAGTAACACACGTGAAGTCAGGCTGAGACGGTGACAGCACCCACTGTCAGCACCCGCATCCCCATCAGATGAATGTTTTCCACCGTTCCAACCAGGGACTTTGGCACGGCTCCATCAAAACCTCATTGGCACATAACGAATACCTTGTATGACAGCTGCTCGGGAAAGGGTGCAGTGCTTTAGTCTGATTTTTAAAGAGAAGCTCTTAAAGCTCAGGAAACATGGCCCTGACCTAGACAGGAAGCCACAAGGAGAACAGTCTGGTCGTGGGCCTAAGCTGAGCCATGATGAGCCCCAAAGAGACTCGAGACTGAAGGATGCTCTTTGTCCCTGTGGGTACATATGGCTCCCCCGGCCCCCAGGGGAGGAAGGCAAAAACCTCCTGGGCAAGTCAGAGTGCTCTTCCAAGCCAGGTGAAACCCAGCCAGCACAGCGACCCCTGTCTTGGCACATCGGTACCACGCAGCCCTGTGCACACGGCCTGCACTCCCTTCCCGCGTGACACCTCCCTGGAGTGCGCCTATGGTGGCCGCAGCCACCAGGAGAGTAACAGGGAGGACAGAGACTCTGAGGACACCTCTGCGTCCCTCTGACACAAGAAAAAAGGCCATTTCCTCCATAGCTCGCACCGTAGTTGAGGACACAGAAATTGGTGTAACTAAAGAGCCTCAGGAAGCAGTGGGTTTTCACATGACCATGCCAGGGGCCGCTGGGAGAATCTAACAGAGGTCTGGACTCTCCCCCAGAGAAGCTCACACACACTTTTCATCCAATGTCACAGGGAGCTCAGATGAAGAAATTCTGTCACCAAAGTGCCCAACACAAGAAGACGTCCGAGGCCATTCCTCTCTCGACGACCTGTGCCCTGGCATGCACATGGAGGGAGCCACGCCGTGGCCACAAGAGGGCCCAGAACTCCCCTGGAATCCCTGACCTCTACATACCTGAAATGAAAATGGACCCCAGCTTGTCAATGTCCCAGTGGGGTACCCTTTCCAAGTTTCAGTTCTGCCTACACCTGGAGACCATGGCTATCCACCTAGCTCATCCTGGAGGCAATGCCTCCAAGATTCTGCCTCTACACACACAGAAACGTCTGTACTGGTCAGGACAGCCCGGCCTGCCCCACCCTGGCCCACTGGCAGCCATGTTTTGTATCGTCTGCCCTCCTCCCTGCCCCTGAGGCGAGAACCCATAGACTATCATTGACCTATGAGTGGGGCCAATCTGACTCCCTGCCCCAGAGCTGAGGGGACATTCCCAGAGAACTACAGTGCAGCAGCTGACACCACTGAAAAAAACCCTATTTCCCAAAGCTGGCAGCCTCGGGCTCTCCCTAGGTTGAAGAGACGGAAGCCAGGGGGCAGAAGGGCTACAGCCTTCCACCAGCAGGTGGAGAGAGGTCAGCATGGGGGAGTAGCCGAGCTAACCCCTGGGGCCCAGAGTCACCGTGATCCGAAACGTGACTCCTGTAGCCCACGCTGGGAGCTACACATTGGGTTGGGAGTGTGCTGTTGGGCCACAGGTACACTGAAACCCATGGAGATTCCATCAAACCTCTCTCCACTGACTGAGGTCCCCGAACCCCAAACAGCCATTAGCTGGGAAGGAAGTGGGCTGAGAAAAGCCAACCTCTGCATCAGGGAGGAATCTGGAACCTGGCCCAGCTTCATCCCTGTAGATTTCTAGACCCCACCCAAGGGCAATTGATTGGGCAGGTCTGGGGTGGGGCTGTGCACCTTCAGTGTTACAGAGGCCCAGGTGATCCATGCGGGGCCAGGTTTCGGAACCACCAGCTTGGGCCACCTACCCCTTGCTTTGTGAAAACAGAATCCTCATTGTCCAGATGGCAGAAGACAGAGTCTGGGGAGCAATGTTGTTTTCTGGGAAATTCCACCCGAGTCTGATAAAATCTATTCTCTCTTCAGCCTCCAAATGTCCCGCCTCCTCCAGGAAGTCTACCCTGCTTTTGTGAACTCCCTCCTGAGCCCCACCTTCCCCACATCCTGACATTCACATGTCCTGTGGTTTTGGGCCTATACTGAACATGAAATCCTTGTCCCTGGGGAGTTCCCATTCTACTGGAGGTAGGCCTGGATCTTCTAAGGAGCGGAGCCATCTCAGGCCTCTGCTGAGCTCCCCAGCTAGGCTCAGGCCTGGATGTGGGTGGTGGGGCTGACGGTGGGAGAGGGATCAACTCCTTGTTGACCTTTTGGATCTCTGGTGGCCCCTGTGGCCAGGCACTCTGGCTGGAGGGGAGGCAGGCCCAGCAGGTCTTCACAGGCAGAGACACACACAAGAGCTGAGCTGGGGCCCCGTGACTCAGTCCTGAAACCAGAATATTTCAGCAAAACCTTCATACTTCTTCTTAGTAACAGCTCTCAGAAGGGTGGGAATGGGGGAGGCAGGAGTGGGGTGGAGAGGAGGGAGAGGAAAAGAGAAAGACTTTCTGAAGATCCTTCCAACCCAGGAGGGAGGCTGGCTCCCCCAAAGCCTGGCCTCAGTGCCAGCCACTGCCCTGGTCAGCCACATTTTCAAGCAACCCTGTGCAGCTGGAAGTGTGCAGGCGTGGAGAGGGCCCCACCACGCAAAATGTGCATTTGATCAAAGTTGAAAACATGCTGTAACATGAGTTCTCCTGATCTATTGGATTTCTGCAAAAGAGCCCTGAACTCCTCACTCAAGTTCAACCTCAGGTCTCGGGAAAAATGAGTTTGTTAATTCAAGCAATTCCCCAGTGGTCAGTAGTTTATACCACATGCTTTGAAACAATGTGGCCTGAGTCAGGGGAGAAGTTGAATGACTTCCTAGGGGAGAGCCAAGGCCTATCTGTTAACCTTGACAGGCTCTGCAGCCCCCTGCACGGCCGGCCCCGCTCTGCGAGCCCCTTCCCAAGAGGCTGAGTGGGGGGCTGGGGATCCACAGCTCACATACCCACACAGAGCAGCCCCCACAATTCAGAGAACAGCGGCTTCCCTACTGCACCACCCCACAGGCTGGAGAGCTGTGGTCTGACATCTCCTGCCTCTTCAAAAAGCCTGTGCCTCCAGCAGGCTCGGGGTCCACCAGGACCAGGACCCTCACCCACCAAGCAGACCCTGGGCACTGTGCCAGCCGTGTGGATAATAGGCAGGATAACATTTATTGGCTCAGCCCCACTTGTAGGTCAGTCTCAGCTAGGAAGCTGTGGGGAGGATCCTTTTTTTTTTTTAATTTATTAAGGTAACATCTGTTAATAACATTATATAAATTTCAGGTGTACAACATTATAATTCGATATCTGTATACTCTATTGAGCACTCACCACTCAAAGTCTAGTCTCCTTCCGTTACCATATATTTGACCCCCCTTGATCCAATGTGTCCTCTCCCCACGCCGTCCCCTCTGGTAACCACCATTCTGTTATCTGTATCTATTAGTTCATTTTTGTTTTGTTTTGTTCATTTTGCTTGTTACTTTTTTGTTTTATATTCCACATGTGAGTGAAGTCATACGGTTTTTCCAATAGAACAGAATTGTAAGTCCAGAAATAAACCCACACATTCATGGGAGGATCCTTTTAAGAAAAGAAGAGTAACTACGGGAGACCTCCAGGCCACCTGGTAAATTCCATTCCTTCCTGCAGTGAATATTGACTGGGCATCCGTTCCATGCCAGTCTCTCTGGACTGACCCACAGAACACCCTCCAAGTGTGGACCTGGGGAACTGTACAGAGGGTGACCGTGACAAGAACAACAGCCACACGAACTGACGGCACCCTTCCAGGCCCTTCACAGGTTATTAGCCATTAATCCCCACAACAACCCTGGAGGTGGGCACAGATCAGGAAACGAGGCGCAGAGCTCAGAGTCTGCCCAAGACAACCCAGCTGCTAAGCAGTAGTCTGGGCGTTGGGCTCGGGCAGTCTGGCTCCAGAGCCTTTGCCCTTGACCACTACCGGGATCACTGTCCTCACTGTTAATACAATGAAAGCGTTCGCACCCCTTGCTATCTGTCCAAGCACAGACCAGGAAGTGGTCTCCTTAGGGTAAACCCTGGGTCTGGGGCCAGGGCCCAAGCTGCTGGCTCCCCTAAGCTGCTGTAGTGGACCTCGGACAAGACATTCAACCTCTCAACTTCTGTTTCCCTCACTTTATTTTTGTTGTTGTTGTTTTATTTGATTTTTTTAATCCTCACCTGAGGATATTTTTTCATTAATTTTCAGATGCGGGGGGAGAGAAACATCAATGTGAGAGAGACACATTGACTGGTTGCCTCCCACACAACCCCAACCAAGGCCGGTGGTCGAACTGCAACGGAGGTATGTGCCCTTGACCAGAATCGAACCCACGGCTCTTTGGTCCGCGGGCCGACGCTCTAACTGTTGAGCCAAACCAGTCAGGGCTATGATAATTATATGAAATAACAGATATTAAAGTGTTTAGCAGTGTCTGCCAATAAAATTTAGCTACTCTTTAATAATTAGTAGTAGTAGTAACATTATACTATTAATATAGTATATGGAATACTATATAAGCCCTGATCAGGTCCAAGTCAGCGGAAGTTAATGATGTCCATAACACTATCACACACCATTATTACTATTTCCAACTGGTCTCCCATTTCACTTTTTACCTAAAGAAAGTATCCTTACTCTTTATCTTAATAAACTGTCCAATTCCCCCTTTTCTTCCTTCCTTCCCCTCCCCACGTCCCTGCGGCAATCCCTGCCAGGTGTGGGCAACTCTCTGCCACCGCAAACAAAAGAAAAAGAAACATTTGCCACTTCTCAGGGGTTTTAACATCAGAACCCACGATGAACTTCGTATTTTCTGGCAGAGTATTCGCTCATAGCTCCTTCCAGTCGGTCCAGCAACACGGGACAGTCGAGTACACAGGCAGTGCTGCTCAGGTGCAAAGGGACTGATACACCCCATCCGTGAGGACCTCCAGGAAAGATGATCCATTTCCAAATCCCAAACCTCAGCAAAAGCAACCACACGTGGCCCAGGCTCCTCTATCTGATTCTTTGCTCCCATACGTGGGCAAAAGGTGAGGCACCCTAGGCCTGGTCTCACTGCGTCTTCGCAGCAGCCAGCACGGCAGGGATTAGTCCCTCCTGCCGGCCAAGCACAGGCTGGGGGCCAGCGGTACAGCCAGGCCCTCTGCCCACTGGACTTGGCCAGGGAGAACGGTGGCCGCCTACACTGTGCGTCTCTGGAAGGCTGAGCTACTCCTTGTGCTGGCTGCTGGGCCGAGAGGTCACAGCTCTGCCTCCTGGCCAAGTTTTCCATGCAATCATCCAAAGCCAACAGGAGCTCCGGGAACCGTCCGTCTGCGGCTGCGCTTCCTCCCTGGCTGTGGGAATCTTAGCTCCCTCGGGCCTGCGCTGAGTCCACTCTCCACACATGCAGGGAGACGGCCAGAGGCCAGCCCTTATTCCCAGACCAGGTCCTGCCCTGGCAAGCTTGCCTAGTGCCTGGGGATGAGGCCACAGCGCCCTGACCTAGCTGGCTACTGTCTCCCTAGCACCCAGTGAGGGACTCAACAGACAAAGAGAGCCTGAGCTCCCCAAGGCGCCCACCCCGGCCCCGGCCCACCACACCCTAGACACCATAGGCCCATAGCTGCAGCCCTGTACAAACGCCTTGGTCCCAGCTCAGCTGTATGAGCACACGCACCTTTCACATCCGTGGCCACGGGCCCAAAGGCCAGCAACAGGAGGAAGCCGCTGCACGCCGAGGGCAGGCTGAGGAAGACGCCCAGGGTGCTGGGTGGTGGACGCGATGGCTCTGACCCCGGCCCCTCTGCCTCTGGGAGAAGCCTGGTCAATATCTGACCCCACAGCACAGAGCAGAGAGAGGTAAGAAATGGGCCCAGTTTGCAATCCTTCGGGATGACCACTGAAGCTGCGAGAAATCAATTTTCTGCAGCTTCTTCGGAAGCCACGATTTATTTCTGAGTGTGTGAGAACCACTGGCTCAGCTGTTTTCCGTCAGCTCCTCCATGCTTCTAGGCCACGAGCACAGCCCACTGGCTCCCATCTCCTGCCTCCTCCTCGATGCTCAAACCCACACCCAAGGCTGAACCACTGGGAACAGCAGATTTTCCTCACTGGGGAAAATCAAGCCAGGCATCAGGGGCTCACCTGCAATACCACCACCTCACATTTCTGGAGCACCAAACCCTTTGCAGAGGGTCCTCACACACTCATGTTGGGAGACAAGACTAAACTCAGGGAGGCCAGAGAGGACGAGAAGGAAGAGCACAGAAGAGCTGCTGGCCTCGGGATGACAGGGCAGAGAAGAGACTCTCAAGGTGGTGACAGCAGTGCCAGCACTCCTCAGCATCGGCCCATTAACCGGGCACTGACTACCCAGGGCCTTGGGTCAGGGCTGTGCCCCACCCCCACCCCATCCATCTCAGTCGCAGGTCCCTGACCCACCGCAGCTGGCAAGCACTGGCTGATGCATGGGCAACGTCCGTCACATACTTGTGGCCGCATTCAGCAAGGGGCACTGCCAACCTGGTAGTGCCCTTGAGCACAACAGAATCATGGCTGCAATTCTCCAGTAGGACCACTGAGCCAGACGGCCATCTGTGCGACGGGAACAGGCCCTGTCCTGAGGGCTTCACTCCTCATTCCCAGTCCACAGCCACGCCACAGATCCAGCGTGCTGTTCACAGTTGCTCTCCAGCAGCAGCGCTCAAGGCGTGGTCCCTGGACCTGCAGCAGCAGCATCACCTGGGAACTTGGATGAAATGCATTCTCAGGCCCCACCCAGACCTCCTGAATCAGAATGCTGGGGGTGGGGCTCAGCGGTCAGGTTTTAACAAGCCCGCTAGGTGATTCTGATGCATGCTAAAGCTTGAGAACCACGGCTCTGGATGGCCATGATGTAGTGGACAGGACATGACACGGGGGTGTCATCAGCAGCTCTGCCCTCCTTCAGCCCAAGGTGCTTTCCCCACCTCTCAGCTTGCAAACCTGAGGGAACCCTTCTGCCTCCATGGTCTGCTCCTCTGTCTGGCTCTGGGGTCCTCCTGGACCCCCAACCCAGACTGGCAACTTGCTGTAGGCCCCAGGTCCCAAGTGCCCAGTCTTGCCATGTGCTGATAAATAATAAATCTTTACTCACACCATAATTAAAGCAATACCTACTGACCACATCCCCATCTCGGGGGTGAGGAGGTCTTTGCATCTGCTGTTCCCTAAGCCAGAACTCTCTCCTCCCGATTGGATGCTCCATTCGGGTCTCTGGGCAACGTCACCTCTTCAGAGAGGCCTGTCCTGACTCTCTTTTCTAAGGGCCACTCCTCATCAGCTCGATCCCTTACCCAGATAACAATTTCTTCATCTCCACCTAATGCCATGTTGTATGTTCACTCACTTGTTTGTGGGTGAATCTTCTGTTGTTATTGTTGTTTGCTCTGTTTTTGTTTGTTTGTTTTTTAATTCATTTTCCTCTCTAGATGATAAACTCCATGAGGACAAGGACTTTACCTGTTTTGTTCACTGTCACCTCCTCAGTACCTAGAACATGCCTGTCACAGTAGGAGCTCAATAAGTATACTGGTAAATTAGTACACAGAAACAAAAATCACAGCTACTGACTCCTCATATTTATCACTCTTGAACATGTAAAAAACTAAAAGAAATTTGCAAATTAAATACAAACAAAATTGGATGATAGGTTTTGCTGAAGTTAAATTGCCAAGCATGGGTTTAATAGTAGAGCGATGTGGCCTCGGGCCAGTTTCTGCTTCTGTATTTTGATTTAATTAATACCAATGCCAAGAGTGAGTGCCTGCAAACAGATGTCTGCAAACAAAGTAGCATTAATAACTTAAAGGCTTTGTTTGCGAGAATAAACAGCTTTTATACAAAACCAAAACCCTGCACATACGCCCGCAGCACCAATTTTTTAAATTAATTAATTTATTTTTGTTACAGATGTTTCTCCTTTTTCCCCCATTGACACCCTCCTCCCTGCTCCCGTTTCCCCTCCCCCTGCCCCCCACCACACAGTACTGTTGTCTATGTCCACTGGTTATGCATATAAGTTCTTTGGTTTATGTCTTCCTGCCCGCCCCCCCATCCTACCTCCTTCCTCTGAGGTTTGTCAGTCTGATCCCTACTTCCATGACTCTGGGTCTGTTTTGTTCATCAGCTTATTTTGTTCATTATATTCCACAAATAAGTGAGATCACATGATATTGTCTTTCTCTGATTGGTTTATTTCGCTCAGCCTAATACTCTCTAGGTCCCTCCATGCCATCTCAAAGGGTAAGAAATCTTTCTTCCTTACAGCTGCATAGTATTCCATTCTGTTAATGTACAACAGCTTTTTTACCCACTCATCTGTTGATGGACACTTGGGCTGTTTCCAGATCTTAGCTGATGTAAACAGTGCTGCTATGAACATGGGGGTACATATATTCTTTCTGATTGATGTCTCAGGCTTCTTAGGATATTTTACTAGAAGTTGGATCACTGGGTCAAATGGCAGTTCAATTTTTAACTTTTTGAGGAAATTCCATATTGTTTTCCATAGTGACTACACCAGTCCGCATTCCCACCAGCAGTGTACTAGAGTCCCCTTTTCTCCACACCCTCACCAACACTTGTTGTTTGATGATTTGTTGATGGTGGCCATTCTGGCAGGTGTGAGGTAATACCTCATAATAATTTTAATTTGCATCTCTCTGATAATAAGTGACATTGGGCATTTTTTCATATGTCTCTTGACCATTTGCATGTCCTTTTTGGAGAGGTGTCTATTTAGGTCCTCTGCCCATTTTTAAATTGGATTGTTTGTCTTCCTTTTGTTGAGTTGTATGAATACTCAATATATTTTGGAAATTAACCCCTTATCTGATGTATCATTGGCAATTATGCTTTCCCATACAGTGGATTCCCTTTCCATTTGATGGTTGTTTCTTTTGCTGTGCAGAAACTTTTTAGTTTGATGTAGTCTCATTCATTAATTTTTTTCTTTTGTTTCTCTTGCCCTGGGTGATATATCGGTGAAAATTCTGCTGCATGTGATGTCTGAGATTTTGCTGCTTACATTTTCTTCTAGGATTTTTATGGTTTCACATGTGACATTTAAGTCTGTTACCGATTTTGAATTTATTCTTCATTAAAATGTCCATACTACCCAAAGCAATCTATAGATTCAATGCAATCCAATTAAAATATCAACAACCCCTTTTTACAGATCTAGAACAATTACTTAAAAAGTTTATATGGAACCAAAAAAAGACCCTGGATAGCCACAGCAATCTTGAAAAAGAAGAACAAAGTAGGAGGGACCACAATCTGTAGTCTACCAGGTTATACTACAAAGCCATTGTAATCAAAACAGCCTGGTACTGGCACAGGAC
Organism: Tadarida brasiliensis; assembly: GCA_030848825.1. Classification (NCBI taxonomy): domain Eukaryota; kingdom Metazoa; phylum Chordata; class Mammalia; order Chiroptera; family Molossidae; genus Tadarida; species Tadarida brasiliensis. The sequence goes on from CM061259.1 coordinate 85,250,511, forward strand.
AGGCATATAAATCAATGGAACAGAACAGAGAACCTGGAAATCGACCCAAGTCATTGTGCTGAACTAATATTTGACAAAGGTGGCAGGAGCACAGTCTCTTTAATAAATGGTGTTGGGAAAATTGGACAGCTACATGCAAAAAAATGAAACTAGACCACCAACTTACACCATACACAAGAATAAACTCAAAACACAGCACCAGTTTTAATGAGGGATTGCTTGATAACTCCGTCGAGCTGTCCTGTCCACTGGAAGCCACATTAGCCTTACAGTGGTACTAAAATCTGCCTTACATAGGCTCTTTATCTCCTAATCCTAATTCTAGCAATCTCTTCACTTATTTCCCAGCACAGTTACTGCCAACAGACTCAAGCTAGATGCCATGTGTCAAGACAAGAAGAGGTTGCCATACGAATGTGACCTTGGCTACCAGCAGACAGGTGCCTAAGTCTCTGGCACTGGCCGTTGGCATGTGCTCACTTTTCTCCATCTGAACTAATGCGATCAAAACAAACTTCCTTTGTACAGTGGACCGCGGTTGCGCTCGGCCTTCCCTGGAAGCAAACATGAGCACTCAGATACACCAACACCATCATGAAGACATGCAAAGGGTTTCTTAAGTCATGCAGCCACACCAGGTCACACGGCGGGTACCCAGATAACATAGGTCAGATCACATAATTTCTCAAGAATTTTTATTAAAATGGTGATGTAGACCTTTGAGAACTAAGAAACAGGACCCCGAGTCCCTGATCTTTTCGCCTACTTGAGGGCCAGGCACTGGTTACCCAGCCCCTCCAAGGAATGCAGTCAGGCACGGATATGCTGACTTCCAGCACGCAGCCAGGCACGAGCTTACCAGCTGAAAATGCAACTATCCAGCCAACAGGGACTATTAATCCCAGCAGTGCCCACGTGGACTCACTGGACTCACACAGGTTTTCAAATGGTTCTGTAATTTTGGCATCTGCCAGGGCTTTCCAGGGAGGAAGACATCATGGATGCCAAAGGTTTAATTAAAAGTTTATGGGCAAGAAAAATTTATACTTGAGAACATGATATCCGCTGTCTGGAGTTCGGGTTTTGTTTCCCCTGCCAATATGGACAAGAGTTCCATGATTCTGCTTCACGGGAGACCGCTAAGTCCTGGGCGGCAGAGCTGGCAGAGTCTGCAGGGGGGTCCCTCAGCAATGGGGCTGGACGTGGCACCCTGCCCAATTCTCATCCTGCAATGGCACCCATCCTCAGGGTGGGTGCCAAGATCAGCCACCCCTGAGATCAGACCCCAGGTTAAACTGCTCAAGGGGTCAGTGTGCCCAATCTCCTGCCTGCACGCAGGCCCAGCACAACCATGGGACTTGACGTTCTCCTAAGACAGCTTCCCGGGGCACCCAGTCTGGAGCAAAAAGAGCCTCCCCTCTCATCCTTGCCTTCCAGCAGCCTCAGTGTCTCTGAGGACGTCCAGTGCAGAACTGTCCAGGGAGGAAAGCCTCTCCTCATCCTGCTCCTCTGCACGCCGGACGATGGGGGTCTCACAGAATCACGCTGAGGCCCAGCCAGAAACCCGGAATTCAGGCTGGTTGCTGTCCGAGTGAGCCGAGGGCCAGCCCCTGGCCCTTACCCTCCTGGTAATCAGTCTCTGTCTCTCTCTCATGCAAGGCCTCCACCCTGGCAAATGTAGCCTCCTGTCTTGACAATCTCCAAGAGAAGGAGGAAGTGTCTTGCTTGCCAAGAAAGTATTGCTCTGTGTCAGTCACCTCCGCTCACCGCTCAGGTGTGAAGGGGAAGCCAGCAACCTCCAGAGAAAAGACCTGGCAGCCCCACCAGCTGGAGGCAGCAGGCAGGTCACCCGGGTCGTGGCATCAGCAGAGAGGGACAGGCCCAGGACTTGTTCCTCAGCAGCACCACCCACCTCCTAGGGAGGCAGCACCCCTTCCAGGGGCCCCCAGGGCTTGGCCCCATGCCCACGTACCCCTCAGCTGCCCTCAGAGAAGCTTCTGTGCTCCTCCGTGCTGCCCGTGGCCCCAGCATGCCCATAAGCAGCCCCAACTTTCAGCTCGAGTACCCCCGAAAGGAGACTGGGGTCCTGAGAGGAGAAGGGGGTTGTTCACCCCCCCCCTCCAGACCCACGTGATGGGAGAGAAATCAGGCCTCCTCCCAGAAACACTTTTCAGTTAACATCTACATTCTTTTCCCATCTCTTTACTAAAAAGGCTTTCTCTGAGAAAACTTCTTGACAATTACTGTCATTAAAGGAAAGGGGATTTAGAAATGACAAGTATAAGGAGCCTGGTCAGGCCACCCAGCCCACAGCAAATCTCCCCTCCAGCTCCCCAAGCCAGGAGGCTGACAGAGACGGTCCTGGGCCTAGCCCCATGTTTAAGGGTGTGGCATCTCCGGCCATGACCCCCCAGTGATCCCAGCGGGTAAAGAGGGCAGGCTGGTTCCTGCCTCATCCAAGTCATAGGCACAGTGAGAGGTGAAGGTGCACTTTGAGTGGGGAGGGGCCCTGGCAAGCACCCCACCTGGACCCAAGGGCACCTCAGAGAGCTTGTGAAGGACAAGGCCTAGAAGGAAGGATGTTGGGAAGATTTTCGAGATGCGGTGCTGGATTGGACCCTTGGGAGGGATTATCAAACAGCACATGGATCAGCTGCCTCCTCTCTGCCTCCAGTGACTGAGCACTTTCTATGTATGCACCAGGCACCAGGCCAGGCCTTCTACCTACGTTCAATCCTCACAACTCTAGAAAGTATATTTATTCCCAATTAGAGGTGAGATAGCTGAAGCTCAGAAGTGGGTCTCAGTTTGCTTAATAACTTAGTAACTTTAAAAAAAATTTTTTTTTCTTTATTGATTTTAGAGAGAGAGGAAGGGAGAGGGAGACAGACAGAAACATCGATGAGAGAGAACATCGATCTGCCGCCTCCTGCACGCCCCCCACTGGGGATCGGGCCCACAACCTGGGCATGTGCCCTGAGTGGGAATCAAACTGGCGACCTCTTGGTGCATGGGTAGATGCTCAACTGCTGAGCCACACCAGCCAGGCAATAACTTAGTAACTTAATGGGTCGTTAAGTAATGCCCATGGTGCCAGTCAGCATGTGGCAGGATGCTCTCAACCACCCCTCTCCACTCCTGACCCCAAACCCTCCTGAGTGGGGAAAGCAGCTCCTCCTCACACCTTGGGGGCCAGCTGAGGGAGAATGGCTGGACCTGGCTGTCCTTCTGTAGCCACTGCCCTGAGCCCGCCCTCTTCAGTGCTGGTGTCTGAAAACAGGGGCCTCGCCCCAGCCTGCCCACCCTGGTCTAGCTCCATTCACGTGCTCCGTCCACTTCCTCCCCACCTTCCTGAAGCACACCTCTGGCATCAGCATCCACCTGCTCCAAAACCTTCCGTGGTTCCCTATTTTCACAGACTGAAGTCCAGGCAAGCCAGTCATTCAAGGCCTTGTATGACTAGGTGAACCACCTGTCCTCCCCAGATGTCTTTTTGGGGACACTCTGCAACTATCTCCCACTCAAATGGGAATACCAACTGAAGTCCTTGCCTGCCTGTGTCTAGGTCCCCCAAACTTCAAAGGTGTGCAAACCCAAGACTACTGCCCAGAGTTGGCGAGTGTGCTGAAGCACTAGGGGAGCTCATCCGCCGGGGCAGGGAGAAGTGGGAGGGGTGTGGGGGGACGCGGTGGGTGCACAAGCAGGCCACCAGCCTGGGCAGAGGGCACTGCCTGCTCTCCACCGCTGTGACCCCCTGCAGGACTCCGCACACACGGCCTCCGCCCTGGGGGTGTCCCTGCCGTGCTGGCCTCCTTCGGCATCGCAGAGGGGCTCGGCACTGCTGAGTCAGCCCTCTCCCACAAATAGCAAGGCACTCTCAATTCTGTACAAAGTCACACAAGCACAACCACTGCCACATGGCTCTTGCGAAACTTGGCACCAGCTTGGAGGTATGTGCTTGGGGATTTTCTGTGCCGCACCCAGGGCAGGTACCGGCGCATGCGCGCAGAGCTTGGAGAAGGGCAGCCAGGGCCCCTGGGCTCCGGAGCGGCCTCTGCAGACCTCCAAGGGGGCCACTGGGTGCGGGGTTTCCTGGGAAAGTGTGCACCATGGCTGCCTGGGCCCTGCTGAGGCCTCTTCCAACAACAAGCTGGCCTCTCAACAAGGCCTCTCCTCGCCATCTGCCTTCATCTGCCCGTCCCACTGTGCTTCCCCAAACCACTGCGGTCCTGGAGGCAGGGCCCGCCCCCGCTGGGCTGGGGACCGCGCCTGAGCGCCTGCTCTGCCACACTCAGAATGCCTTTGTGAAAGTCCTTGACCTCCCTGGTCTCTGTTTCTTGGAAAGGAAGCGGGGACCAGATTGGTGATTTTCTAGCTTTGTTCCCAGAAGCCCTGTGGCCATACTTGGGGCCTAGAATCTATCAGAGTTGAGCCTTTCTGTCTCTGGTGCATGACCCTGGGCAAGTGTTTCCCCTTCACAGGACATAATTCCAGCCCCACCCATTCTTCCCACCCAGTCACAAGCTTCCAAGAAGCTGTAGAAAGAGAGGTTGGGGCCAGAGGTCAGTGGGCCCCCCACCCTGGGCAGGGCAGGGTGACCAAGGATGGACTGACAAGCCAGCCAGTCAGCATGTGGGTGCCGGCGGGGGCTTGAGGAGCCAGCTCTGACCCCATTAACAAAGGAACTACATGAAAATGGGTCATTACTTTAGCCAAGAACCTGGCCTCTAGAAGACAGCCCTGGTGGGATGGCAGGCAGGGGACCCAGAGTCAGCTTTGGAAGTCACCAAATCCTCAGGGGTATGGGGACCGCACAGATGGAGGCTGAGTTGGAAGGGCAGCAGGCAGCAGGTGTGGCCCAAGACCCTACCACGCCCCCCCCAGGAGGCCTCTCCTGCCCCTCCACCCGCCCCTCCCACTGCCAGAGGCAGGCTGGATTAGTCAGAGTCCGGTCAGGAGAAAAGAGGCTGTAGTCCACTCCCAGTAAGCCATCAGGGTGACAGAGTTACGAAGATGGAGGGGCTGAAAAGACAAGCAGGGGACAGTGAGGCAGGGATCAGCCTTAGCAAGAGAAAGCCAGCACCAACCCTAGGTCTGGAGGACCAGCAGATGAAAGTGCTCCCAGAGCCCAGAAGCCAGGGTCATCTGGTAGGAGATAAAGTCAGTGACCGCTGGAGTCATGGAGGAGACCGCTGCCGAGGGAGCCGGTGCCACTCAAGGCAGAGGGAGGGAAAGAGGTGCCCTTTCCTCTCCCTTCCTCTGGCCCTGCAGTCTCCTGTCAGTGCCTCCCACTGGCCAAGCTGACAGCCCGCTGCCAAGGAAGCCTGGGAACTGTAGTTTGCAGGGCCAGCCTCTGCGGCCACATGGAGCACAGAATGGATCTGATAAGGAAAAGGAAAAGAACAGCCACACAGACACTCCCAGACGCCCACCTGGACTCCCACGCTTTCAGATCCTGCACACGCTTCACCACGCAGCTAGAACCACCCTCCCTCAGGAGCCCTGACCTCCTCTCTTGATCCCCTTGCCCACATGGGGTCGGGCAGAGGCCCATGCTGAACTCTCCCCAATCCCAAGGATGTCCCAGCAGCACAGCAGCCTCTGTCACACTGAGCACTTACTCTGGCGTCCCCTTTTGCCCTAAACCCCCAACTGGGTTTATTTCCCCAAAAAAATCTTTTTTCCCAAATGAAAATCCCCAGGCCTCTTCTTGGGGGAATACGTGTTGTTGTTGAATCACTGAGCGCTCCCACATGAACCGCTGCGGCCCAGCCTGACCTCGGAGGGGAGGAGAGCTGGGAGCACTGCCTCACTCCCTCTGAGACGTGCATTTTTAGAGCAAGAGACCCAGAGGGAAAGACATTTTTTTCACTGAATTCAATGGGATCTGGCCCTTTCCTGTCAAGGACCCACCCACCCTGCTGGTCCCAAGCCCTGCCCCTTCCAGCCTCTAAGGGTCAGCAGTGGCCTCCTAATAGGCCATTTTTCCAGCCACTTTTCCAACACCAGACAACCTGAGAGCTGCATTTTAAAAGAGAGTCCTGATGGAGTCAGCCCCTTCCTGTCACCTCTCTGCTGTCCCCCAAAACAAACCCAAACACCAGAGCCAGAGAGATGAGGCCACTGGAGACAGCTCATACTGGCTCATGAGGACTTGGCGTTAAGTGACATCACATTGATAGCTTGAAACTGGCCACAATGGGAACATTTACACCACAGAAATCGGCAAACACTTCTGACCAGAGCTTTGTTTTTCTTCTTCCTGGAAAGCCGTTGTTCAGCACTCGTCAACACACTAAACTGGGCCTTTGTAAGCCACGACCAACGCCAGCCTCGCGTCCTACAGCCTCCTCCCCCACCACCGTCTTCCAGCTGTTCACCAAGCCCGCCAAGTGCTCCGGGCCCGCTGGCCAGAGCTCATGCCTTCTCCCAGAGGGCATGGGCAGCCTTGAGCAGGTCATTTCCCCTCTCTGTCCCCTCACCGATGACAGGCAGGGAGTAGCCTGGGCCATCATGTGCATGACATAGGAGCACGGGTGTCAAACTCAGCACAGCGTGTGCTCCACCGATGTGTTCAAACGCAGGCTCACCCCCTTCTCTGCCAGGGAAATTCTCCTGTGCCCCGAGGTTCAGCCTAAGGCCCACCCTCCTGGTGAAGTCGGACCCGCGAACCCAGCAGAACCTGCCTGCTCCCTCCTGGGCAGCCGGCGCCTGGTGACCGTAGCTCGACGACGTTAGACCAGAGCCCCCTGTGAGAGCAGGGCAGGCAGCTGGGGGGTGGGGGGTGACTTACATGCAGTCCATTGAGAAGCAGGATTACAGGACTGCTAAAGCTGTCGGGTCCTCTCTGTGTCCTCACCACAGACCAGAGAAACGTGTGCTCCCCCCCGGCTGAGACACCCCTGTTCAGGAGAAGCAAGCTCCCTCCTTGCCTCCTGGACACCTGCAGGCACCTGCTCAGCAGGGACAGGAAATAAGAGGCACAATGTGGCCTCATGTGAACTCAGGGTGAATCAGTCTCAGAGAGTTCACCTCCAACCACCAGTCCATTTGCAAAAGTGAGGGAAACTTCTAGAAGATGGCACACCCATCAGCCTAGCCTGGATGCTGCTGGCTGGCCAGTCCATGGGAGCTCTGCTCTCTGTAGGAAAGGCAATTCTACACACACCACGTGTCCCCTGCCAGGCTTGGACAAGGCACTGACCACGCTGAGAGGGACTAATGTCACTTAGCCCTCTCAGGAGGTCAAGAACCAGGGCTGGGCTGCACCCAGTGGCTTCCCAGCAAAACTTAGGAAAGGTCAAGGAAAGGTTTACTTTCCTGTGACGAGCTCAGTAGATGCCCAGCAGCTGGTTATTAGGTGTCATCATTCATCACTTACTAGCTGTGACCTTGAGTGATTGAACTTCCCTGAGTCTCAGTTTCCACCTCTGTAAAGTGGGGGCATAACGGCACCTCCTCCTGAGTAGTTAGAAGCAATCAAGTGCTCCGAGCAGTGTCAGGCACACAGGTGGTGCTTCGTAAGTGTTAGCCCTGATTACTGGACTCCTTACCCCATTGTACACTGGAAAAAAGTGAGCTAGAAAAGGGAACCCGGACAGCCATTATTGGGAGGTCTGTCTTGCAGGATCAAATCTCTAAGGGAAACCCTACAGCTGAACATAAGCCTGGAACCTCCAGAAGGGAACAGGGCACCATCTCTTTTGCCTCAAGCAAGGACAGAACAGGGGTCAGTGATGGGGACTGTTTGGAGCCAGGTGCTGTGTCTTCTTATCACAGGCATCCTTGTGGCAGTCAAGCTTCAGCGTGGCCCCGCTCAGACTCCACTTTTAAAGTGTAAATTGAAGAATCTCAGGTTTATAAGGAACTTTAGTGACCATCCAGGTCCACAAATTCCTTCAAAACCTCAGCCAGGATACTGCTTGATCACCTCCAGTGACGGGGAACTCTATACCTGCAGATGCATCCACAGAGAGGGGAAGGGAAAATAAATGAAGAGGCTGGTGGAGGCTGGGCACGGCAGGACCATCCTGCCAAGTTCTCCGATGATCCCGAGGTAGGTCCAGCCTCCGACCTCCCAGCAGCGGCTCCTCTCCAGAGAAGTGAGGGCACCTCTGGGCAGCCAGGCATGGCTGAGATGTGGAAACAGGTGAGCCACAAACCAACTGGTTCCACACCACTGGGCACGGTAAAGGAGAGGGCGGCCCCAGGCCTGCCCAGCAGCCGGGGAACTCAAATCGCCCAGATAATGAGCCTTCTCGCAGAGACACCAGCTAATGAAGGCAGCACAGGAAGCCCCACGTCACGGGCCCAAACTGTTTACACACGTGTTAAAAGTACATTTCAAAAGAAAGCAGGGAAGCCTGAGGAAAACCCTCTGCAGCCCTTGGTAAATGATTTCTGAAAACCACGTTAATTTGTTTTCTGGAAGGTGTTTGAAGTCTCTCGGTGTACCCCTTGGGCAACTTTAATTCCTCCTCCTAATCCTCTATTAAACCTGATGCTCACCAGCACAACCTGCTTAGGGGATTATGATTTTTATTCTTAATTATACAGATATATATTTGGGTCCATGTGTGCTCCTCTGTTTTGATGTAAACTAAAAAGGCACTGTCAGCCACACTCCTCCAAGATGCCTAAATACCTGAGCTTCATTAAAGCACGGAGGGGACTTACAATGAAATTTAAAGGGTCAGAGAGTGTAATTTTTAAAATTAATTTCGAAGCCTTGTAATTGTGCAGCCAGAGATGAATGGGTTTGTGGAAAAGCGTGAGAAGCAGGAAGATCTGAGCCTGGAAAGAGCGGGCTGGGGTGGGGGTCAATTCTGCCAATGCACGGGACCCCCAGGAACCGCTCCGCAGTGCTAGGGGTCAGCAGGGCAAACAGGGATGCACAGTGACAATTATCATCCCTGTCATCACCAGCAGCAGCAGCAGGGAGCTCCTCTTCTCAAACGCCTACTATGTGTCAGACGTTGTATTAAACTCTGCACCTCTAAGCTCCTTAAACTCAGCTGTCCTCTAAGGAAGGCACTATTATTAGCCCCATTTTTCAGATAAGGAAACTGAGACATGGGAAACTGAGACCCTAACTAAGGTCCCACTGAAGAAATGGTAGTGACAAAAAGAACATATTAATAACAATGATGACGATAGTTATTGAGGGCTAGTGATGCGCGAGGCAGTTTATATGCAGTATCTCATTTAACTTCCACCAAAAGCCCGTGAGCTAAGTCCTCTTATTAACCTTACTTTACAGATGAGGAAACAGAGGTTCAAAGAGCTTTTTATTTTAAAAGTTGCTGAAGATCACACCAGTAGCAAGGACCTCTGACTTGAGCCCAGATCAGTGAGACTCCAAAACCTAGGCCCTCAGTCTTTTCTCTCTCACTTCACAACTAGAAGCATAATCCCCAGCCACAGAGGACCTCACGACAATGGCACAACAGATGTGACAAGGCAGCACCCTTCCCGCCCTAACCCTAACCCTAGTGACCAGGGGCCTGTCTGGGTTCTGGATCATCAGGGCTCTAGCAGCTCAGCGGGGGAGAGAAAGCCCTGTGGGCTGAGGTAATCTGGGAAGGCTCCCTGGAGGAAGGGGACAAGAGGTAGGCAAGAGAAGAAAGGGCTGAATCACAGAAGACAGAAGTAGGTAAAATGGGGGCACAGGTGGGAACAGATAAGTGTGCTCTGAGGCACTTGGCTGGAGAGATCAAGGGGCAGATGGGCAGAAGGATAGGGGGAGAGGTCTGGTCTGGGGACAGACATCTGGGGTCACTCAACCATATGAATAGTTCCACCAAACACACTCTCTCTGCCTTCCCTTCGTGACCAGGCCTGAGGACAGTATCTCTGCTCCTATGCAAGGCCAGCTCCTTCCTCTGTCACCGAGCCCCACCTCCCATGCCCTGGCAAAGACATCACTCTTGTCAATGTCCCTTCTCTCTCTGTGAGCCATTAAACTTCTCCTCCCTCTTGGATCATTAATACCATCATACAAATTTGGTGTAATTTCTCCCACCTCTAAAAAGACCTGCCTTGACCCCCAAATCCCTCTCAAGATGCTATCCATTTTGCTGCTTCCTCTTCTGGCAAAACTTGAGAGCTGTGGGAGAGCTGGATAGATCTGGCATCTTCTTCCAGGCTCCTGGTCTTCTCCGCCCTCCCTGCTCAGCCTCAGCCTTGCCTCCCCGCTGGACTGGCTCTCACCACAGTCTCCTACAGCTCAGGTGGTCAAAGCCCACTCTCAGCAGTCTTTCCCTAAAACCCTTCCCTCCAGGATGCCCCACTCCCCCGGATTCCCTCCCACCCCCTGGCTGTACCTCCCCAGTCACCCTGGCTGTTTCTCCCACAGCTACAGACTACACCGTCTAAGGGCTCGGTCCCTGAGCCCTTTCTCTCTTCTCTCTCCATCACCTTCTCATCCAGTCCTGTGGCTTTAAATGCCACAGCCATCCAGTGACACACACTGTCTATCCCCAGCCCTGCGCTCCTCTCGGCTCCACACTCAGGACAGCCATCTTGACATCGTCACATGTGTGTCTAACAGGCCTCTCAGACTTAGCAGTCCGAGCTGCACCCCTGATTTCCACTCCCCCAAGCCTGCTCTTCTACGTTTTCCCCAGCTCAGCAAATGGCTATGGGGCTAAGGGAAAGAGGGAAATCGGGAATAATTCTCAGCTTGAGCAGCCAGTGGATGGAGTACCAATCCACCAGAAAATCCTACTGACTGTCTCCAAAACGTACCTGGACCCACCCACCTCTCCATCCTCGCTGCACACACACCAGCTTACACCATCATCATTTTGTGCCTAGACTCCCGCGCTAGCCTTCTAATTGCCCTTCCTGTCTTTAACCTTTGTTCTCTACAATCCCCAATCCATTCAGCAGCTGTCAAAGGGATCTTTTCAAATCACAAATCTAATCATGTGACCACCCCAGCTTCCCATTGTACTTGGAATTAAACTCCTAGGCAATGACCTGTACAGCCCATATGATCTCAACTGTTTCTCACCCATATCATCGTTTACCACTCCCTCCCGGATTCCTAAAGCCAGCTGCGTTGTCTACTCTGCATCTTCAAACACCAGACTTGTTTAACCCCAGGGCCTTTTTACTTGCTGTTCTGTCTATCTGTAATGCTCTCCCTTGATTTTCTCACAGCCGATTCCTTGTCATGCAGATCTCAGCTGAACTGTCATCTCCGTGGGGAAGCCGTCCCTGGTCATCCAGTTTAAAAGAGCTCTCCATCACATCACCCAGTTTTAATGCCCTACAGTATTACTTGTCACACCTGACAATTTTCTTGTTTATGTGTATATTGCCTGTGTCTCACCAGAATGTAAGCCCCAGGAGGGCAGGGACCTCGTCTGTCATGTTCGCTGCCATATCCCCAGCATCTAGCACACCATCTGGCTCAGGCCTGATGCTTAGTCACCATGACATGAATAACTCTTCCTCCCATCTCCTCCTCTCTCCTCCCACCACTCACCTGACCTCCCGCGAGAACTGGCCTTCCCCGTGAGGCCCGATGTCCACATGGTAAAGATCAGCGTCCTGATTATGCCAGGGCTTTGGGTTGGGAGTGAAGAGGAAAGGCAATCATGGTGCCTGTCTTTTTCCTCCCAGCCTTAGTCACCTCCTGCTGCCCTGGGCCACATCTGCCATGGGCCTGGGACTAACTGCCAAGCAGCAGCCTTGTGCTAGGGGGCACCAGCTCCGCAGTCGGACAGACAGGGCTCAAATCCTGGCTTCTCACTGAGGGTCAGGGGCCCTGAGCAAGTCTTCTCGCCTCCCTGATCCTTAGTTTATTCATTTTGAAAGTGGGTATACAAGCAACACTTTCATCTTGGGTTATTATGATCATTTGAATGATCATCTTTGCAAGGAGGGCCTGGCAAGGAGGGCTCTGTGTCAATGCAGTAGAAGTGTTAGTGATACTATTGGCCATATCATGAGGACCAGGACTGGGACCAGGATTGGACCAGGAGAGAACAGAGGCCCTACACATGTTCCTCCTGGAACTGGAGCCCAGTGTGGCCAATAGATCTCAAGACTGAGAACTCAGGCTGTCTCCACTAATCCTACCAACAGGTTCTAACATCCTCCCCTCCTCCCCTCTGCATTCCCTCTTAGGGGAGTGACAAGACCTCAGGTTTGTTCATGACAAGGTGGCATTACAAACGGAGAACGCACTTATACAGACACTACACTTAATCCTGCTCTCCCCTGACGGGGGCCAAGCTTCTCCCACGCAGACTGGCAGGCAGGGCACTGATCCCTCCTTGATGCCAGAGGCACGGAGAGGACAGCCGGCTCACCCTCTGTGAGAGCCAGGGCCAGACCTGGGCACCATCCCCCACCCCCGCCCATGGAGCACCACCTGGTCATAGTGATGGAGGAACCACACACAGGGCTCCTTGAGGAGGGACCATGTCCCAGGCAACCAAAACCCAGAACCTCAAGAGTATAAAGACAAGCCTCAGACTGGGAGCAAATATTTGCAAAAGACCTATCTGATAAAGGACTGTTATCCAAAATATACAAAGAACTCTTAGAACTTAATAAAAATACCAACAACTCTTGGTCAAAAACCTTAACAGACACCTTTGACAGAAAAGATGCTGCACATCATACGTCATCAGGGAAATACAAATTAAAACCACCATGAGGTGCCACTGCGCACGTGTTAGCACGGCCCACACAGACAGCGCCCCCCGCTGGCGAGGACGGGGTGCAGCGGGATCACTCACCACTGCTGCTGGGGACGCTGGGGACGCTGGGGACGCTGGGGACGCACTAGGGCGCAGCCACTTCGGAGGGCTGCCTGGTAGTGTCTTACGGAACTAAACATACTCTTACCGTATGATTCAACAATTGCTTTCCTTGGTGTTTACCTAAATGAGATGAAAACTCCTGTCCACACAGAAACCTGCGCAGAGATGTTTATAGCAGCTTTATTCATAACTGCCAAAACTTAGCAGCAACCAAGGTGTCCTTCAGTAGGTGGATGGATACCCTGTGGTACATCCAGACCACGGAATACTGTTCAGTGCTAAAAAGAAATGACCTATCAAGTCATGAGAAGACATGGAGGGCCTTTCAATGCACATTACTAAGTGAAAGAAGCCAATCTGAAAAGGGATATATACTGTATGATTACAACTCTATAAAATTCTAGAAAAGGCAAAATTGTAACGACAAAAATATCAGTGGTTTCCAGGTGAAAAAGGGATGAATAGGTGGTGCACAGAGGAGTTTAAGGCCGTGAAACTGCTCTGTGTGAGGCCATCTATACCTGTGGACACACGTCATTCCTCATTTGTGCAAACCCATACAATGTGCAACACCAAGAGTGAACCCGGGTGGACTCTGGATTATGCCTGATGTGTCAGTGTAGGTTCATCCGTTGTAAGAAACGAACCTCTCTGTGGGGACGTTGATAATGGGGGAGGCTGCACGTGTGGGGGCAGCGGGTCCATGGGAACTCTCTATACCGTCCCCTCAATGTTGCTGTGAATATAAAACTGCTCTAAAAACTAAAGTCTGTTAAAACAAAGGGGAAAAACCCCAGTACCAAACCTGGCCCCCGGGGCCCTTCCGATGCACCCGGCAGAATGTGCGTGTGCCTCCCCGCGCCTCAGTGGCCAGGTAGCTGGGCCCAGGCCCGGTGCTATGCGTTTACCGCACCACAGTTACAACATTAAGCTACACTGAATACCTGCTAAGTATGAGCTCCAATTACAGCTACGCCAACAAAACTTTGGTCCACTCAGCCCCTCGCAGCCAGACAAAAAGTTAGGGACTGAGCCCTACGGCCTGCTTACCTGCCAGGTTGTACCTGGGCCACAGGAAAACATCCAGCTCAGAATAGTCTTCGGTTCCCTCCGAGCAGTGCCAAGATGTCTTGGCTTGAATACCCTTCCCAGAAACAATGCCACCCAACTCATTCCCATGTGCTTCCAGCCTGCCAGAGCATGTGCTCACAACACCCACCGGCCTCTGAGCAGCCCCGTGAGAAAAGGAAGGACTGCTGGCCCCTCTTTGCACTCAGGGACACTAAGACCCAAAGACATGCAGAACTTGCCCAAGGCCACACACAGAGGTAGAAAAGGCTCACCTCAGCATTAGCCATCCATCCATCCATTATCTGTCCACAGCAGCCCACACCTCAACCTGCTCGTGTCTGCAGAGGCCAGCCTGGTCCAGAGGCCTCACAAAGCCCAAGCTTCACCCCAGGCTTGTACCTCCCAATTCCAGGCTTGGCTGTGATCATTGGTCAAGGGCAAGCACTTAGGACACCTTCTCCCATCCCTAGGACACCCGGCAGCCGATGCCAAGCCATGAATGAAATGTGTACACAATGGCCCACGGGGCTGTGGTTGGGGGAGCTGACCCCCGCATGGCTGGGCCTGGCCAAACTGCCCTGGTGAAGAGAGTGAGGGAACTCAACAGAGAAGGGTGGCTCTCGGGGAAAGACCTGGGCCAACACTGGAGGAGTGGGACAGGCAGGGGGATGAGTCAATAAGTACTGGAAGGTACAGAATTACCTTCCCCAGTAGCCAAGTGTTTTAAGGTATCAGGCAAAACCTTGACCATAATTCACTTCCTGTCTATACATGAGAGCCACACCAAGGATGGAGGAGACGGCTGGACACTGGAGCCACTCTGGCGGCACAGAGTGGACACAGGAATGTCTGTCTGCCAATACCACCAGCATAGGACGTCCTGGGAGGGGACAGTAACGAACACCCAGCTGGGCAGAGTCTCCCCATCACCTCAATGCTGGGCTTGGGAAGTGCAGGGACAATTACTCAATGTACAGCCCCCTCGTAGAGCCCAGACCACAGCAGAAGCTTTCTGGAGAGAGGCCAACCACTACCAGCCTCCCAGAGTCCCTGAGCTCCTCACACAGATGGAAAAAGTGGGTCCGGGACCTGCCCCAGTCACACAGGGCAGGTGACAGTCACAGATGCTCCCTGTCTGTCCTGATGCCCAGGGTAGCACCTGCCCCATCAGCAGGGCTTTGCACTTTCAGTCTTCCCTGGTCCCCCCCCAAGCAGTTCAGCCTACTAGGTCCCAGCTGTTGACCGGCCCTCCAGCGGCTGTGACCAGGGCCCTTCGCTCTGCCAGTGGAGCTTCCTGCAAAGGGCCCTCCCTCCCCGCAACGTGGTCTCTGCAGGGCTGACAGCAGAGCACCGCACATGCCCAGAGAAAGGACAGGAAAAATGGGTATACAATTACATAACAACATCTGATTCACACACAAAGAAAAGGAAAGTTCTCTCAACCAGGGAGCCCCGCTGGGACGAGTCAAAGCAAGATGACCAAAGGCTTGATGGGTCTTTTAAAGCTTTGTTTGGTCAAAATGTTTGCTCTTATTTTCAAAACTTCTTTGTCGCAGATAAAAATTGTTCTCTAATTTGGTCATACATTTGGATTTCATTATTTTCAGAATGTATTCCAGACATCTAAAATTAAACAGATGTCATCAACCCCGTTCAGACCTAAAAGACTTGTAACCAAACAGTGACTTCAGCCCCAATGCAATACTGACTTGGAACATTGTGTTTTAGTCATTAAAAGTTTTAAAACTCGGCTCCATTTTTCTCATTTCCTATAATGAGATCTCTTCCCCCTCCTTGAAATACGCCAATTCTTCAAGGGTCAGCGGAAAGTCAAACCCGAGAGTAAAGCAAATTTAAATATGAAAAAATGGAAGAGTGAAATATGAAATCCTTATCCACGGAAACCCTGACCGAGAAACTGAACCCCGGCTTCGTCACAAAGGAGGGAAAATGGGAAGGGGGCGATACAGAGATCGTGCGAGTGCAGAAAGGGGATTTGGCTTCTAAAGCCTGAACGGTTTTATCGTTCCTTTTCTGACAGGGATTAGATTAGTGAGAATCCTCCAAGTCTGCTCCAAGCATCCTGGGGACAGTTAAGACAAGACAATTCTTTTTCTCCTATCCTCATCTCCAAGCTCGCCCCAAACGAATTTGTTAAATGGCACAAGCGGGGCAGAGGGAAGCGCCGGTCTGAGAGGCCCCGAATGCACAAGCAGAGCCCGTGGCCCTTGGGACGTGCCAGGGGATCTGGGGAGGGGTATCTGGGCCCAGGGCTTGGAGGTCCCATTTGGGGTCAGGCCCACTTGGCCACATAACACCTTCAATGCATCAATTTTTAAGCAAAATAGAAAGAATAAAATAGAGACATGGAGGAGAGAGGTACAGAAACCAGAGAGGGCCTTTGCCTCTCTGGTGTGACCTCTGACAGTTTGGTTCTGAGAAGACTCCCAGCAATCCAGCCCCAGCTCGGCTCACCAGGACACAGAGCCGGGGGTCTCAGCCGAGGAATCCCAAGCCAAACGGCACACTGCCCACCCAGCTCCCCAGGACTGACTCAGCTCAGGCCCCCTTTGGCAGGCCCCTTCCCTCCCCAGATACCTGCCCACTAGGGGAGGGAGGGCGGGAGGAAGGGAAGAAAGGCCCTGAACCTCTCACTTAAGCTTCCTGATGTACATGGGCAAGCAGCACACGCTCCCTGCTCCCCTCCCACCAAATAATTCTGTCCTCACTCCTCTGCCTGGGGCACTTCTGGGCAGAAAAGCTCCTCAAAAGATGGAACACCAGTTTGCTTCCAAAGGATAGCACCTCCTAGGACTCACAGCCCCAAATGCCTTTTCCAGTGAGGGGCTCAGGCTCCAGGGACTGGCAGGATCCTTGTTGGGGTCCCCGTGTTCACCCCAGAAAGGGAGGCAGGCAGGCAAAGAAATGCAAATACAGCAACCTCTGTCAGAGATCAAAGTCAAGGGTCTCCTGTGAGGTGAGCAGGAGAGGAAGGTGATGTCTTTGAAATGTACAAATGGCCTATTTGGGCCCTGAAATGGACCTGCTCAATATGCTCCGAACACGGGCACCCACCCAACCTCCCCACCGCCAGCTGTAAGTTCACAGACGCACTTACCCTCTGAGCCGGCCGGTCCAGCTTCCTGGGCCTGGGTTCTCTGGCCTGCGCTTCCATGACCGGCCAACAGCTTCATCCCGAACCCAAGTGCTCCCCCGGCGCTCCCCGGGTGCTCCCCCAGAGGCACTGCATCCTGGAGCTCACTAGCGAGGTCTGCCTGAGCTGGGGGAGGCGGAGAGATGGCATTTAGTCTCCTGTGTGCCAACCCAGAATCAACCCATCTTGTTTCCCAGAGGTGGAAACTGAGGCCCAGGGTAGTAAGGCGAACCTCTGCCAGGAGGTCACACATGAGAACAGAAGATCAAGCGTTGAAAAATCATCCCACTGGAAAACTAGATTTTTGCCAACTGGTATATCTCAGTCCTCAGGGTTCCCTGGACTTGAATGGTGTTAGACTTTGCAAAGCACCTTTAATCCACTATCTTCGAGTGAGCCCGCAGCCCTGTAAGAGTGCATCAGGCAGGGGAGGCTGAGGTCGGACAGGTGAAGTCACACTCTAGCTTGCCCAGAGAACCAGCGACAAAAGCAGGACTAAAACCCAGGCTGACCTTCAACCACCAGCCTGTTAGACTGGCATTTTCACCACAGCACTGACGGCTGGAGCTGCCAGAGAGCCTTGTACGTCTGAGACGGGAACTTGGAGGCATGGAAGTGGGGCGGAGGCAGAAAGAGAATTAGCTCTTCAACTCACTGGGGCGTCAGTAAACAGTGACAATTTATTTGTGGGAGCCACCAATGCCCTTCCCAACACTTCTGAGACTTGGAGGGAGTGCCAGCTGACTGATGAGACGGCATTACCATCAGGGCCCCCGACCGACTCCTACAAAGCCTTTTTGGCCAGCGAATGCCACTCATTTCTCTAACAGGTGGCCAGCAAAGCTCCCTTAGTGCATACAATAAACTGAAGTCACAAAGGGACAAATTAGCTGGTAACTATTTGCTTTATCAAAGAATTTTTTTCTTTACCACTGAGTTCTTATAAATAGCTAAAGCTCTTCTACCATCATTTGGGTCTAATCTCACTTAAAAAGACCCCAGCCATTCGGAGGCACAAAGCTACTGGTAGGTCGGGACTTGACAACTGCCCTGCACAACGCACCAGGCGAACGGCTCATGACTAAACACCAAACCTGCCCATAAAGATGATGTGAGTGCTGAGGGGAGCCTGACCACAGACAGGACGCCAAGGAAAGTGGACATGGGCTCCAAAACAATCCCCAGAGGGAAGGCTGGAGAAGCTCTGGTTCTTGTCCAACCTCAGAGATAAACGCATGCCACAGTCGTGCTTGGAGCACCTACTGCATGCAAGGCATTATGCTAGGCACTGGGTGAAACAGGGGACAAAACCAACAAGATTCCTGCTTTCCTAGAGCTTACAGTATGGAGGAATGTAAAGATAGATGTCAATCAAATAGCCATGCCCATGAATGCTTAACTGTAAACTAACCTAGGGACTCCAAAGGAAAGGAATTCTGGTCTAGGAGAGCTTTCCATAAAGAAACCAAAGCTAGCCTTGATTAAAAGGCTTTCCCAGAAGTAACTGTTGAGCTAACATCTAAAGGGTAAGTGGCAGTTAACAAGGCAAAGATAGGGCAGAAAGTGGTCCAAGAAAAGGCAAGAGCATATGTCAAGGCCCTGGGGTAGGAGGGAACATGTTTGAAGAACTGGAAGAAGGCAGCCAAAGGGGCTAGGGAGCAGGGAGCCAGGGGCAGCATGACAACACACAAGGGTTCATAGGACATGCCAAAGAGTGTAGTCCCTATACAAAGGACAACGGGACACCACTGGAGGGCTTAAGCAAATGAGTGTGAGGGCCGGTCGGTGTTTGCAGAGTGAAGAAAGGACCTGGGAGTGCAAGGTGAACAGTGGGTGGGCAGCTAGGCAGCTGCTGCAGCCATCCAAGTGAGAGATAAAGGTGACCAGATTAGGGTGGCATCAGTGAAAATGGACAGAAGTGGAGGGATTCAAGAGCTATAGCATATAAAACTAACAGGATTTAGGGCTGGATTGGATGGACATGGGGGGCAAGAGAGGGGATGTCAGGGACACCTCCCAGGTATCCAGTTGTGTGAATGGATGGACAGAGAGAGATACATGCCCTGAGATGGGGGACCCTGGAGGAGGTACAAGGTGAGTGTGCTGGGGGAAAAGGGTCAGAGTGAGGCTTCGATTCCTGAGACAGCCGCGTGGAGACAGGGAGGGTGCAGAGGAGCATCCGAGTCCCCAGGTAGGACATGGGCCTGTAGAGCAATGTGGTCCCTTTCCAAGGGCTGTTCAGGGACAAGTCCCAGGATGTTCTGCCTCTCTCTCCCACAGCACACCCCCTCCATTTCCTGCTCCTGAATCTTCTTGCAATCTCCCTGTGAAATCACCTTGTAAGAGAGAGCTGCTTGCTGCAGAAGCCAGACACCTCCTTGCATGAGGAAAATCTCAGTCTTTTTTCCCTAAGGAAGCAGCAAGAGAAAATAAGCTTCAAATCGGGCAATGGGGATTAAGTGTAGACACTCAGGGGGACTTCCTGGCTCCAAGGGTGAGACGCTGGAATGCATTAGTAAGCAGAAGTCTGGGCTCTCCTTCCCCTCCGGTCTCTGAGATCGGGATGCGGAGCTTTCGCGGAGCTTTCCTGGGAATACCTGAAAAGCAGTCCTGCCAAGAAGCCGGGGATTGCACCTGAAGGACTGCAGAAGCTCCCTGGCCCAGGTGAGTAAGGCCTAGTCACAGGAACTCTATCTACCTGGTAACAATTGCCCATTCACCAGCACTCCTCACAGGCAGCTACAGCGCTCAGGGGCTTCACCTGAATTTCTTCATTTGATCCTCGCACAACGCCTCTGAGTGAGCAGCAGCCGCCTGTGAAAGATGCAGACATGGAGGCTCAGAGAGGTTAGGTAACCTACCTGAAACCACACCGGGAAACAGGTACATTGCTGGGATATGAACCCTTGACCAACACCAAAGCCCACACTTTTTTTTCTCCCTTCTCCCCCACCCCACCCCCACTCTTGCTTTTAATTCTAGAGAAGAGCCATGTTGCAAAGTGCTCTTAGAAGCCTGAGGATCATGGACCACTGGCAGGGCAGAGATGATCTATAAACAGCATTTCAATACAAATTGCAATATAAAGATTTAATGACATTATATATAATTCAAATATAAAGATTATAACAAATATATTACACAACTGTACACACAGAAGGGAAATTTGCTACTCATTACAAAAAAAAAAAAAGATGGGGGAAAGTTCTGTCTGAAACCGAGCTGTGTAAAACTGGACGAAAGATAAAGCTTTGTGCCTGTTTTCAAGAAATTCGACACATGTTGCCAGAGTGCCTTTCAGACACACCGTGGCCATCTGCACCCAGCACCCTCAGGGCTCCTACTCCCTCCATCTGCAAAAAAGAAATTTCTACTGATTTGTAAGAATTCTCTTGTTCGTCAGCTATTTATGACGCAAATGTAATTTTCCTTGTTTGTCCTTTGTTTTTATTATGCTTTCAGTTCCTTTCCAGAAATTCAACATTAAGAAGCTTGTTTACAAAGTCGTTTAAGTCAATAATTTAAAGCAAAAAAAAATCAAAGGCTCTGTGACCTGCAAAGACACTTCTTTGCAAGAGTGTATCCTGCTCTCCATGGCTGATCAAGCCCTATGTCCGGGAGCGCCAGGAGAAGCCTCTGAAGGGAAGCAGGTCAGCCCCGAGCTCAGGCTCTTCCAGTGAGGTAGCTGGCGGCCAGCTGTCCTGAGCCCTCCCAAAGCGCCCAGTTAACATGGCCTCTGCCTCAGCCAACCATTGCTATCCTGCCTCCTGGGCCCTAGAGCCACCTGGACCTTTGCTTCCAATGGTGGTATCACAGCACCAATCAAGAGAGTGGCACAGGAGCCTAGCTGCACCCTAGCTGGGAACACACCCAAGAGGCAGCTCCACGCTCATGCCAGGCTTTTCCCTAACCCAGGTCTCTGTCACACAGACACACACGAGCACTTATCTCCAAAAAAGCAAGTGATCAAAACAAGCCCATGTGACTCCAAAGCTGCTCACCAGCCTCACACTGCAGAGCAGGGACACTGCGCGCTGCCCCCCCCCCCCCCACCCCCAGGAAAGAGCTGGGAGCCACGGCACACGCTGTTCTTGTCCTTCACCCTGCGTCGTGGGAACAGTTGAGAAGCATGTGCCCATCTGTTCCCAAATGGTTGCAGAGAGGCCAGGTAGAGGCCTCCCCCATTGGCATATCCTCCTTCCCTCCTGCCACCCCGAGGGTAGGTGGCTGTTGCAGGGGGACAAGACCCTCTAACAAAGGAGCAGGGACTGGGGCGAGTCCCCCCAAGCTGTGTGAAGTAGCTGCCCCGACTGGGACCTGAGACTCACAGGCAGAGCAGCTCTGTGGGAGATGGTTCCAGTGCCCCCAGAGAGTGGTCTGCCCAGGCCAGGTTTGGGAGACTGGTCACCAGGCTTCCCTGTCAAACCAAGAGCCGGTCTTTCCTGGAAATGGAGCCTCTGAAGCCCCCTTCTGACTCCGCAGCTCTTTCTCTCCCCCTGTTGCCCAGCTATGCAAACAAAGGCATGGTTAGGGGAAGAATGGGCTCAGATTTAATAACCCTCAAATCGGGCTCCACATGTGGCTATTGTTAGGTAGATTTAAACAGCAATTACAGAGGTACCTCCTTCCTCCTTAGCAACAATCTAGGCCCTTAATCCAGCTAAGACCCAGAGAGTTTAGGGTTGAGCTCACTGAGATGAAGGTACCAGCTTAAGCAGGGCCTGCTCCAGGCCGGGGAGCTGGAATGCAGACAATGGCTCTCCCTAAAAGTACTCCTTATTGGGGGGGAAGGGGGGCAAACCAGGGGACTGCCTGGCTGAAGTCTCCATGATAATTCAGCTTCCAGAAAATGCACATGGAAAGTTTGCAGAAATGTTTGGATGAGAATTCAGAAGGAAAGGCAACATGCCCCACGGAAGCCTGAGGCTCAGGTTGATATTGGGGGTGGGGACGTCCTCCTTCTAGAACTCCGTGGCCGTTGCTCCTTCACCGCCACAGGAGACAACCCGAAGGCCTCCGCTGAGTGTGCGAGGCTGCCCACGGCTGACCAGAGGAGAAAATGTTTCCACAGCGGAAACATCACCGGGGAGAGAGGACTACATGTGGAGGAAGGAAGGGCCCAGTGATGTGCCTCAAAGATGCCATTTGCATTTCCACTCCCTGACTTGGGCTCCTGCCAGTTCCTCTGCCAGGAACGCCTTGCCCACTCTCCACGGTCTGGTCCCTCCTTCCTGTAAGGTCCAGCTTGCGGTTCCCACTGCTTCCCTGGAGCCCAGGCCTCAGATTGCACCCACACTGTCTATATAAGCCCGAGGGGCTCACAGTATGTCCTCTGGGGCACCAGACTCTGTCCCAGCTGGGGAAAGAGGTACAGAAAGACCAAGGCTGTGACCTCTCTTCGCTGGCCGGGGCTTGCTCCCGCAGGCCAGCCTCCACTTCAAAAGGGAAGCCCTTTGCCACTGGCCCTGTGTCCAGTCAGAGGAGTGACTGTCCTGCACGGGCTAGAGACCCTGCTGTGGACGCAGCAGGACCTAAGAGGCCGGAGGAGTGAGTCTCCAGCCCCTCCTGGCCCTGGAGGCCCATGACTGTCTGATGACTCAGCACCTCTCCAGTTACCCATCCTTTCAAGTCTGGATTTTCTCATCCAAGTTTTCGGAGTATTAGTTGGTTCTGCTTTATCACAAAATAATAATGAAAACCATTTGGTGTCAACTATCATCTTGGATAAAGGCCTGTTTTGGTCTAAAGAGGTGAAGGGACCGCCGCCAGCATGGATGGAGCGCCTCCTCCCTGCCGGGCAGGCACCAAGCGTGGGCACACACGCGTCTGGGACAGTGGCTTTGGACAGCACAGACCTGGGTTTGAATCCTGGCGTCACCACCTGGTGGCTGTGTGACCCTGGGCAAGTGACTGCATTCTCTGAGCCTTCATTTCCTCACCTGCAAAGTGACAATTACAATGCCCAGTTTGGGGGGCTGTCACGATGACACTAAATAAGCTCATGCCGTAATTCTCAGTGTGGTCCCGCCCAGCAGCACCCGCAACACCTGGGAACTTGTTAGAAGCGCAGATTCTCAGCATCCCCCAGGCCTACCAAATGGGAACCTCAGGAGGTGGGGCCCAGCCACGCGGTTGGCGCAGCCCCCAGAAATGTGGTACACGCTCAAGTTTGAGATTCGCTGAGCTATGTGGGAAGGGGCTTAGGAGCAAGCAGCTGCTGGGCAAGCTGTCGGCACTATTTCAGGAACCAGGGAAGTTAAGTCACTTCTCCAAGTCAAACAGCTGGAACCCAGGCAACGTGCCTCCGGAGGCCACAGCCTTCCCCAGACCCTGAGCACAGTAACTATCCATGGTATTCTCCACTGCTACACGGAGGTAGCGTGGCCAACAGCCACAGACGCTTTACATCGACCTCCGAGGAAAGAGACTGAGAACAGAAATGATCCCTTCAAAAATATGAGGTGCGGAGAGGACTCCACTCCTCAGGGATAAAGGACATGGGGTACACAACACTGAGTGTTCCCCGGGACAAAGCGGCTGGATCCTCTCAGGAATACCTGGCCATCTTCCCAGCACTAAAAGTAGATATTTGAGCTCTGCAGGTAAAAGCATCTCTTTCCTTAAGCACTTTTTGAACATGAAATGGAAAATACAATTATCAGCTGGTTGAATAACTTGGTAACTTTCTCTCCAGGACTCAGTTTCTCCATATGCAGGAGGGGAAGTAACGAGCACCCAAATGCTCTACACTGCAGCATTGGGGGGTGCTGTTTCTCCTTCTGCACCGACAGCTGGGGCTGAGGTTTCGGTGCTCTGTGCTGTGCAGACCTCCCGGCTCCGGGACAGGGTCTCCTTGGCTCATACTCCGTGCAGTCTGCGTGAGCTATGCACCTGCTGTGTGTGGAGCACGGGCCACATCTGCAGGCAGAACCCAAACAGGCCTGAGCCCAGGCCGGCAGGTGGGAAGTGGTTCTGCAGAGAGCGGTGCTGGAATCTGGGAAACCACTGCACACAGGACACAGGAGCCACTTCCACTGCTGCTGCCCTGCTTCCATGTGTCACCATGTCACCCAGACTAAAGACTCCTGTGGGTTCTCTTTGTTTCTAGGAGATGATCCAAACTAAATTTAATCTGCCTCCACACTCAGTGCAATGCCTGGCAAGCTCTAGCTCCCTAATAAATGCTTCTGAACAAATGTAACAAATGCACATAAAGCAACTTTCTCAGTGTTACCCCACCCTGCCCCCATTAAACCTCATTGCCCTATCAGAGCCCATGAAGGTCCTCTACCCACCACAGTCACAGGGCCTGCAATTCCACCAGGAGTTATCTTAGCTCGCCTTCACTCATCACACACCAGCCACAATGATGGGTTTTAATTCCACAAGGAAACCAACTTCTGCACACCTCAGGGCCTTTGCACATGCTAGTCTCTCTTCTGGAATGCTCTTCCCCCTATTCTTCACTTGGCAGATTTCTTCTCAGTCTTTAGGCCTCAGCTCAAAAGTCACCTCATCAGAAAAGCCACTCTATCTAGACAGGTCCCTCCTGTTACCCTCTACTTCCCCTTTGTTTCTTTAATAACACCCTTCCCAAAGTGTCATTATCTTTTAGTTTCTTTACTTTTGTTTTATCCAACTGTGTTCTCCCCTCCAGTGAAATGTCAGTTCTGGTAAATCAGGGACCATGTCTACCCTGCTTACCCCCATATTCCCTGTGCCTGGCACACTGGAGATATATATATATATAGAATGGGTGAGTAAATAAAAGAATGAATGAGTTCCCAGAGAGAGAAACAATAATAATGATGATCCAAAAGGAATGAGGAGAGTGTCAGCATTCCCTGGTTGCAGAAGGGGTGGGTGCAGGCAGGCAGGCCCCTGCCTCCCTCGTGCAGCCTGGCTGGCTGGGAGCAGACAAGACTAGCATGGTGGCTTTGGACCTGCAGCAGGCAGATAGAGAGTGGCATTGGAGAGCTGGCCATAAACCGATGGTGACATTCTGCCCTGACTGTCACTTGCTATCCCTGAACCAGGACATCTGTAACAGCCAGTGGGCCATGACCACCATGAGCAAGCTGGGAGCTGGACCCTAGGGAAGGAGACCTTTCCCTTCCCTGCCAACTTATCCCTTCTCAAAGTCCGTTGTAAGTCAAGGTCAGTGCAGGAGATGGGAAAGGCACCCAGGAGAGGGAAGCAGATATCAGCACCATGTTGGCTCTATCAGATAGGCCCCCAGGGGGGCCTGGTCCCATAAGTGTTCCTTGCTCCCTGGGTGGGGGGCATCTGCAGAGAACATCAGACTCTGAACCTAGTCCCCTGGATGGATCCCAGCAGTATTTCCAGTTTGTGAGTTTCTCTAGGCAGATGTGTGCCAGACTGGGCTGGATTATCATTGGAATATTTGCCTTTCATGGGAGTCTCAGCTTCTCCTTCCCAGACTTATATTTGAAACAAGCTGTGATGGATGGTCATGCTAACAGGAAGACTAACAGCTGGTCACCATTTATTTATGCAGAGAACTTCATGCCAAGAGAGACTTCTACATACCACATACATGCCAACTGAAATCCCTTCTGCACTATGCACAGGCCAGCTGCATGTGGCTTCCCATGAAACCGGAGTCTCCACTCCACATTGGCTCCTCACACCCAAGAATCCCACTCTGAGGATGAGGAGGGGTTCCCTTCCCACTCCTGTCCTCACTCACTCGGGCCTTAGACTGGAGTATTTACACAGCACCGCCAGTGAGGTCCATTAGTAGGGTGTAAATAGCTCTCAGCTCTTCAAAGGCCAGAGGGAGCCATTCTGTGAGGTCTGAGTCAGGCCTGCCAGGGGCTCGCATTGGAGCCTTATTCATCTTCCTGATAACTTCCATAAAGGGCCAGCGCAGCCCTTTTGGTATGCTGGGCCTACCAACAGCACTCCCAGTGGGATTTTCATGAGAAACTGGCATTTGCTGAGCTCCTACTGCGTACCTAACTCTGTTCCTCTGGGAAGGAAATAAAGAGCAAAAACAAACACATTCACAGTTTTCTGGGGAACAAGGCACAGTGGAAAGAAAATGCTGTGGGTCAAATCGCACAGAAATTCTAAGAAACCAAGGGCAGGGTGGCATCAGAAATGGCTGGGTGAGCCAGGAGGGCATGGCCCTCACTGTGAGAGAGACTGGGGTTTGAATCCCAACTCTGCCTTTTTCTAACTGTGTGATCTGGGACAAACGGCTTACATTCTCTGGGCCTGGGTTTCTTCATCTCTAAGCTCAAGATAAGAATGGTAATGACAGGGTTCTCGTGAGGACTAAAGAAGATGGTCTAGGGAAAGCACTTCACGTGGTGCCTGGCAGAGGGCAAACACTGAAGAAACATCAGCTGCGTTTGTTGTAAGAGAATGATTTCTGGAGAAGGTGAGTTTGAGGCCTTAGACTGAAGCAGTTAGGGACACTGACCCGGTCCCTAGCATGTCAGCCTACCTTTGTGCAGTGGCGATGTTAGCACACGCCGTCTGCCTCGATCGGGAGTCAGAGAAGAGGAAAGGTCCAGCTGCTGCTCCTCCAGCCGAGGACAGAGAAATTCACTCCCAAGACTTCCGGCCAGGATGGTGGTGTAGGTGCACGTGGTACTCACCTCCTCCCACAACCACATCAAAATTACAACCAAACTACAGAACAACCATCATTCAGAACCACCTGAAATCTGGCTGAATGGAAGTCCTACAACTAGGGAATTAAAGAAGCCACATCGAGACTGGTAGGAGGTGCAGAACAGGCTGGTCCCACACTCATTTGTGGTGGGTAAAAATAAGGAGGGATATCTCGACTACAGAGATCCCCCCCTGAGGAGCGAGGGGCCCCAGCCCCACACCAGGCCCCCCAGCCCAGGGTTCCCATGCCAGGAAGAGAGGTCCCCAAAACTTCTGGCTACAAAAAGCATCAGGGATTGTGGCTGAGGCAAATGGAGGGCTACTGGAATCCCAGGCAGTTCCTTTTAAAGGGCAGTTCCTTACTCAGACTCACTCCCTCTGAATTCCAGCATGGGGCAGTAGCTTGAAAGGCACCAGAGACATAGGGGGAGGAACTGAATTGTCCGGCATCAGGGCGAGAGCTGGGGGGCCGCTTTCTCCTAGACAGAAGTGCTGGCAGAGGTCACTGTTCCTCTGATGAGCCCTCCCCCCACGGAGCCAGCAGATGGGCACCATATCTGAGCCTCCATCCACCTGGCTCACACTGTTTGCCCCATCCTATTGATTCCCTGAGGCCCTGCCCCACCCATCTTTCAGACCCACCCAAGCTGTTTCCAGTGGCTTTTCCATACAAATGGCCTGTCTGGGCTCACGCTTCAGATTTTCCTAAAATCTCTCAAACAAGCATCATCTGGCCTCAGTGAGCCCCGTACCTCTCACTAAGTGGTCCCAGCACTAGCAACAGCCAGCCTTGGTTCACAGCATGGCCTCGCCTGGGCACCTCCAAGCCCAGCACAAGTAGCAACCATCTGCAGATTGCTTTGTAGCTCAAGTTGGGCAGAACTCAAGAGGCAGCTGACCTTGGCCTGCATCTCCCATGAGGCTCCAGAGCCAGTGCACCCAGTGGACAGTTTCAGACCATATCAAAACATCATCACCCAACCACCTCCAGAAGCAACACACTCAAGGGGAAGACTCAGCATGCACCAGAACCCTGCTGAAGTAAGTAAGTCCTGCTCTGTGTGGTGGGCCCCTGCACAGCTGATCTTCCACAGTGGGTGCAGCCAGTCCTTGCAGTTGATTGGCCTGGGGGTAAATCTCTCCCACTGACTTGTAGTTAAGCAATCAAAGCTTAACTACAAGAGGAGGGTGTACACAGCAGGGGGCAGAGAGAATACCTCCAGTGCCCAGCTTGGGTGATCATGATGGGGGAAGCTCTACTACTGAACCCTACATAACACCTACTACATTAGGCCACGCTAGCAAGCCTGAGAGATGTAGCAACTCTACCTAATACATAGAAACAATCACAGGGAAGCAGCCAAAATGAGGAGACAAAGAAACATGTCCCAAATGAAAGAACAGAACAAAACTCCAGAAAAAGAATTAAACAAAATGGAGACAAGCAATCTACTAGGTACAAACTTCAAAACACTGGTTATAAAGATGCTCAATGAAGCAGTTAGTTACCTACAAGGGAGCTCCCATAAGACTGTCAGCTTATTTTTCAACAGAAACTTTGCAGGCCAGAAGGGATTGATAAGAAATATTCAAAGTGATGAAAAGCAAGGACCTACAACCAAGTTACTCTACCCAGCAAAGCTATCATTTAGAATCAAAGGACAGATAAAAGAGCTTCCCAGACAAGAAAAAGGTAAAGGAGTTCATCACTACCAAACCACTATTACATGAAATGTTAAAGGGGAGAGAGAGAGAGAGAGAGAGAGAGAGAGAGAGAGAGAGAGAGAGAGAGAGAGAGAGAAAGGAAGGAAGGAAGAGGGAAAGGGGGGGAAGGAGGAGGAGGAAGAGGAAAAAGAACAAGAACAACAAAAACATGAACAATTAAAGGGCAATAAATACATATCTATCAACAATTGAACCTAAAAGAAATAAAATAAACAAATAAGCAGAATGGAAACAGACTCATAGATACAGAGAACGTTTTGACAGTTGCCAGATGAGACAGGGTTGGGGAGATGAGTGAAATAGGTGAAGGGATTAAGAAGTACAAATTGGCTACAACAGAATAGTCATGGGGATGTAAAGTACAGCATAGTGAATATAGTCAATAATCTAACAACTATGAATGATGTCAGATAGGTGTAAGATTTATCAGGATGATCACGTAGTAAGTGATGTAATGTCTGATCACTGGGGTGTACACCTGAAACTAGTATAATAATGTATGTCAACTGTAACTGAATAATAATAATTTTAAAATGGAAAAAAAATATTTTTTTTAAAGAAAAATTCACTCCCAAGAGGTATTCAGTTTTCCAGGAAAAAGAAGCCAAAATTCCATAGCAAATTAGCCTCATGGAAAAGACTGCCCAAAAGCACAGGGTCTGACAGTCTTTGGCCTTGGGCAGCCCTGTCACTCAGGGAAACTGAGTCTGAGCCATGGCTGTGGGTTAGAACACAAGATGATGGGTGAAGGGAGACCACCTGCTTCTTGGTAACACTCCCATCGGCCTGACTTCAGAAAGGAACTTGGAGAAGAGGAGCACAAGGCTTGTAGCCTGACAGGAGACTGTCACTGGATTCTGTCTCAAACCAAAAACTCCTCCTTTCCTGGCCAGGCTCTAAATCAGAGTGCAAGAGGTAACATCTGCAGCTATGTGGATCCTCACAAAACACTTTCTCACCCTTTGTCTCGGGACACCCTCACAACTACCCTGTGGGACAGGTAGAGCGAGCATGAGTATCATCTGCACTTTGCAGATGAGACACTGTGGATCACAGAGGTTAAGCAACTTGCCCAAGATCACAGAGCAAGGCAGTGGCAGAGCTGGAACTCAAACCCGAGTCCTCCAATGTCCAATCCAGTCCTCGATGCCTTTCTCATCTGACTCTCTCCCCACCAGTCCCAGCTCCCCAAATTGGGACTCTTTAAACAGTTAAAGTATATACTACATCACAAAAGCCTTTCAACCAAACATGAGACTCCATGGGCCCAAATGACATACTGCATATAGTGACTTCCCAGATGTCCCCAAGATGGCAAGAGAGCTCCCAGGGTGAAGACAAGGAGGTTTCGAGAGGGAAGCAACTTGGGTTGTTTGCAAGAAGGAATGGCAAAATAACTTTTATGTGTGTCTGATGGCATTCAGACATACACACGCATACGCGTGTGCGCGCGTGTGCGCGCGTGCGCGCGCCCACACACACACACACACGTTGATCTCGATATACTGGCATAGAAAGAACATGAAGACATTGATGAGTGAAAACCACCAGTTGCTGAATGA
This sequence comes from Tadarida brasiliensis, assembly GCA_030848825.1. NCBI lineage: Eukaryota > Metazoa > Chordata > Mammalia > Chiroptera > Molossidae > Tadarida > Tadarida brasiliensis. The sequence continues at coordinate 85,280,441 of CM061259.1, forward strand.
GGCATGCTATATGATCCCATGGGCATTAAAAAGCAATGAAAACAAAACCACATGTTGTGTTTAGATTCATAAACACATGCAAATGCACAGAAAAACATCTGGCAAGACCCACACTCTACAATATATCTTCCATGAGCCCCTGCAGTCCCTTCTCCAGCCTTCTCCACCTGTTCTGTGCCCTGGGAGGCTGATCTGAATGAATTGCATCAGTGGGTCGCCTTTCCTTCCAGCCAATGGCAAGCACCAGCAGGAGATGGAAGGAATGGAGAAGAATGAGATTAGAGTCTTTATTCTCCCAGTTCCCTCCCTGGGGTCTCCAAACACTGGCCACATCCTGCAACCAAAAGTCACAGCTCCTCTGCAAGGTGCCCACACTCTCTTCTTCCCAGTTCTAGTTCCTTGGGCCTCAAGGTGAGAAAGGCGTCCTGCTGTAGCAAGCCCCACACTACATGCGGCACTATGCCTTGTGAATGCCCTCCCAGAACTTTATGTATTGTTTCTCTACTAAACCCTCCTCAAATTATCCTACTTACCATGTGCTATCTGTTTTCTCCTAAGACAAAACTCAAACTGACAACAGTGGTTAACTGGGGTGGGAAGGGAGGGAAGAGAGGAGCAAACGCCAGCACCTGAGGTGTGGTCACCTGTAGTGACTTCAGCCTTTTCAGTAACTGTGCTGTGCGGTTGCTTCTTATTGTGAAATTTTCAAGCATATACAAAAATAGACAAAATATATAAAAAAAGGTCCCAGTTTCAACAACCATCAATTTATAAGCAATCCAACTATGACCATAGCCACTCCCCAACCCATATTGTTTTAAAGCAAATTCAAGACATATCATCTGTGATGATTTAAATTTATAGAGAAACTATCTATATTGCCTGGATAGTTAAAAAATTAATTAAGAACAAAAGAATTCTTAAAGTTAGAGCTTCTAAGAGTGAGGAGACAGTCCTTGTTTTTAGTTTGTGTCCCGGTCAAGGCCTTTCCCCTCCCATTTGTCTTAGTACCATGGCTCAGTGGCTGGCAGGTACCCATACTGGCCCATTCAGTGGTCTGGGGACCCAGCTAGCACTGGAGGTCCTTGTCAACCTGTCCTAAATGTGGACAATCTCACTATTAACACAAAGCCACAGGAATACCTCCCATCTGAGCATCATCTTTTGGGTTCTGCTCAGCCTAGTTTTTTGTTTTTATTTTAACTTTTTCTGAAATACAACTTCATATTTGTGAACTTTATTCCAGATTGCCACATTCAGTTGTAGACTGTTCACTTTCATTGCAGTATAGTATTCCATTGTGTAATTTATACCATCATTCATTTATCCATTCTACTCTTGATAGGAATTTGGGTGGTTTCCAGTTTGGAGCTATTACAAAGGATGTTGTCATGGACATTCTAACGCATGTCTTTTGATGTTCATACGCACACACTTCTGTTGGGTATATACCTACATGGAGTGGTTGAATCATAAGAAGGCATATGTTTAATCTTGCTAGATACTGACAGTTATTCAAAATGTATGTGATTTCTGGTATTCAACAACCTTGTCAACACCTGGATATTTTCTGGATTTCTTTGTTTGTTCCACTTTAGTCACTCTAGTAGACACGGTGTATCTCATTGTGGTTTTAACCTGCATTTCCCTAATGACTAATGAAATTGAACAGTGTTTCATATGGTTTTGGCCATACGGATATCCTCTTTGATGAGGTACCTTTTCAAGTCTTCTGTACATTTTTCTAGTGAGATGTCTTCTTTACTTATCAATTTGTAAGAGTTATTTATATGTTCTGGATGCAAATCATTTATCAGATATTGGTGTTGCAAATGCCTTCTTCCATTCTGTAGATTACCTTTTCACTTTCCTAATGGTGCCTTTGATAAAGAGAAGTTTATAAACTTAATGTGGTCTAATTTATCAACTTATTTTCTTGTATTGCTAACAGTTTTTGTGGCTTATTCAAGAAATCTTTGCCTACACTGCTTTCAGTTTATATGAAGATTCTTTTAGAGGGAAAAAACACTACTGGAAACTGAGCAGGAAAAGCCCTAGGAAACCACTAATAGAGACACCAAATCAGCAGCTCCAAGAAGCAACTGATATGTGGTTGACTCAGTTAGAAAGACAATCTCCTGATTTTTTTTATTCCTTTGTTAGCAGCCACTTGCAAGAACCAATGCTCTCCTCACCTATAAAGGTGAAAAGAGGCAGCAGTTCAGACTGAACTCATCTCCATCAAGAGAAAAATGTATGAGCTTCGAGTATTTTTATGCTTAAAAATAACTACTGAGTATTTTAAAATAGGCCAATGACCGACAAAGAAGATGAGAGCTGGGGTTCTCGAACCATAAGGAATAGTAGCAAAATGCCAGCATTAAAATTGAAATGGCTTTCACAGGGTAAGTGTTTTTAGGAGGAGTGGTGCTCCTGCTACAGGGGCCTCCTGTCTCCCAGAAGTCTGCATCCTACTCTGTACAGAAATATTTCTAAAAAGTTCCACCAGGGGGCACTTCTTCCACTGAAATTCATAAGTAAAAACGTGATCAACACACTTGATGTTAACACCAAATACGTTAATCTAAGAAATTTTAAGAGTTTGTTGAAATGACAGAATTTCCTCTGAAAATCAGCTATTTTCACTGTTTAAACAGCAATAAGTCTGGAATGTAATGGTGGCCTCCTAAATCCAAAACTCTCCTCACATCTAAATAATAACAACCACCAAGAAACAAACAAGCATAAAGCTAAGGTCTACAAGAGGGGGGGGGAAAGCAAAAATAAAAAACCTATGCATAACCCATGCCTTCAGCATTACTAGGAGATAATACTATAAGCTTCAAATTACATGTAAGCACCAAACTCCAACACAGCACCACTTGTGCTGCAAGTCTGTGTTACACAGATCAGAAAAGGGAAGTCTTAAGAAATTCCATGAAAAAAAGGGGAGTGGAGGACATAGATGAAGCACAGACAGAATCATTCCTGAAAGGACAAGTGTAACACTAAATGCAAAATATTTGTCATTTATACCTGCATAAAGCAGGGGGGAAAATACTAAATGCAAAATAATGAGCATAAGTCTGAAACTTAGTGGTTCACAATACTGGCAGCAGGGAAGGCAGTTGCAAGTGAATAGTGTCAGAGGTAGCAATGGCAGAGAAGTGTGGCTTCTAAGAAGAGAAGGAAATAGAGAAAAGGTGTTTCCCCTTTAGAGATAAGGCAGTAAAAAAAAAAAAAAGAAGAAGAAGAAAGTAAGAGATGAAAATTATTAATCCTACAGAAAACAAATCACAGAAACAAAATACAGTCGGCCTTCATTTATCGCGGTTAATCAGTTCCAGATTCTCCCGCGATAAATGAATTTCCGCGAAGTAGGATTCTTTATTTATATACAGTCGTCCCTCGCCGCCTGGCGCTTTGACTTTCTACTTTCGTGGCGATAAAGTGAAGCTGGGGAAGTCGAAGCGCGAAGTGGCGAGAGACGACTGTACACCAAGCCCTCCCCCTTCCTTCTGCCAGCACTATCCATTCAATAAGCTGCACTTCATTATTCTGACAGAAGAGGGCGATCTTGAAATAGGAACCCTTTCCACAAAATGTCTAAGGGGGGCGCTATCAGACTAACTTCATACTAAGCTACTGAAAGAAAAATAGATTAAATATGAATCAAGACATTTGAGCCAATAACATATCCCCTCCAAAATCAACCATGAAGAAAACTACAAAGTAACATTTCAGACTAAATTAAATATTATAAAACAAACATTTGAAATAAAAACAAATAGCATCACATATAAAAACTAAGACTAGAAGATAACCTTCAAAATCAGGAATAAATGCAATGAGAGTTGATCAAAATCAGGAAAACTTTTTAAGAAAAAGTCAAAACTACCTCAGAAATAAAGACTCGATTACGAGATACCTAAAAGAGAATAGGTTCAAATGAAAATATAAAAGGGGACAGTGAAGAAAGACAGTAAAACAAACAAACAAAACCTGAATAAAAATAAGTTTTAAAAGAAGTAAAAAGGGTCAGAGAGGAAGTAGTTGAAATAGAAGGCAAACAAAGAAGGTCCAACATATGTATAATTGGAGTCCATGAAGAAGAAAAGTAAAACAATAGTATTTAGAAGTACAATCAAAGCAAACTTTCCAGAAATAATGTAAATCCTAAATCAACATATTGAAAAGGTCCACTGTGTCCCTTGAAAATCTGATCTGGCATGATCAAGTCTGAGCTGTATCCTAGTAAAACTATTAGACTTTAAAGACAAAAAAAAAAAAAAATCTTCAAGACTTGTAAGCAAAATGATCAAAATTTTATTCAGGTAACAAATTTAGGTTGACATCAGACTTCCTAAGGACAACATACAGAACAAGATAAGAGTGAACCAGCATTTTTGAGACACTGAAGGAAAGAGAGTAAAAGCCAAATATTTTGTATCCAGCGTTCACCCAACCAAGCTTTATCCAACCAAGACATAACTGAGGGAATTTCAACAACAAGACTAATGGTGATCATTTAACATCTATAACTATAGAGCTAAGAATAAAACAAGGGTGTGGTCACAGTAAAAGAAGAATATATAAACATTACATGTTCTGACAAAGTAGAAACAAATGTCACTTTAAAAATGATAGCAAAGGGGAGGGGAGGGAGTGAAATATAACCACTGATTATTATTTAGATAACAGGTGGGAATCAAAACATCATTTAAATCTGACAGACCAGATAGTAAATATTTAAGAAAGGGGAGGGTTAGGGTAATATAAAAGGTATAAATAAAAGGCAACCACCAGATAAAAAATACAAACCTTTCTAAATACCAAAAAAAAATTTTAGACAACAACAGAAACACATCAAATAGAGAAAGAAACTCAACACAATACACACAGTCCTAAACGAGCATCTCAGCATATTAATGAGGAAACCTAGGAGCATCCCCACTGAAGTAAAGAACAAGGCACAGATCCACACTTTTCCGCTACTAACAGTGCACTGGAAGTATAAGCTAATGTGATTAGACAAGAGAAAACAATAAGAGGCTTGAGAATTAGAAGAGAATGAAAGCTAACTCACATAGGACGTGAGAGTATATCTAGAAAACCTAGAGAATAAAAGATAAAACTAACTCAGAATTTCTCAAACTCTTTGATCTCAAAATCCCTTTACTCTTAAAAATTATTATGGCTCTCAAAGAGGTTTTGTTTATGTGGATTATATCTATTGGTATTTATTAAATTAGAAATTAAAACAGAACATTTTAAATATTTATCAATTTTAAAGTAACAATATTAAACATGTTAACATAAATAGCATATTTTTAAAATAAGTATAAACAGAAACTTTCAGTGAGAAAAATGACATTGTTTTATTTTTTGAATATCTCTTTGTTGTTGAGTTTAATAGAAAACAGCTGGATTTGCATATCTGCTTCTGCATTCAATCTGTTATATCACGAATTGTGTGGCCTCAGGAAAACTCCACTGTACGTTCAAGAGAGAATGAAAGATAAAAGGGCCAATTATGTCTTTGTATTATTATGAAAATTGTTTTGGACCTTGTAAATCTACTAAATAGGTCTTAGGAACCCCTAAATGTACTTGGGCCATGTATTGAGAGGCTCTGAACTAACTCAAACAATAAAATAATTCAGCAAGGTAATAGGATATAAAATCAACAACAACAACAAAATTAACAGCAAAAGCAGTAGCCTTCATAGACACAAATAATAACCAATCAGAAAGAGTAACAGAAGAGAACCCCCTCTCCATTTACAATAGCAATAGAAAAGATAAAATACTTAAGAATAAACCGAACAAGCCTGGCCGGTGTGGCTCAGTGGTTGAGCATTGACCCATGTACTAAGAGGTCGCCAGTTCGATTCCTGGTCAGGGCACATGCCCAGGTTGTAGGCCCGATCCCTTTGTGGGGCATGCAGGAGGCAGCCAATCGATGTTCTCTCTCATCAATGTTTCTATCTCTCTCTCCCTCTCCCTTCTTCTCTCTCTAAAATCAATTTAAAAAATAAAAAAAAAGAATAAATCTAACAAGAAATGTTGAAAACCGATATGAAGAAAACTATAACACACTCCTAAAAAAACACAAAAATAGACTTGAACAAATAAAACAGACATTCCTTGTTCATAGTCAGGATGTCTCACCATCATTAAGATGTTAGTTCTCCCTAAGTTAATGTATAATTATACTTAATATGATCCCAATAAAAATTCTAAGCAGATTTTTTTTCTCTGTAGCTAAACAAGTTGATACTAAGGTTCATAGGGAAAAAGTAATGTGTCAGAATAAGTAGGAAAACACTGGAAATGGAACTAGCCCTATCAGATATTTGTAAATATTATAAAGCCTCTATAACTAAAACTGCGCTGATGGGGCACACAGACAGGCAGACTAATGGAAGCCACTACCAGCTCCAGAGATCAACCAAACTACATGTGGAAATCTAGTGTATGACAAAGGTGATACCTCAAATCACTCAGACGAAGATGGATTTTATAATACAGGGTATTAATACACTGGATAGGCATTTGGGGGAAAAAAAACAAAATTAGATCCATTCCTTACATCACATATGAAAATAAATTCCAAATAGACTAGAGAGCAAAGTGTGAAAAACTAAATTATGCTTGTACTAAAATCAAACACGAGTGAATTCTTTGATAACCTGGGTGTAGCAAAGCTTTCTAATTATAAATAAAAATCTAGGTGAAAGCAAATTAAAAAATTGATGATTTTGACTACAAATTATTTTTTAAGTTTTGCATGGCAGAAAACACCACAAACAAAATCAAAAGACAAACGTCAAACTGGGAGAAAATATTTGCAACAAATATCACAGATTAAGGGCTAATATTCCTTTTTAAAGACTCCAGTAACATCCTATAGAAAAGTAAGCAAAGACATAGACAATTCACCAAAAAAGATACAAAAAGTGTTCTGAGAAAATATTCTTTACACATAATCAGAAATGCAAATTAAGACTTCACTGAGATACTATTTTTCACCCATCAGACTGGTAAAAATTCAAAATCTCGACAATACATTCTGTTGGCAAAGCTGTAAGAAAACATTGCTGGTAGGACTTCGAGGAATTTGACAATACTGACAAAACTGCCTATTTATTTACCTTGACTCAGCAATTCTACTTCTAAGAAATTACCCTAAAGATACACCTCCAACAGTTAGAATATACACACATAAAGTTTATTCATTGTAGCCTAAAATTGAAAACTACCTAAATTCTCAAACACAGGAGACGGGTTCAAAGTGAACAGTTACAGACATACAGTGGAGTGGGAAAGATCTCACGCTGCTGTGGGAAAGATCTCTACGAACTGATACGGAACGATTTCTAGACTACATTGTTAAGTTTAAAAAGCAAGATTCAAAAGAATATATACAGTACGCTACCTTTTGTGTAAGAAAGAAGGGAAAATAGAAAAACATATATGTGTTTGCTGATTTTTGCAGAAAAGGGAATACAAGAAGGAAAATCCAGAAAAAAACAAACAAAACTTAGTTACCCCTGAGGGATAGGGAGGAGACAGAGTGAACAGGAAATGGAAAGGAGGGACATTTTCCTAGGTATACTTTTTTGTATAGGTTTGGCTTCTGGAGGCATATTAATATTCTACATGATCAAAAACAACATTAAATCAACAAGGATGGAAGGGAACAAAAACTAAAATTGAAAGCAAACAGAAGCAAATGAACCACACTGTATTTCAAATAAACCTAATCATGAGAAAAACCCCTGACAAACCCCAGCTGAGAACCACACTCAAAAGGAAAAGAAATAACCAATCCAAGCCATTTTTTAACAATACAACCTCAGTGTCAAAGAAAAAAGAGCTGCAAACTTAATCATGAGCTCTTTTTAATTAGGTTTGTTTTCCATAGTGGTATGGGTGTAGCAATTTTGAAGCTATTTTATGTATACCATAGGACTAAAAATAGGAGTAAATGTGTGAAATTGTTGGGAGCCGGGGTCCTCACCATGAAAGAAGGGAGATTCAAATATGGGCTGAAGGGGGGCAGTGAAGAAAAGGTGTTGATGGAATGGGTTTGAGGGTAATATGGAAAAATATGTACATGTATAGTATATATGTCAAATATGTATACATATATGTATGTATGGCTTCAAATGTGTATGTATTTATATATTTCAAAGCTAGTATATAAGAATATATATGTGTATAGTATACATCTCCTAGATTTTAAGGGATCTTGAATCAAAAACACTCCAGGAGCACTGGACACACCTAATACCTAGATCTTGTTTTTTAAATACCATTCCCCAGAAAAAAAAAGAACCAGGGTTCCTTAATGAAATGGATGATTCCAAGACTAGGGCAGGGAAGGTACAAGGTAAGCCTGGAACATCTTGTTAGTGCCACAAAATAAACTAAAAAAATTGATGACAGCAGGTCAAAAGGGTGCCAAGCTTGAGGGGATCTCACTGGCTACGTCTGAGACAACTGGAGCATAAAATAAATAAATAATGATACTAATATATTATTACCCATTAAGTAAAATAGGAATCTGTACTGATGAGGCAGCTGCAGAAAGGAGGGGGGAGGGAAGAAGGAAGGGAGGGAGGGAGGGAGGGAGGGAATGGACTCTTCTTCAAAGGAGAATGCCAAGTCATAAACGGGGAATAAGTAGTGTAACTGGAAAATCACCATTTAGTGACCAATGTAGTAAATACTGGTTGGGGTAAAATCACTGATGGATGCTAAATTGGGGGTGGGGATGGACTTAAAAAAGGAGCATGACATCTGCATGTCGAAGCCTCTCCCCCATAGATGGTTATCAGTTACAAGGGCGAAGTAACCATACAGTGCAATAACCACACCACACCTTGACCAGGAAATCAAAGTTCACATCACCAACGTGGGCAGCACCTGAAAAGATACAACAGGCCAGAGGGGGAGGAATCTAGTCATGAGAAAACACCTGACAAACCCAAACGGAGGCACAATCTGCATTCTGACCTGTTCTTCAACAAAACATCAGTGTCACGAAAGACAAAGAAGAGCTGAAGAACTGTTTCAGAGCAGAGGCTGTTAAGAGGCCTGACACTAAACACAACGTGTGATCACAGGCTGGGCCCTGCTGTGAAAGGAGAGATTTGGAAGCGGGACCATGGAGTAGGGTGAATGATGTAGGGTTAGGATTAACTATTCAATGGCAAAAGTCTTCTAACACCGAAGGGACTTCTGAAATCTTGATTTGGCAAATGGCCCAACGTATTCTTCCCCACACCATGTCACCTTCACTAAAAAATAAGCAGGTGTTCCAAGGAGGGCAGTCCTACACTCATCAAATTTAATGTGCCCAAAGAGTACGGATGACGACAGTGGATGCACTTGGGAAGAGCACACCCACAGGGCCTCCTGGAGAAGCTTTGGCCATTGTGGAGGCCAAAGGCTGTCGGCCAGAATGGACATGGCCCAAAGGGCAAAAACCCAAAACTCTCCCAAGCTGGGGCTCAATGACCTGTGTGAATCTGGCTGCAACCCCAGGCCTTAGCAAGTCCCTGTGATCATCACCCCCATCCTGACTGGCCAACAGAAGCTGTCAGCAGTCACCCCACTGACTCATCTAATATAAGAATGGGTGAGGGAGGGGAAATGGGAAATGAGTGATCATTCATGTTTAGATGCATTTTTCTTCCTGGAGATTTATTCTGGATTATTGCATCTGACACCACTCATAGACTGAGAATGGCTTTTGTGCAGAAAACAAAGGGAAATGTGACAGTGCTTTCATTTTACGTTCTTAAAGATTTCTTTAGTTGGATTACATCTGGCATCGGTACGCCCACGGCTCCGGCAGATCGCATTGGCAGAAGCCAGGACAGACCAAGCAAGGAGTTTGCATTTTCCATGTCTTCAAGTTGTTCCAGCAAATCTGGAATTTCACAGTGCTCTCTCCCACAGCCAATGGGGAATGCAGGGGTGAGGGAGGGAGAGAGAAGAGGGGGCATGGAAACGCAGGGAGAGAGGCCTGACATCTGTGACCATAGCTCTGTCATCTCCTTTATTTCTTCCAAAAGTATCTGTTCCTATGCTCTTGAATCTCACTTGGGGTCAGGATGCAATTTAGGTTCAAGCTAATAACAAGGGCTTTGATTGCAGAGGTCTGCTCACTGGGGTCAGCGCAACACTCAGCTGCCTAGGCCAAGATCACACGGAGAAGAAAAGCAGGGCTGAGTGTTATCTCTGAGATGGGGGTGACCCAGAGCGTGGCCTCTCCCAAGGATTAAGTGGCTAACAGCAACGACACTCAACAGCCAGAGCAAATGCTCTCTAAGTGATTGCTTGACATCAAGCCACCAACTGACTGTCTCCGAGTCCATTTCGTCTTCTCCTTCCTCAACAAACACTACAGTGAATTTCCCAACTGATAATCACAGAGGAGTGCAGTGGTTTTTTTTTTTGTTTTTGTTTTTAACAACAAAAAACATACAGCCATATCAGCCCGAAATCCAAAGTGCCACTACAGCCTCATCACTTCTCGGCTTTGTGACCTGGGAATCGTCGCCCCTGCACAGCTCCATCTCCCAACCAAGAATGTCTCCCACTTAAAAGACTTTTCCACACACCACAGGCCTCTGGGATATGTTATCTCAGGAGAGGGAAAGTTAAAACAAAAGAGCTTGCAGCAGCTGGGGAGGAAGCCTGAGAAAGACTTGGGTCGTTTCCCACCCAGTCACAGGAAAGATCGAAAGCTGAGTTGCATCTTAAAGCTGCCGGGCGTGAGGAGGCACAGCCGCCTCCCAGGTCAGCAACGTAGAGAATTCCTGCCAATAAAGTATTTTCTCTCTTCATTTGCCACAACTCTGGGGAAAGGCTTGGAATTCCAGATGCATAAAACTGGGGGAATGGCCACAGCTCAGGCATCACCCCCTCTCCCAAGGTGCCCGCAGAGGCTACAGGAACAGCATCAGCACAGTAAGCACTGGGTGGGATCACCTGGGGGCCTGGGAAACCTGTTCTGTCTGCTGAGGGCGAGCAAAGAGAATCCCGGAGTGTCTTCCCTCCCCTCGATCACTCTCTTAGTGGAGCAATTTTAAGCTTTAAGGGCCTGAGAAGGGTGCTCACTAGACAGGTGGCCCCAAGTCTCCCAAGACAGCTAAATGACCTGATTTCAGAACACTGTGTGGCCTTAGAAAAAAAGTCGATCTGTCAGAACTCCTCTGCAGAGCATGAGAATGGGGAACAGGCAGCCAGCTGGCGGCCATTCCAAACACAAAGGGGGGAGCCAGTGGTGTCAGGGGTGTTTAAAATGTGTCTCACCTTCGGGCCCCCGGTACCTGTGCGGTGGACAGCACGTGGAAAGGCGTGTTCATCCAGTAACATGTTTGGTCAGAGTGACTGGAAATAAAAGGGAGGTGATGGGGGGAGGGGGGAGGTCGCTTTTGTGCTTGGGGTAAATAACCAGCTAGCTAGGGTTTTTTCTTCTCCTCTTCTATTCACAGGGCCAGGAGGACTGGAAGTTTACTGACTTCTCTAACATTCTTTCTTCTCCATAAAAATGTGAGTCCTGGCTGAGGAGGATTTCTCTCCCTCCATAGCTGGCCAACCTGAGGGATTGCAGCGAGCCACTCGGCGTTCCCGAAAGCCCAGACCTGGCATAATGAGATTTCTGACTACGGGGCATTGCTCTGTACAGAACTGCTCCAACGCAGCCGGCACCCAGGAGAAAGCATGCCAAGGAATTTCTCCTACATTAACTTACGAGGTGAGCTGAAAAAACACAACTAAATCACCCCGAGTCCAGGGCTCACATGAGCCCCTTGACTAAGAAAATAGCTTTTGAGGGCTAGGTCCTTAGCAGCCACTTGGCCAGATACCAGAGTCCCTCTCCATGATTTCAGAGACCAGGAAGCAAGAACATGTTGGCCTTAGATAAGCCGGGAGACAATCACCTAAACACAGGCGCCCTTGGCTTCCTGGGCCAACCCCCTTCTACAGGGTGGAGAAAAGATGTCGGTGTTAGACACAAGTCGGCCAGAAGGAAACAGCTTGACCCGTGTTGGCAAAATGAGGGTGCCTGAGCAGTCGGCCGTGCTGCTGAGCAGCACGAAGCATGGATGCCCTGCTGGCCCTCAGACGCCGTGTTTAATGCTCATGCACGCTGTAGGCGGGTGGGGTTGGGAGTGACGCAGACTTTGTGTATAAAACCACTATGGAATGAAAAAACATTGCGTCTCCAACTGGGCCAAGGGCCGGTCTGCGGGCCAACAGCAGCTGTGATCCTCCGTCCTCTCCAGCAAGGCCCCGGGGAAAGCCACGGCTCCGGGCCCCCTCCCCAAAATAGGAATGTGAGCATCGCCACCACACATATCCTCTGCCCTCGGTGCTATTAAGCCACATGTGACATTTCCAAAGCCAGGCCTAATCTAGTCCTAAGATGTGGTGCATGCAGGACCCAGAAAGAGGTCTGGGTTTTCCCTAGCTGGTTCAGAACTGGGAGTCTTGCACTGCTTTGTACCGAAGTTCCCCAAACCGCCACCAAACAAGGGCCCCCTTTGTTAAAGACTACCTTTGAGAGCCATTTGTGGGGGTGACCCCAAGCCTGTTTGGGGTGGGTTCCCAGCTTGAGGGCCTAGGAGTCCTCAGAGCAGAACCGCCGGCCTGCGACTCCGGGGCTGGCGCATTGCGCAATGGGAGGTGCGTGACTTCTCGCGAGAAGGCCATGCCCTCCCCCACACTGAAGCTCCGACACCTCTCTTTCTGACCTTTGGCTGATGTCCCTGGTACTGCCAGTCCATCCACACCCTGCAGACTCCCAGATGAAGACAGGAGTGAGAGGGACCTGGGCCGAGCCTCTGGCCAGTGGCCAAGGTGGACAGGCTGGTTTTCACTCCCTGTGCTCCACTGTTTCGTGGCAGAGCAGAGCCACATGTCAGGGGGACTCGCCCAAGTCCCTCACCCAGTGCAGACCAAGCCTCCCCAGGGCCACTGCCCTATGAGGAACCAGGGCAGGCTGGATTCTGCTCTCAGACATCCTCAATTCTCTATTGGGGATGGCTGCCTCAGAGTCAGGGCCCTGGACATCATGCTCCTGGACAGGTTGGCTCATAGGTGAGGCCTGGCCAGATGGGGGCTCAGGAAACACGGGGAGACCAGCCTGAGGGGCTTCAGAAGACAGCGGCAGGCCGGCCAGCCTGCAGACCTTAGCCAGAACACGGAGCTCTGCGGCAGAGAAGTTATTAACAATTCTAGACAGGGTTTGCAAGCCGGGCCTGGCGGGTCCCACCAGCGCTGCTTCTCCCGGCGTCACCACCGCCCATGGCCAACAGGTGGCAGGAGAGCTTTGGGAAGCGCTCACCTGATGACCAGGCCTGGTCTGGCTGCCGCAGCCGCAAAGGCTGAGGTCTGGCTCAAACACAGGGGACACAAGAGACACTGGAGAAGGAAGAGCCAGGGACAGCAGAGCGCAGAATTGGTGTGTGGGAGCCAGCTAGCCAGTCTCTTCGTTTAGCCCCCGAGCAGAGAAGGCGCTGCAGGCCTTGAGCCTCACCTGGGGGCCAACATGGCTTGGTACAGACCCCTGCAGGGTGACCTAGGCTCACCCCCCACCCCAGATGCTTGACCTTGGGGCATAGGTCCCCCCCAGGCACCTATAGCACCCAGTCCAGCCTGGCACCCTGGGGCAGACCACAGGCCAGGGCCGCTCAGATCCGGACTTGTCCTCTGTCCACAGGCTGGTTTAGAATTACTTGTTAAAAACAGAAGTCTGGAGGGGGAAGTGGCTGATGGAAGCGAGAGAAGCAGCCCAGAGACATGGGGTCCTGGCTGTCCTCTGCACCCCTTCTTGGCTTCTTGCTACAAGCAATGATGATAAAATCAAGTTTTCTGAGAAGTAGAATGGTAAGAGAGGACATTTTCCTCTTTATAAATAACATCTCTAACATTTCCTACCACCGAATTCCAACGCTAACAGAGGGAACCCCTTCAGCAACGCCCAGCACTTTGTTAAGTCGGCCTCACACGTTACAGACAGTGAAAGGAATCCATCACGTTTAATTGGCTCTGCTCTGGTCAGAACTGAGGTCTCTAGAAGCCTCCCATATACTTTACAATTTTAAGTTTGAGAACCCTAAACTAATGATGTGAAACTAATGTAGTGTAACACCAAGTGCCCTCTCTGCCAGTAGGAAATAATTCTGCAGTGCTTCTAAAAACCAAACCAAACCAAACAAATAAATCAAATGATTTTACAATGTGGAAATGCCGCGAGCGGCTGGGCTGGAGCTCGGTTTGGGGCAGCGGGCGGTTTGGGCACTCGGGGCGTCTCAGCCACCGGCCACCAGCAGCTCTGCTCGGGCTTTGGGGCGCCTGCAGCTGGGAGCAGCATCTGAGCCTCACTCGGGAAAGCAATCTGGGCCACAAATTCAAAATGACAGTTTTAACAAATACGATTTCAGCTTTCATATTTGAATTTAGGAAGGGGATGATGGCCTTACCCGGGAATCACTATTAAATAATAAGCTTATAACATATTTGCTGACGGCACTGCACTATAGACTTTGCTTTAAATTAATTTTAAAATGTGCTGCTGATACGGTTTGTACTTAGAAGGAAAACAAAGCTGGCGACTGGGAAGATTTAGTCAAAGGCCAAACGCATAGAAATGTACACAAAGAACGGCCAGAGGATCCTTAAACATTCAAGCTGGTTCTTTAAAGATTTACAAGAAAATGTTTTTCCCTAAACTGATTAGAATACCTTTAAAAAAAAAACAAAAAACATTTAAAGCAGGCTCAAGCCCCAACGATTTCAGCTTCTCAGAAGTGTCGACTTTTTTTATGCATTTATCTTATTATGAAATTGCAATATTTGTTAATGAAAGAGAACTGGTTGCATCTGTCTGTTTACAAGTTTTTAATATCCACCCGTCATTTGACCAATGCAGAGAGCAAATAAATATTCCCCCCAATGTCATTTTTTTTTAATTTCCCAGAAACAAGCGTTCCTTTATTATCTGTGACCTACTCAAATGAGAATTATTGTTAAAGAGTTGCAGGTTTTTATACCTGCTGGAGTATTTAGAGCCCAAAGCGCCACATTTCTCGGGAATGTTTTTGTGAAGCTTAAATACAGTCTTACCTGCCTATCTTATATTACTTGGGGTTGGGGAAAGCTTTGGAAAAGATAAACAGGCTACCATAAAAGAGAGGAAATAAATAAGTAGTAAGGATGCCTTCCGCTGCAGCAAGCAGAAAGTGCCTATTAGCCTAGTACCTGAAAATATTTGTTTATTTTGGAAAACGCACACAAACAAAGGGGCAAAGCTGTGAAGATTAACTAAAGATTCAAATAATACAAGCAGCTGCCTGTTGCCCCGCATCCATATTGGGCTTCAAGGGAAAGTTCACACAACGCTGGCTTTGCATTTAGCGAAGAAATTAAGGTGATTTGAATCCATAATGATGTTGTAGGTCTATGGATGGTTTGTTATTCTCTCATCCACCAGAAGAAGAGTGCCCATGGGGAACTTTTGTGTGGGAACCTTTGCGTTTCTGCGAGCAGAGGCACAAAAGAGAAGGCTTCCTGGCTGTTGTTAGGAACTGATCACAGCTAATACCTGACCACGGCCGACTCTCCTGCCGTTCACCGCTCTAACACGGGAAGCATGTGATCGGCCCTCCAGATGCCCGTCAGTAATTGCACGCTCTTTGATGTCAGAAGGTCGATGGAATCTACAAAGGCATTCACGTAAGAAAATAATGCCTCCTGAAAAATTCCCCACTCACTGACTGCTGATCGCCGTGTGTTCCCGTCCATTGGCTCACCTTCACTGGCACTGTGAAAATACCCCAAACCCCGGAGGTTTTGCCAAGAGTTTTGGCAAAAAATGAATTTTGAAGCCTTTCTAAAATTTCTACTTTGCCTGGAGGGGAAAAAAATGGCACATTCATTCATTCAAGAAGTAGCTCCATAATTAAAACCAACCAATTTCTAAAATGCTGACGGTTCGGGAATTTGCATGAATAGAGCTATAAAGAAAGAAGAAAGGACAGAGGGTTGGGGGATAGGACAACAAAGTTTAAACAGTTCCAATGGACAACTGAATAAAGGTCACCTCGTTACAAATATCTATACCTCACCGATGTTTATTTTCTCCCAAGAGACAACTTTATTTTTTAAGGGCTTATCATGAGGGAAATCGCTGACGATAGGTCCATTTCTTTTCTGAGGCAGAACTCAAAGAGAGAGATTGTTATAACACGGTTTCTTGTGTGCCATTTCAAAACAAATAGACTTCTGTTTTTACAAACCATTTATTTGGGGGGATGGATTGGAAGAAAAATTTTCCTTTGCAAAGAAAAATGTATAAAAAGCTACATGTGCAGATCACTTGACCCACTGCCTATCATAACATCTTTACACATCTCAAGGATTTAACAGAGGGAAAGAAAAGAGCAGAGTGGGTTTGAAGGGCAGCGCAGCGCGCCTGCATGGATGGCTGCTTTCCTGCACGGTCTCAGATACATCCACCCCAGAACTATTTGTTTTTCATGAAAAAACACTGGAGCCACCAAATACTGAATTCTTTTACATTTTGGGACAAGGTTCTTTTGCCATCTAGAATTAGGTATGTTATTGAAACTTGTATTTCCAAATATTAGATTTTCTATTGTTCTCTGGGACTCTCTCAAGCACAGAACTGGACAGTCTCACCTTTCTAAAAATAGGAGTCGAGTGAGACAATGAAAAATGAGAATTTTTAAAGAAAAGGAGTGAAGCTGAAAAAAATTATCATACTGTGTATCTTCCTCGGAGTTCAACTGAATAACCTCCATCAGATCTCGGAACAAAACAACAACAACGATCGAGTATTTCCTATCTAAAATGATACATAATTAAAAGGAAAGTAAATATTTAAAACAATCTTCCTGCTCAAAACTTCTAGATCTCGATTATTCTACTTTTATACTTTGTAGGGATACAAAATAAATGTGGAGATGTAATTCCCAACTATTTAAAAATTCCCTCTGCAAATACTATCACAGCTTCTATGTGTGCAAGCCCTGCAAACATACAATGTATTAGCCTAATGTAAACCCTCTATGAGCTCCCAGTAAATCTAAATATGTACGAAATTAAAATCGAAACAAGGAACAAATCTAGTGTTAGTCCTTTCAAAATACTAATTTAATAACTCTCCAAGAAATACTGTTTTAGGAAAGGCGGCTCAGATGTCAGCATATAAAATCAAACTATAAATGCCCTTCAAATATATTTCAATCATTTTTAAATATTTACATTTAATAAGGATAAGTTTTTATGGCAAGAGAGAGGTAATTACATTTATCATTCATGGAAAAATATAGCTTTAATGGATAGTATATTGATTTGAAAGTTGAAATAGTAACCTAAAATATGTCACTGTCTTTTTTTTTTCTTCTGCTCGGCAATTTGTTGCTTCTGCAAAGCGAAATATGAAATGTTAGATGTGCCCGTGTTAGGACTGAGGAAGGTTGGAAGCCATTGTTTAAAAATATTCATGCTCACACATTCTCCCCTCTTTTCTCAATGTCTCCTATTATGCTAAACTGAAACCCCAAGTATTTGTGCTTTGGGGGATAATTAGAAGAATCTTATCAGACTTTTATAGCCCTCCCTAATGAGGCTATTTATTTGGCAAACATTAGCCAAAGGATTAGTAACACCTTGATATAGGCCTTATTGAAGCTGCTACCCTCCTGCCTGCTACACACAAAAGCCTATCTTATCAGCAAAACAGGCTTGGCGCAGGCAAGTAGTGGCTTCTGACAATTCACCAGGGGTCAGCCTTCATTAGTCAGAAGTTCTGAGACCAGGGGCCGAGGCAAATTCAGGTTAGGCCACTTTAAGGCCAGCAACCCTGATGCAACTCAGGGCGGTGGGTTGCTGGGAAGACAGGGAGGGGCAGGAGCCCAAGAATCATCTGGGTGCGTCTGGGGGAAATATCGCTGACATTCAGCATGCAGTTGCCCCTGGGAAAGGATCGAGGCCTCTGACTCCAGGGGGCCTGCCTCTTTACCAGGAAATGGATATACTTCAGGGATCTCAGACAGCAAAACTCAATGGGCTTTCTCTCCTCGTCCATGCCAGCTGGGAAAGCAAGGCGAAGGGAAGCGGTTACCTGTCCTCAAATACCTCACTCAAGAGCTAATGCCGTCTTTATTTTGATGCTTTGACATAATCTCAGAGAAGTAGTATTAATTTGATTTAAAGTGATTTTAGAAGTGATCTAAGATGAATTCATAAATAAAATACTCTCACCTCTGGCAGGGAGGGCAAAGGGCTTTGCATGTCTGGACTGGGAAGTCCTGACACATTCTGGAACTCTAAGAAGGGCAGACTAGAGAAATAAACAAACCATTCGGGCCCGCTTTTCAGAATCTGCCAACGTGGAATTCCCAGTCCAAGGCTTCTGACTTCATTTTGGGCAACTGGGCTGGAGGGGACAACCTTGAGGTAGGATGACAGGGGTTAGGATTGCAAATGACCTAAGGTGGATAAATATTTGTAAAACACTTTGAGAGTTAACGAGCTACACAAGCACCCCGGCTACAGAAAAGGCCTCCATTCTGTCGCTTAGGAAAGTTTTCAGGGGAGCTAAAATTGGAGGCCCAAGCCAAAACGTGGCCTGTAGGAGCAGACCCCAGCAGGCCCACGGCCAGGCTCTGGGTGGCAGAAGGTTCCATAAGACACTGTATCATGAGTTTGCCCCAAGAGACATTTCTAAACTCTAGTTTCTGCCATAACTGCGAAGCCCCTGCTCCATTGGTGAGCCCACCTGTGGGTTCTGAGAATGCCAGCTCATCGCTCCTTTCTGGCCAAGCCATTGGACCTCCAGCATAATTCAAGGGCAAAATGGCCCGTCTGGGAGGCTGTGACCCCTCCTCCTGAGGCCAGATCTTGACAACATCCAATCCTTGGAAGGGAAGAGAACCGAGGCTGTCAGCTGGGCCTCACTCTCTTTGTCTAAGACAGGCACCCTAACCACAAAAAGAGCTCTTGCAGTTGGCGCTGCTTCCATCCCCATAGCAACTGGTGCTTCTCGAAAGGCTAACACGTTCGTTTGGGACTCACAGCCAAATTAAAATTTCCTCAGCTCAGTGTGCTCCTCAGCCATCCCCTACCTCCGGGACCGTCCCGGGCACAGGCCTGGCGGATGGATGATTGCGGAGCAGCAAGGCCCAGGCCGCGGGATTCTGCCCAAGGACGGGCGGCACACTCGTGCCCCAAATGCTCAGACAGGTGAGCCCCCAAAGGTGTCCACCAGGTTTCTATGACTATAGAATTATTTGTTGGACCCAGGTCTCCATGGGGAAGGGGAAACAGGAAGGGTAGTTTTCCATTTCTGTTGTGGAAGCAGCTGGGTCAGTGAGCATTAAGGCTTCACATGGCCAGAGAAGGCCAAGGTGGACTCGTCTCACAAGGCAGTGGACTGAGACACTCGGTCATTGGCAGTGGCAGGCTGGAGAGAAGAAAGGCACGTAGGACCCCTTCTGCCCCAAATAGCCACACTGACTAGATGCTACTGAAGTGTAGACTGACCCCGAGACCCTGGATCCTGCCAACCACACACCCTGACACCCAGCACCCCTCAGACACTACTTCGCTTGATTGAATAGGCACGCTCGTCTCTAAACTCCCCTGAAAACAATACAGAACCATCAGGACTCAGGCCCAGCCTCCGGACCACAAGACGTGGGGTCGGCAAGGACGTGAAAACCCGCGCGGTCTAAACCTCGGCCTGCTGGACACGCCTTTGGCCGCGTCAGTCTCGCTGGCTGGGTGAGATATCTGTTCCTGACGGTCTCAGTCAGGAACAATTTGCAGTGATGGTCTATTCCGCAAACTAAGAGCGACTGGAGATGGGCTATTAGCTACAACTCTTTTCATGTGGGATTGCTTCTACTGGCACTAATATGCCATCATTTGAAAGCCTTAACCCAAATGGACGGGCGTCCGCCCAAAGCCTGGGCTGCCTGGACTGAGGCAGAGGGCTCCATGTGCTAGCTATTACCAGGTTGTTTGGTCCTGTCCCCGATCGGCATTTGTTGCTATGCACTGAGAAACTGCTGTCAGGAAATGTTCTTTTCTAAATTACATAATTAGGGTATTGGGGAGTGTAGTGAAGGCAGATTAGGGGCATCACTTGTTCTTACTGCAAGCTATGATTCAAAGCACATAAGTAAACACTTAAACTACGTGAATGGTTTAATATTGGTTAAACAATGATCTCCAAGACTAAACTCTAAGCATGGTAGGTAGAGGGAGCTGGAAGGAGAAAAAACAAAGAGTCGGATAAATAGTGTGCATTGATTTACAGAGAAGTGTGGACTTTGACCCGACAGATCAAAATCAGGATTTAGAATGATTACCTAAAATCAAGTCCTAGGGTCCCACCCCTGCAAGCTGATGGTGGGGCGGGGGGCTAAATGGTCAGGGTCGGGGGTCAAGTTCTTCCCTCAGAGAGACCAGCTTCTCACCCACACCCACTTCCAGAATCGGAGACGCAGGCAAAGTGCCGGCTCAAATTGCGTTTCATTTATTGTTTCTAACTACGGGCCACGGACTTCAACTTGATTAGAAAATTGTGCTGACGCTTCCTGTGAAGTGTACGCTGCGCCTTCCAGAGGAACCACGGAAGGGTGTTTCGTATGTTCGCCTGGGCAGTGCCCTTGGTCACACGACTGCCCAGACGCCGGGACCGGTGGAGAGGCCACCCTCAAGGAACAAAAGCCTGGGCTGGAGACAGCGAAGCAGCCACTGCTGACCGGCAGGTTCTCAGTCCCTGTGGGCGTGGCTCGGGGAACAGACAACAGCTCCCCACTCGATTCCGGGACCATCCACCCAGCTGGTCTCAGGGTCTCTGCCAGGGGGAGGCCTGACGGCCTCAAGGCCTCATCTGCATGGAGGCCTCAGCAGCCCTGTCATCTCCCTTCCTCCTGAACCATCTTCTGGGTTTTCTCTCCCTTCCTCACCTGGATTCAGGTCAGGAGACAGCCCGCTGAGCTGGCAGGAGGTTACCAAGTAATAACAATGCCAATAATAAAAACTATTGACAGTTTTAATTTTTTTTTTTAATGTTTTTACTGATTTCAGAGAGAGGAAGGAAGAGGGGCAGAGAGAGAGAAATTCCCGCATGCTTCCCCCATCCCCACCCCGCATTGGTGATAGAGTCTCGGGGAATGTGCCCTGACCGGGAATCGAACTGGCAACCTCCTGGTGCATGGAAAGACACTCAGTCTACTGAGTCACACAGGCTGGACAACAGTTTTCAAAAGCTACTCTGCACTAAGCATCTTAAACTCATTATTAATCACACTGAGTTATCACAACAATCCTCTGTGGTGGGCATTATTATCTATTCCCATTTTCCATGTGATAAAATGGAGGCCTAGTAAGGGTAATTTGCCCCAAATCACACTGCCATTTTATGAATTTTATTAGACAAACACATAGCTCTAATTTTGTGCCAGGTGCTATTCTATGTGTTTTATAAATATTATTAATGGATTAAATCCTCAATGCAACCTTGACTGATAGGTATTACCATCCCCACTTTAAAATGAACACACTAAGGCACAGAGAGGTTAAGTTTCTTGCCCAGGTCACACCACACTCCAAAGCCCAAGTTCCTAACCTCCCACAGGACTAAAAGTCCTTAACAAAAGGAAACAAACCTCTCCGCCACAGGCAGAGACACTGTGCTGATGTGGAAAGAGCACTGGACTGAGAGTCTAGAGGCCTGGGCTCCAGGCCCAGCTCTCCTGTGTGGTGACTGGCCCCTCTTTGGGCCTCACTGACCACCTGGAACCTAAGGTGACTAGAGCCCAGGGCCCCTCTGTGGTCTCAGACTCAGCCTCTAGATAACTAACAGGTGCAGGTAAATCTGTGGAGAGCCTAGGAGACCAGGGAGCTGGGGGACGGGAGCCCTGTTCCTCCCCAGCCCTCCTCTCCACCCTCCCTCATGCTTCCCCTTGAGCCAAGACGGGGTGGGGGGGGATTCACTACTAGGGATTCTTCTTCACACCCTTCTACACAGATGCTCGGGCTCCTCACTGAACACACAACCACCTCCAGTGAAGTTTTCATCTTTGTGCAACCTACAGGTACAGGACACAGAAGGTGGGTGAAAAGCGAAGTCCTGCCCAGCTGGTGTGGCTCTGTGGATTGAGCGTCCTTCCATGGACTGAGAGGTCGGTTCGATTCCTGGTCAGGGCACATGCCCAGATTGTGGGCTCCATCCCCAGTAGGGGGCGTGCAGGAGGTAGCTGATGGATATGTCTCTCTCACATCCGTGTTTCTATCTCTCTATCCCTTCCTCTCTAAAAATATCAATTAAAAAAAGTTAAAATCCTGCAAAGATAAGTTTCTTCTCACTTATATGTTCAAAATATGTCCAAAGAATGAAAATAAATGTAGCCTCCCATCCACATAAACACCCTGCCATAAACAGAAGCGCTGTGCGTGGAGAGCCTATCAGGGTGCCTTGGACAAAGCCCTCCAGCTCAACCCCAAGGTCTCCCTCTGCTCAGGGCTGGGCCGGCAGCTGGTCCTGTGGTCACCTGGGGACCTCCCTTCTCCTTATGTTCCCTGTGGTTCGAGGGCTTTGCTGCCACCTCCCAGCCCCGCACAGCCCCAGTCAGCTGAGCTGGCTCAGAAGCTTGGGTTAGCTACCATACACCCAGACCTCATTATTCTCTGATTCCATGTATGCAATTCACCTACTTGCTAACATTTATTAGTAATCCCAAATGTCAATACCCACATTTTCATGATCATATGTGGACATGCAAAGAGCAAGGGAACACTTGAGTCTCCTGATGCGCCCCTCGCCAGCTGAGGTCAAACAAAGCGACCTTCCACCTTCCTGTTTCTGCTCTCGCACAGTAAACGAGGGTCCTATCCACTGTCTATGAAGTGCCACGTTCTGCACACGTCTGTGCTTTTTGTTGGTGATTTTGCTGCGTAAAAGGCCCCCAGCACAGTACTGAAATGCTGCCTAGTTTCCAAAGTGCAAGAAGGCCGCCATGTGCCCGCCAGAGAAAATACCCGCGTTAGATCAGCTCTGTTCAGGCATAAGTTACAGCGCTATTATTAACTGTATGTGTAAGGTCAATGAATCAAATATACAATATATATATATATCTATCTTAGATGCATGTATACATATTATATATAGTATACACTTATATACATTAAAAAGATATCTTTACACAGAAACACACAAACAAGTTTATATATGATCAGTTGATGAATATGTTGTGACCAGAGGCTCGCAGGCACTAAACCCTGTATTATCACAGGAGCACTAGTTCAGTGTTCGCCCATTCATTGTTTGTGGAGACTTTCTAGAACATAAGCACTGTGAACAGTGAGCGTCAACTGGAATTTCATTCCCACTGAAGGGGGCTTACGCTATCGGGGTAAAGATTATCGGAGGTGCAGGGCCAAGCGGTGATGCCAGCTCCGTCACACAGCAGTGACTTTCCAGCCCCAGTCAGGGCCCCGTTACCTCCTGGAGCCCTGACTCTGCCTTTGATAAGTGTTTTACATTGTCATAATGGCCACTAACACCAACTGAACACTTACCGGGGGACAGGCACATACTAAGGACTCCCATGTATCACACAGTGCCCTGTGAAACCTGGATGTTTCAGGCTCGTGCCTAAGGGAACCTGTGTGGTCACAGAAAGTGGCCAGCACCTTCACGGCCCTGGGTTCCTCCAGGGGAAGGCTGGGCCTGCCTGGGAAAAGGTACTGTTCCAAAGACTTTTAGACCATTTTCCAGGTCTGGGATGCGCAGCAGCAGAGGATGGAGGAACCAGGTACTCAGTCTGGCATTGAGAGTGGCCTTAGAGGGCAGCCAGCCTGTCCCCAAGCTGGACTCCAAAGCCTTCCATTTCTGAGTCCCAGCCTACTGCAGAGCAATGCTACCTTTCTGCAGCGGACACCACAGTGACTTCCCCTACCATGTGACAGCCACCAGGCAATTCACCCTCTCCATCCCAGCCTGGCACAGTGGAAGGACCCAGACACCAGCCTGAGGGCCACATCTGGACCTCAGCTCCATCCCAGTGTAAAAGCACTTGGCAGATAGGTGGCCCTGGGCCACTGTCAGCTTCCTCGTGTGGCCTTGAGCAAACACCTCACTTCAACCTCTAGTTTTTTCTGTCTGTAAAGCAGAATGGAAATACTCACTCTCTTGCTTCCAAGTTTTCATATTCACTCTCACAATTTTAGGAGACATACAGGCAGAGCCAGCAAAGAGCAAAAAGACAGTGATTATTCCCCTAATTTTATCAGCAGCAATAACAAAGTAATACTCCCTGGATACTAAAAAGAAACAAAGTGGCAGCATTAGTCACCTCATTTTTTTTACATTTTTCATTAAGGCAAGATAGGCTGGGCTCCTCAAAAGGAAAAGCCAAATTCTCAAAATATTCCTGCCACGAGCTTCCCGTGGAAGGAGGCATACAGGTTTCACGGAGCAGTCATGGATGCTGATTACCTCCAGGACACCGACAGTGCTCATCACAGGCAGCAATAGCAGAAAAGGCTCAGAAACAGCCCCCTGAAAGGTGAGGAGAGGGAGCAATGGTCCCTCTCCAGCTGGGCCTCAGAGATGTCAATAGGGCTGAGTGGCAGGCAGACGGCCCAGACAATCCTCTCCTCCTGCTGAGAGTTGGGAGCTGTGACCCTGGAGTCCCAACAGCTCCACCTGCCTCCTGGCTGCCTCTGCCGGAAACCACACGGGGCCCAGGCCTGGACAGCAGGAGTCCAGGTAAGCCGCCCCAGGTGCAGCAGTGACCTTGGCTGCAGGAAGTCCTGTCTCCTGGCTGCAGCTAATTGCAGCCGCTGCAGAGGAGCCGACCTAATTACACAAAACTATGTGGCTCCCACATTCCTGGGCCACCGCACAATCACACATCTCACAGGAGATGCAGCCCCCGACTCCTGCTCTGGTCCCAGCCCCTCACTGGTTCCACTGAGCCCCCAAAGATGGTCCCCTCTCCCGCAGCTCTCTGGAAGTTCTCTGGGGCCAGCCCAGCAGCAGTTTCCTCCATTCTCCCCTGCCTGCCTCTGAGGCACTTAACCCTCAGCTTTGCCTAATGTAAATATTTAATTCTGCACAGTTAGGATCTGCCCATCACCTGCCTCCACCCCATTCTCTGCTCACCCAAATGGTCCCCCTGTCAGACCCAGGAGTGAGGGTAGGACTCCAAGGGGCTCCCTGACCCTACGGAGCCCCCCACTCAGTCTGGCAGCCCGCTGACACTTAACCACTATCCAAGGGGTGACAACCCGGGGCGATGTGTGTGCCCTGAGTTTCAGTTTTCTCATCTGTCAGGCGGTGCTAACACCACCTCCCTCAGTTTCTTGGAGATTAAAATCTGACATAGTGCCTGGCATGCAGTAGGTACTCCATGGACACTTGCTGAATGTGAGCCTCCCGTCCACTGAGCATTAACAATGGGCCGGGACCTGTGCACCTAGGACAGCTCAGCCATCCACACGTAGGGGCCCCCTCCCCATCCACTTTACTCCCACCCGCCAGCCTGTTCCTGCCCTCTCCGGATGCAGGACCAGGACCTGGTGGCAGCACAGAGGAAGGACAAGGCTGGAGGAAGGCTGACTTGGAGGGTGGGCCCCTCTCTGTCACAGAGAGCTAGGGCTGGGGGCACAGAGAAAGGAAAAGCTGGGTGTGGGGGGAACCACAGCAGGTCACAGGGGCTCACATGTGCTGCTGGGGACAGGACAGGAACTCCCAACTGTCAACGTTCCTTCAAAGGATAATAAAGGGACAGTTTTCTCATTACTCTGGCTGGACCACTGCGTAGAGACCTGGCCATGTGGGGCGCTGGGGCTGAGGGTGACACACCACTCTCTCTTTTAATCCTCACTGCACCCCTGAAGCATATTTTTGTCTCCATTAAACAGATGAGGAAACTGAGATTCCGAAAGGTCAAATAACTTCCCTGAGGTTACACAGCAAGCAAGAGGCAGGAGGGCCTCCCCCAGGCCTGTGCTCCAAACCGCCGCCCACCACCGCTGGCGCCTGTTCCACAACCATGTTGCTCTAGAACACTGAGCACCCTGCCAGTTCTCGGGGAAACGCTGCCTCCTGACCTCCCTTGCCTCCGCAAACGGGGTCCTGAGCCCCCACAGAGGGCGAGGGGGCGGGCCCAGTGAGGACACATGGAGGAGGAGCAGGCTGCCTGGAGGAGCTGCGTTTCTAGTAGTTCTGCGCTGGCAGAGCCGGTTCAAACACAAGGACAACAGCACAGTGGTGACAGCCACCAGGACCAAGATAGCTGTGCTCTGCCCAAGAGGACTAGGGAAGCTAGGGGGGCTTCTGGGAGGAGGTGATCTTTGTCCACCTGGGAGGATGAGCAGGCCTTAAATAAACGAGATGGAGATCTGGTAGAGGAAGCAAGACAGGCAAAGGTGTGGAGATGAGACAGCCCCGGTTTGGGGGGGCACAGTTGGACGGGTGCATGCAGGGAGCCGCAGGCTGAGACGTGGGGCCTGCAGCTGGCAAAAGCGCAGGCCGTCTTCAAAGGGCCCGCGAGCCTTGGTGAGAAGTCTGGCTGTCCTCCCTGAGGCGGCGGGGAGGGACACATGGGAGTTGGCTTCACAAAGCAGCTGGTGGGAGTAAGATGAGTGGAGCTGAGCAGGGACCTGCCTCCTCCCTGAGCTAAAGTCTCCCTGGGTAGCAAGGGCACCTCTGGCTCCACCTCACCTAGAGCCCTCATGCCTTCCTGAAAGGGGACAGGGGATAGTGTGTGTGTGTGTGTGTGTGTGTGTGTACAGCATGAGCTTCTGAATCCAGAGAAATGTTCCTTCCAGCCTTCAAGAAAATCATTATACAACAAGATTTCAGAGTATAGAGGGTTCCCTTCACCCCCATCTGCCACCCCCATCCGTATAGGGGAGCTCCGTGACACCACCAGTAGCACCACAGGTGGGGCAACACCCCCTTCCTCGGTGCTGCCTTGGCTGTTCCCTGGTGAGCCTCCAGCCCAGCCCTGTGCATCCTCCCAAGGCTGGCCCCTCCCCCAGGAAGCCCTCCAGGACTTCCAGAGGCCACGCATCAGCCTGCCTCGGACATCCCCCCACACCACCCGGACACGTACACCTGCTCTCCCTTCCCTCCCCGGCCTAATCCCTGCTTCTCCTTCAGGCCTCAGCCTGGATGTGACTTCCTGCTGGGAGCATTCTCTGCTGCCCCTCCCCTGTGCGCTCACAGCCCTCAGTCCTCTGTGGTCAGAGTGGTCATCAGGTCACCACTCCCCATCCCTGGCTAGCCGTGCTCACGGGACTATGACCTCGAGGGCAGAGGCTGGTTTAGCCTCTTCACCCAGGCCTGATAAACACCAGCTGAAGGAACAACCCCACAACCCCACTTCCCTCAGACACCATTTCTTGACCTCTGAACTGCAGGGGCTCCACCCCATCCCCCAACTCGACCGCCGGCCCAGCTAGATGAGGCCCAGCACCTCCTGACTCGGTAGCACCTACCTGGGCCTCAACAGTACTTCACACAGTAGGTGCTCACTGGAGACTCCGCATCAGCGTCCCCACGGGTCACGCACGCTCCAGCCTGGGCAGCCCCTGCCCACTCCCCGCTGAGCCGTCTCCCTGGGGGCAGCCTGGCCCAGCCAGGGCTGAAGGTCCAGCGCTACTCCTGCCCTGACTTTGCCGAGCGAGCCCTTGGCTGTATGGCCAGTTGTCACCTGCTCTTCTCCCAACCAGCCCAGAAGCCTCTCGGCTGTCTCACAGGTCACGAGGGCAGGCCTGGGGCAGGTGGGTGCCTCACACCACCCTAAATGCCTCTGGCTCTCCTAGCCACAGTCCTGAGGCCCTCCTCAGCTGACACACTTGGTCCTTTCGCCTTTTTGGACTGCGATTCTTTAGCTGTAAAGTGGATTTAGCACACTCATAGACCTCCCAGGGACCCAGAGGGGCTTTGACCCAGGAAAGCACACCTCACACTGGCCCTCCACTGCCGGAAAGTTCCTCTCCAGGCTCAGGGAATGTACGCAAAGTGGGAAAGCACTGTTTTTCTTATACTTGGCTCAGTCCTACATGGACCCAGGGAGAAAAGGGGAGTCTCCCCTCCCTGCCTCATCACTACCCCCCTTCACCAGGGGTGCTAACTTCCTCCACAGCTCGCCCTGAATAAGTCTGTGTTTGGGCCAGTCACAACCCTAGGCCCATTAACAGGCTCTTCTCAGTCCCACCTCCGTGTTTCAGCCATGCTCTCTCTCATCTACAGGGCCCTCCCCACCCCACACCTGAAGCCTATACCTTTCAAGACCCAACTCCCAATGTCACCTGCAGGATGCCCTTATGCTCTGACCTGCCTACACCAACCTTCCCTTCCCCATCTCCCAATCCGCACCAGGGACGACTGTCAGAGCCCACCTGGTTAGGACCAGACTTGATTATCCCATGAGCTATGAGCTCCTTTGAATTGAGGGACATACAAGGGCTAATTCTTCAGTATACACCCACCCCCAATAAAGTCCAGAAGCAGTTCTAAATGACTGAATATATGAATGAATGAATGAATGAATGAATGAATGAATGAATGAATGAACGAACGAGCAAGCAGATTAATGTTTGGTAAATATTTAAACATTCAAAATTCATAAAAATAGATGAAACATTATCCTTAATATATAAAGAGCTCTTATAAATCAGTAACAGGAAAGTATTTAATGAGAAAATAATGTAGACAGTAAATTCAGACAACAATAAATATAAGTGACTAATAATATACAAAAATATATAGTCATCATCTTGAGTAATCCAAATACGCAAATTAAAACAATAAGATATGCATTTTTTCCTCTAGTAAAGCAGAGGAGAGATTTAAACTTTAAACATCCGATACCCGATGTTGGAGACAGTAAAGGGACGCAAACACTCTCAAACGCTATTGGTGGGAACATAAACTGTACAAACTTCCTGGAAGGCAACCTAGCAAAAGGTCTCAGAAGCCTGAAAGACACAGACACCTTTTTCAGAAATTCAACTTCTGGGCCCTTGTGCTACAAACAGTTGTACGAGTGATGTTTGTACAAGGATGTTCATGTGTGGTTGATGAGGGCTGGCACTCAGAAATAACCGATACAACCAAATATAAGAGTGGTTTTGAAAACTCCAGTACATTCACACATGGGCCACGGTGCAGCCCTCACTAACGATGGTGTAGAAAGGCTACCACGACATATTGAGGTATATATGCAACATATACCATGACATGTTGCCAAGTGAGAACAAGTTACAAAAATGAATCATACTGTTTTGTAAGAAAAAAAAAGTACACATAGGAAAAAAGAGACCAGAAGACTCCAAAATGTTAATAGTGTTACCTCTATTCAAATACACTTGTTCCAGTTTTTCTTAAGTTTAACATATAGCAGTTACGTAGAATACTTGTGAATCAGTTCTTCACTGATAGAGCCACAGATCTGGAGTCAAGCAGGGAAACGCCCAATAGTATTCCCAGCCCCACCCCCAAAGGCAACACACACGGGAGTTGGCACGAGGCATCTACCTGGGCTTATGCGTTGCACTTACACTCCCCACCCAGCCAAGCTAGGCCACCAGCCCAAGGCTTGTTTTGATCTGCAACTGATTCTATTCACTAAGCAATACAACTCACTGCACCCCATGACAGAGTCCCAATAGCCACCAACTATGCCTTTTCCAAGAAGTCCTCAGCCACCTCCTGCAGGAAGAAGTAGCAGACAACTGCCCTCTGGAGAGTGGCCGCTGACCACAGGCTCCCAGGGACCCCCGAGCCATGTGATGATGAGAATGACGTGGTGGACCCAGCCATGGGTGGACCCAGCCTGCAGCAGCAGCAGCCTACTAACTCACTGAGAAGCTCATGACTCCATCCACCACACTGAGGCCCCGTAAGCACTTCCCTTGGTCTTTCTCATTCCATGCGTGTGGGCAGAGGGGACATGGAGTAGGTGTTGACCCAGGATGCTGGCCCAGTCAAGCCCAATGACAGGCAGGAAACGGACAGTGATGCGATACTGACCCCACACCGGGCACAAGGGTTGGCACCTCACACAGAACAACCCTCAGAGCGGCTCAGCAAGGAGACGTGGGAACGCCAGTGTCCTCATCTGTAAATTGGGGGCACGAAGCAGTTATGTGACTTTCTCAAGGTCACACAACTAAGAGGCTGAGCTGAGATTTGAACTCTGATCCTTCTGCCTCTTCCATCTTCTACACTTCTAAGATGACAGGACTAACTCAGGTCTCCAACCACATGACCCACAACCCTCAACGCTCATGGCACTGGAACCAAAGCTGGGTGAAATACACAAACCCAGGGCCAATCCCTGTCTCCCAGCCCTGCCTTTGTTCACAAGCAGAAGAGCCTGGGGCTGCTGCCTGCCATCCTGTGCTAAGATGATATTGCGGATCAGGAAAAAAGTGTCAGGAAAGTGCTCACCTGGACCAGAGGCTGCCGGTCATTTGGTTTCATTGCAGCACAGTGGACCTGTCCCTCCATCACAGGGCAGCTTGGGTGCTGCTAGAAGGCCTCGGCCCCTGCTATTAGGGTGGGCCTGAGTGGGTGGTGCTAGGCAAAGGAGGAGGGAGACAGGGGGGCCCACTTTGCAGGGCTCCACTGCTGAAACCTCGAAGCAAAATATTTTCATTCATGAGTTCATCCAGCCTAAACATGCATCTAATCTCTGGGAACTGACAACTCAAAACGGTTCCCAGGCAGGAGAAAGAGAGTGCTCAGTTCAAAGGCAGAAGGAGCCAGGCTTTGCTGCTTGTCACCCAGTGACCATCCGCAGAGTCAAGGAACGGCCTGGGCTCACCGTCTCCAGACCATCCAGGGAGACCAGCTTCTTACAGGGCCCAGGGCCCAGCACCATCCTCCTCCTTACCTGGACTCTGGGACAGGAGGAGGAGGGACCTTTCTGCTCAGTTGCTGGGTGTAACTTTATTCTCAAGATGAGTCCTAACTTGATGCAACAGCAGAAGGCTGGGGCAGGGTTTGGGGGCTACAGATGGGTCTGGATATGCCTTCTGCCTAAGCAGACCCCTGGTCTCTTCCAGGAAGGGCCTTCAGATGCCCAGTGACCTTGGAGAAAGGGGAAGGAAGGAAGCAAGGACTCTGTGAAGCTGTGCTCAGCACCAGCTGGGCACAGGCGGTCATCAGCCCCTGCCTCTCCCGCAAGGCTGGCTGTGAGTTCAACGAGGCAGGCTTGGGCCACTCTGGGCCTCCGGAGCTGGCCCCAGGGCCTTCTCTGGCAGGGCTGGCCCAGTTCTCCACCTCAAAGGCAGGAATAAGGAAGATCTCCATAGATGATTCCTGGGCAGAAAGTGTTTACACAATCTAGAATTTGTCATCTCTTCTGAGATACCAGGTTGCCTTAGGGACTTTGAGTAGACCAAAAAAAAAAAAAAAAAAAGCAATCCCTCTTTGGCCCCTACTTGACTGACACCTTCAAGAAAACTGTTGGGAATAGCAAGCCAGCTCCTTGAGAAACTAATTTTGCAAGAAGGCAACACTAGGAATACATTTTCCCATGGGGGTCTCTTCCCTCCAATTCAGCAGAAACAATCTCTGAATCCTCTGGATTTTCACAGCCCTGCCCACTCCTTCCTAGCACCCTGGTGTTGCCACCAGATTCTGTGGTGAGGAAACTAAAACACCTGAATTGGGCATGAGAGAATTTTGCAGCCTTGCTTCCTACCTTCCAGGCTTGAGACCCCAGGCTGCAGCTTTTTCCTGGGCCTCCAGGGAGGGTTCCAAAGAACAACGGTGCTTCATGCCACTGAGCCTATGTTGACTGTCACCAGGTGCCAGGCATTTCACAGGCTGTGTGCTAACCCTCGCTCTACAAGCCCGATTTATGGGGGGGACTGGAGTTCAGAGAGGTGAAGCAGTGCGCCTCAGATCCCATGGGTCATAAACGGGAGTGTCAGGATGCAGCCACGAGCCTAGAGAGAAGACCTGCTTTCTCCGAGGGAGTCTGACCTGGCAGCCATCTGTTCTCAGGCATCCAGAGAGAATCCGGGGCCTCCGGGAAAGAGGTCTGCAGCCTCAGAAATGGCACAGTGACGGCCGAACGTGGGTCTGCACAGTGGCCCACTCGCCTCTGCATCCTTTCCCAGCCTGAGCAGCGCCTCACCCACTTGCCGCCCGGCCCTGGTCCTCACCCTGTCACATCACCATTGCCCTTCGCCCATTCAGGAGACCTTCTCAGAAACCCACTCACTCAGAGGTTGACCCACCCAAAAGAAATGATGTCCTAATGGGAGCATTCCCCCCTGAAGGTGCTATTCTGGGACTTCCCCCAACCTACAAGCCCTGTGAGAAGGTTTACTTTATCTTCTTTGGAGCCAGACTTAGTGGAAAGAACTCGAATCTTGGAGCCAGAGCCCTAGGTTCCAGTCCCAGCTCCGACTGTGATCTAGGGAAGCCAGGTCACCCAGCTCAGGCTGCCTGCCCTGCGCAGTGGAGGTGAGCGCGCACGATGCTGGTGAGAATTCTGCACAGAGGGGGACACGGCTGCACTCGGTGTGGCTTCAGTTAGCTGCTGGAATCGGAGACTGTGCCCTCAGGTGCCCTGTCACCTCTCAAGCAGGGCGGTGGTACTCCCCGGGTATGCCAGAGCTCACCTCCTCTCCAAAGTGAGCCCCCAGGGAGAAGCCCATGGGCATATCTCCCCCACACCCCAGGATTCTTATGGTACTTGTGATCACTTGCAGGTCCTGCTCTGGGATACGGAGCCGCAAGGTGGGCACTGAACCCATGGGGTGGGAGTGGGGCAGTGGGCACAGTGCTCATGAAGGGCGGTGAACCCAGGCATGTCTAATTCTAGGATCCCAGCTCTGCTCCATAGGAGCTGTGTGACCTTGAGCAAGTTACTTCACCACTCTGAGAATCACTATCCATATATTTTAAATGTTTTATATTTTATAAATGTTCAAACGTCTTGGTGTCCTTATATTTTAAATAATGCTATCTACCTCGTATGACTCTTGGAGGGACTGAAAACACATAAAGGTCTTAGCACAGAGTCTGGCGTACATAAGTGTCCCGTAAATGGAAGATTCAGCCCCATCCAACTACGTAACAACCTCAGACCTGAAGGAGGGTCGAGAAGGGTCTCACTCAGCGCTGTCCAATAGAACTACAAAGCGAGTCACACACGTAATTTTTAGTTTTCTAGATGCCACATTTAAAAAAGTAAACAGAAACAAGTGAAATAAATTTTAGTAACATAGTTTAACCCAACATACGCCAAATATTATTTCAACCTGTAATGAGTATAAAAAATCACTAGCGGGACATTGTACATCCTTTTTTATATTATGTCTTTGAACTTGTGTTCATTTCATACTTATAGCACATGTCAAGTCAGATGCTAGATTTCCCTCTGAAATGCTTGATCAATATTTAGGTCTCACCCGGCCCGTGTGGCTCAGTGGTTGAGCACTGATTCATGCACCAAGAGGTTGCCAGTTCGATTCCCGGTCAGGGCACAAGCCCAGGTTGTGGGCCCAATCCCCAGCGTGGGGCATGCAGGAGGCGGCCAATCAATGTTCTCATTGTTGTTTCTCTCTCTCTCTCCCTCTCCCTTCCTCTCTCTCTAAAATCAATAAAGAAAAAAAAATTTTAAACAAATATTTAGGTCTCATAAATTTTATAGTTGTAAAAAGTAAATTTACATCCCCAAGTTGTTCCAAAAATACTTAAAAGTTTCTAATAGCTTTTTGAGTCCTTGGACCTGTTTTTTATTGTTTTCTCTCTCCTCCCTGCTGGCAGGCTATTCTTATTTTTTCTATAGATTAAATTAAAATTGATTAAAAATTTTAAATATTAAAAATTCAGCTCCTCAGTGCCACCAGTCACAGTTTAAATATTCAAAGCCTCCCATAGCTAGTGGCCACTGTCTTGGGCAGTGCAGGTTTAAATGTCCCAGAAACATGAGACCTTGGGAGGACCCTTCGCTCAGGGCCCCCATCACAGCAGAAATGTCCCCCTTCTACGGGGCTGGGACCCTGGTACAACGAGGCAGGGGCCGCCCTGAGGCTCTGCAGACCCTCTCCTGCCACTGAACCTCCTGCTCCCCCAGCTCCCTCCCAGAACACGTGCCCTGAGCCACCCACTGTGCCGATTTCACAGCTGCCTCGGCCAGGAGAGGTCCCTCAGCTCTTAACATGGGTGTGCCTCTGTGCACAGCCTAAGACTTTGCTGACAAACAACAGCTGTGGGAACATCAAGGTAAAATGATGAAGATGCTTATCAGTCTGCTAACCGGCCGTCTCTCTGAAGACACGAGCCACGCTGACTGTCCTGTGTGCGTGCTGGAAGAGCCTGGATGTGGAGAGAATGAAAGCACACGTGCCAGCAGGCAGCCAGCCGGCAGGAGGACAGGGGAACTAGAAAAGGCAGACCCAGGACTCAGAAAGTATAGCCCCTGGGACCATTTAGCGCGGGGCAAACAGTGGGCCCCACTCTCAGAGACTACCCCGAGATCACAGCCCCGAGCAAGCATGACAACAGCCTGGTGTTACCACAAAGGTGTCTCACACGCTCTCGTGCCTTCTGAATCAGAGAACACGGAACACACTGCAACATGGGAAGGCGCCCATGCATAGCAAGGGGAAGCTTGTGCGCGAGCTAGAGAGCCAGGAGCTGCTCGTTTTCCAGAAAACCCAGATATGACCGTACGGACACTCTAAGACCTGTGTCTACACATGTCCTTATTTTAAAACAAAAATAAAAATAAACAATTAAAAAGGATACAGAAATCATTTAAATTTGGTTGATAAAACTGTGTGTGTAGCCTGATCTCTGGGTAATTACGTGTGTGTTTACTTTTCTGATATTTGATTTCTCCAGTAGAATATGAGCTCCGTGCAGGCAGGAGCTTTTATGTCACTCACTGCTGTATCCCCAGTGCCTGGCACTCGGCACATCGGATGGATGGATGGATGGATGGATGGATGGATGGATGGATGGATGGATGGGTGGATGGATAGATTTACTCCAACTGCCTCCTAAACTCAACACCTCTGGTCATTCAAGAAATATTTGTTTTCCCACAGATCACCTGCCCGAAGTTTCACACTGAACACATTTGCATACAGAGAAAGTTCTAGATGTTCAGCTCAAAAAAACCTGTGCTTCAATCAGTTACCCACATCAGGCTCTACACTGTCCCCAGAGAGTGTAGCTCCTCTCTCTCCAAGCCACAGTGAGAAGGGTCAACACAGCAAAACTCTCCAGCTGTGAGCACCAGGTGCTCCCCCTACCTGGGCAGTCACACCCTGGACTTGCAGGGAGGAGAGAAGCAGCCCGACTCCCCCGCACAGACACACACATCACCACAAGCCGCAAACTCCTTGCGGCCTCAGAGGCGTGAGTCAGGGCGTGGTGGTCCCAGGGGCTCTGTGTGCGTGGGCTGCAGAAAGGGGGCTGCATATATGTACACCTGCATTTGAGTTCTGCCTCATAAGACAAGTAAAATGCTCTACCTAAAGGCCAGCTGACTGCAGCACACATTTCCAGGTAACAGCTCTGTCAGAGATGTTTCCAACAAGCAAATGACCTCTCGGTGTCCATAGTTATATCCACACAATATCCCAATCTCAATACACTTTTAATAAGCAGGCAATACTCCAATATAAAATATTTGCATCTCAACCAAATTCATCCTGCATGGAGTAGCTCTGGTTTACCAAATTATTAAATCCACAGCCATCCATCAGTCACCCCAGCTAAACAAAACTAAGGAGTTCAAGCAAGCCTCTCTCACCCTCGGCACAGGCTGATGCCTGTCTGGCCTGGAAGCTTTAATACCACCCGGTGCCTTCTGCCCGTCATTCTGCCCTGAGAGGCAGGACCTCCATCATGGCAAAGCCATCCTCCTAGCACTGAAGGCAGGAGCCTGAGAAACCCCACAGACCGTCCACCTTTACTCCAGCCTTGGACTGATACCATGAGGACCCGCGATGGGTCCCAGGCATCCAGGGCTACCAGGGTGGGAAGACAGCCGCGAACAAGCTCTGCAGAACTTGCAACATCGCCAACCAACCACCTCGCAAGTCCAGCTCAAATGTCACCTCCTCTGAACCTTGAGCAGCGGCCAGCCCTCTCACAGAGCAGCTAGACCACCGCAGCCAGTCATCCTTGGTGTCTCTCTCTCACCCCCGCATGCAATCCAGCAGCAATTCCTAGGGGCCGTCCCTTCAGAATACATCCAGATTCGGCCCCTTCTCGCGGCCTCCTCGGTCACTGTGCTGGTCTGAGCCATCCCTGACCCACGTCACTGTAACAGCCTGCACCCTACACCTGCCAGTCTTGGCACAAAAGAACAGCCAGGATCATCCTTTGGAAAGTACTTCAGATCTCACTTCTGTGTTCAAAAGGCTGCAATGGGTCCTCATTCCACCCACCGTTCTTCAGGCGAATTCTCAGACCCCACACCAGAGCCATTCCACTGTCTGTGTGCTGTGGACCCCAGCAGTCTGCGGAAGCCGAAGGACTCTTCCAGAGAAATGTCTGACATGCATAAACGTTACGTAGGGTGACAAAGGAAGCCAATTACATTGAAACGGTTAATTTTTAAATGTGTGATCTAGTGATGTGTGTGCATTAAATCATAAGATTGTGTGATCGCTGTAATTTCGAACTGCTGATAAGCAGAAATATTTCAAGATATCTGAAAGTTTTAATGTGTAATAAAAAATATCTGTACTTTCCACTGTTGGTAAAGGGACAGATGTCTCTACTTCTACAGGTTTTCTGTCTACAGCCATAATCGAAAAGTATGCTACATTTCAGTTCAAGGTTAAAAAGAAAGGTGTCATTTTTTCCCTAAGTTCAGAGACCCATCAACTCTATCCATGAAGACCTTGAGGCCCCAACGTCCAAGGAGAAGGACCCAAGCTCTCCATGATCTGTACCCCCTTGCCTACTCTCCACCCTGTCTGCTGCTCCCCACGGTGACCATCCAACTCCAGGGCCACTGGCCTCAAGCTGTCCCTCCAATACAGCAGACAGCTTCTTGCTTTCGAGTTTCCACTCTGGCGCGCCTCTCAGTCCAGGAAGCCCTGCCCCTGTCTACATGGATAACACCTTCACCTCCTTCAAGTCTCTGCTCAACTCTTACCCTCTCCTCACTTCCTCAGCAGGGCTCAAGGCTCTCCCATGTGTTGGTCCCTGCCCATCTCCCCAGCCCCCTCTCAACCTTCCATCCCGAACGTCCTCCTCTCTTTGTATCTATCTCTGTTTACCCTTTTGCAACATGTGTCCTTGTCTCAGTGAGACCCTGCCTGGTTCCGTTCACTTGCGGGTCCGTAGCATCCAGCTCCAGGCCCAAGGCCCACCGAGTGCCCGGGGACTGCTTTACGGATGAATGAAAGAATGAACTAGTGGAAGGACCAGGAGCAGAAGTCAGCCTGGCTGTCATGCAGGTAGAAGGCTCACTGATACCGGCACACACCCTGGGTGGGGCCCGTCACCCTGGCTCTTGACTGTGTATTTCACAGGGGACCCACAGAAGCTGGTTCTCAGTTTGAAGAGATAATCCAGCTAATAACAGGATTAGTTCAGGCACATCCCCTAAATCATACACTTGAAACCTCTACCTGGGCAAATGTTTGGCCAGCCTCTGCCAGGATCCCGGCCCTCACCAACCACAGGTTGTTCCCCATCATACAACTCATCAGCGCTGCCAAGCCACCCGTGGGGCCCCAAACGGGGGCTCAGAGATGAACAGCCTGCTTCAGGAGGCCCTGGTGTCCCCAGTGCCACTGCACAGCCTGCCAACCTCCACCACCTGCTCTTACCTGTGCCAAGAATAGTGATTATGCAGGCAGCGCAGAAAAGGAGACCCCAAGAGGGCAAACACCAGTGACACGTGGTAGCACCTGGGGAAGCAGGTCCATGACTGAGCCAAGCCCACGTGGGGCAGAGGGGCCGCGAGGGCATCTCAGGTGCCAGCAGCCAGCTGTGTCTGAGAGGGTTCCTGCCTGGACCATTATGGCTTCTGCTACCTCTTACACTCCCCAATCTTTTACTGGTTCCCTTAAAATCATAAACTGATGATAGAAGACCCCAACTGTGAGGGGACAGCTGTGCAGGAGTTATGACAAGGCCTAGAGGGGTGGCGTTAACTAATGGCCAGACACAGAGGGAGCTGAAATGTTCAACATTAGGACTAGGGGCAGGGAGAAGCGGCCACAAAGATAAGTCACAGAAAGTATGATGAGACAGGCCTGCCCGGCTCCAAACCCCTGCCTCACTACTGCCTCATTCACCACAGTAAGACCTCAGATGACTTAAACCTATCGGAGCTGTGCTGTCCAATGTGGTAACTGCTAGTTACATGCTGCTCATTTAAATGAACATTAATTCAAATTAAACAATTAGTTTGTCAGTCATACTAGCCACATTTCAAATGCTCAACAGCCACATGTGACTCGTGGCTACCATACTGGTTAGCACAGAATAGAACAATTTGTTCATCACAGATTAAGTTAAATAAATAATTGTGTTATTTATATTTATATTTATATTTATATTTATATTTATATTTATATTTATATTTATATTTATAAAGCCCAGTACAGTGTCTCACAGATAGTATTCAATACCCTTCACCCTTCCCATAAGCTCCAGTTGCTCCTGCAGCCTGTCACTGCTCAAGCTTCCTCCTTGAAGCCCTCTTGGGTTACTCAGTCCCACAGCATGCACCAACTGCCTCTCAACACCCGCGGAAGTAGGATTGGACTCTGGCTCTGACCTGGGAAAGTCAACAGCATCATGGCCATGCTTACTGTTGCCAGGCTTGTTACCGGGGCAGCAGGAAGACAGTCTCCACCTCCTTTCTGCCTTCCAACTCTTGCACAAACGCATCTAACTGGTAGGCTCTACTTGCATCAGACTTTAGTTGTAAGGGAATCTGAGACATATAGTCTTTGCCTTGTCAACGTCGGTATACAGGAAGGTACACTCGGAGGAGGTTGGGATGGATGCCTACTGCCAATCCACTTCACCCACAATAGTCACCCAGGGCTAGCATTTCATTCATCCTCAAGGCAACCCAATAAAGTAAACACAAATATAACCCCCATTTACAGATGAGGACACTGAAGCTCAGAGCATTTCAGAGACTTACAGGAGACCAGATAGCTAGGAAGGAACAGAAATACAAACAAGACTCTGAATTTAAAGTTCATGTTCTTAACCATCACATGCATCCCAGTTAGAGTCATCCCAGTCCTTGAGGGATCCAAAATGTAAGATGAGAGATAACTGAGATGAACGTTCAAAGCAATGGCAAAAAGTTGCACAAAAACGAACTTTATGGACCAAGTGGAGGAAGTAGTGGCCATCACAGTAATAAATAGCACTTGAGTACGTTCTACATATCAGACACTGCTCCAGGTACTGGGCATGCAGTGGTGACCAAAAACAGATATGTGCCCTGACTTTGCCTGAATGAATTTACAGTCTGGAGGTGGAGAGAGGTGTTAGTCAAATAACCACACAAATGAACTCATAAGTCAAACACTGTGAGGACTAGTAAAGAGAGAAGCTCATTGTGCCAGCAGAGGATATAATGGGAAACCCAGACCCACGTCGAAAGTCGGAGAAGGCTGCCTTGGGGAAATTACAATTATACCAAGAGACTTTGGCTCTCATAAGAGGAGCTAGTTAATTTGAACTGACCTCTCACAGAGGATACCTTACAAATCTTAAATGATAAATTAGTTGTGGGAATGTGACATACAGCATGGCAACAATAGTTAACAATACTATATAAAAAAAAAGAAAGAAAGTTGCCTAGAGAGTAAGTCCCAAAAGTTCTCATCAGGCCCAGCTGGTGTGGCTCAGTGGATTGAGTGTCTGTCCCATGGACTGAGAGGTCCCAGTTCGAGTCCCGGTCAGGGCACATGCCAGGGTTGTGGGCTTGATCTCCAGCAGGGGGCATGCAGGAAGCGGCAGATTGATGTTTCTCTCTCTCCCTTCCTCTCTCTCTAAAAAAATCAATAAAAACATATTTTTAAAAAATTCTCATCACAAGAAAAAAACTGGAACTATATATGGTGACAGATGTTAACTAAACTTATTATAGTGATCATTTCACAATACACACAGATATTGAATCATTATGTTGTACCTGAAACTAATATAATGTTGTATGTTAACTATACCTTGATTAAAAAATAAAATTAAAACCCTGAATAAAATACTTTTAATCCTTTAAAAAGAATTAAAAAGCTAATACGAAAGTGAAGAATCAACAGGCCAAAATCTATTGAAGGGGAGGATACAGAAAGACAAGTTAAGCTTTCAAAGCTACTTTTGCTATGAGATTATTTTCTGGTCCAAAAGAAACAGACTCAAAGTTGAACTATAGCTGTGGTGACCTCCTAGGATGACGGGGACAAAAGCCAAAGCCCACGTCCCACCCATGGTGAAGAGTTTAACTCCTCACAAAGTCAAGCTGAGCCTCTAAAGGGCTTCACTCTCAGAGTGAGGGTGAACCAAAAATAAACTAGCCCTCTTGTGGGCCTGCAACTTATGGTTCAAATAATCTGAGAGTTCAAGCAATCTCACTTTTGAATTAACTGGTAATACCCCCAAAGCCCAGCAGAAGCAAATGAAAATCTTCTCTGAAACAATTGCCCCTAAAATATCTTTTCAAAATTAATGACCAACACACAGTCAAAAATAATCAGGCATACAAAGGAAATAAGACATTATAAATCAGACAACTGAAACAACAAATTCACAAACACTTCAGATCCTCCACAATCTATAAAACAATTATGTTTACAATGTATAAAAAACCAAGATAGAAAATATCTACAGTAACCACTTCTCAAAGAACTGAAGGACTGACAGGAGTTAAGGAGGTAGAAAAAGCAAGAGTGAGGGGATGTGAGAGGACAGGTGTCCCCAGCAAAGGGCCAGTGGGCTCCGTGCTCTGTCCTGCCACAAAGCCTCTGTACGTTAGATATTGTGGAAAGAGGCCAGCACAGCTGGAGTGCAGAAAACAAGTGACAGGGGCATAATATGACATTTATAAAAAAATTTTTTTCTTTATTGATTTTTAGAGAGAGGACATAATATGACACTTAAAAACCAAGAAACTGGACTCTGAAAAGCAGTTTGGTCTCTGTCCTGAGAGCAACTACTGGAAGTTACTACTGAAGGAGCTCTGAAAGGTTTTACACAGAAGTTGAAATGAACAAACTTGAGTTTTCAAAGGTCAGGCCAGCCTCCGGATCAGCTCCGAAAGAACCCTTTCTCCTTTTGCTC
This sequence comes from Tadarida brasiliensis, assembly GCA_030848825.1. Taxonomy (NCBI): domain Eukaryota; kingdom Metazoa; phylum Chordata; class Mammalia; order Chiroptera; family Molossidae; genus Tadarida; species Tadarida brasiliensis. The sequence continues at coordinate 85,321,815 of CM061259.1, forward strand.
TCTGGGAACTTGCACGACATTCCTGAGATCCACGCTGAGCTGACATTACTCCCTCATTGAGCAGACAGAAATAGCAAGACCCTGAGAGACTCAGTGACCTGTCTTGAGGGAACTGTTGAGTGACTTAAGTCTGGGCTTATTTCATCTGAGGATACATCACAGAGAAAAAGTAAGTGGAGCAGTTCCTATTGGCAGGTTCAGAGAGGGGTCCCATTGCCTGAGGCCTACTAGGTCTCAGTATCCACATCTGCAGACAGTCTCCCGTCGCCATGGCCTTGGGCAGTCTGAGCTCCCAGCTGACATGAGTCATGAATCCCCAGCAGGGAAGGCAGTGCGTACGTGTGTGTATATGTGTGCGCACACGTGTGTATGTGTAGGAGGAGGGCTGGGGCAAGAGAGACCAAGATTTTCATCCTTGATGCTGAACTGAGCTCAGAAGTGCAGTGTGACTAAGGTTTCGTGGGAACAACCCCCACAAAGTGAGCCACAGTTTGTTGGAGGACAAACATACCTCCCCAGCAGCTCATGAAGCTCCTTTCTCCTTGTGCCAGGTGGGAGGCATCTGGATACATCGTCCACCCAGAGCCCAGCCATTCCCACCCACATAGCATTCCTCACCCCCAGCCACCAGGCCTTTGTTCGTTAGCCTGCCCCTCACCTCAGAGCAGACTCCCAGAGAATCATGGACAGGTAATGACCCCATCAGAGACCAATACCCATTCCTGTCCCCTGCTCTGATACTGCTAGGGGTATCCCCAGGGGGAAGCAAGCAGACCACTGTCAGCCCAAGCACCCCTGGCAGTGGTGGTGCCTTTGAGGGGAAAGTTCATTTCATCAATCAGCCCATTGTTGGCCTGCCAAGCACAGGCTCGTCCTCCCCCGGTGTGTCACTGGGCGCTGTTGACACAGATGTCAACTGTCAAGGGTGCCCTCCACCTCCCTCCTGGGGCATCCTGCAGGCCAGCACAGGGCCTCTGTCGCAATGCTCCCTACTGGCCCCTTGCAAGAACCAAGATTGCCACACCTTCGGAATTGCTAAAACTTGACTGGATACTTCATCACGCGATTGGCCATGGCGGCTGCAGCTGACACGGACAGGTATGGCAGATACTTGACTGTTTGCCAGATGACAAATCCCAACTGAGTGAAACCTGCAGACTTCGCAGTATCTGCAGTGCATGCTTCCTCCTGTCCTCCGAAAAGGAGAGGCCAGTGGTAGCTTTCTGGGGCCCATTTCCAGCATGGGCGGAAAGGGCCACATCTCCATAATCTGTGCATTCGTAGGTCTAGCCAGGGTGAAACCATAGCATTGGCTGAGCTGCCTCCAACCCTCCAGACCCACTCTAAACCTGTCTCTGGGAAAGACTAGGGAGCAGTGGGTACAATGGAACCTATGCAGTGGGCTCCAGTAGCCCCCATCCCCACCACCCCCATAACTGGCCTTCACGAGTCCCTGTGGACCTTAGGATAGAGGACATCTATGCCATGGCACTCCACAGCCAGAAGAGACAAAAATATCACCAGAGCATGATAAAGATTCCTGAAATTCACCTAATGCCAGGTCCCGAGGAAAGCTGTCAGAACTCAAGGAAAATATAAGATCCACGGGCTATTTCCTTCCATAGGCCACCGCGACTCTGCCGAGTTATTGTCTGTGGTCTCCAAAAATATCCACAAACCATGGCTAAGGCCATGGGGAAAATATGAGAAGGAAAATGGTTGGGGTCCATCCCTAGTGAGCTCCTAGTCTAGATGGGTAAGAACACACGCACACACAGACCGTAGCCCAAGGCAGGGTGTGTGCCCAGTGACCAGGTCAGTGGGGATCCCGAGGAGGGAGCAGCACTGTGCTGGAGTGGACAAGGCAGGCAGGTTTCCCAGGGAGGTTGGCTTTGTTCCCGTTTAGCCAAGTGGAATCTAGGAAGAGCAATGCCTTAGCAAATCGGCAAGTGGGAATGAGTGCAGTGGTGTGTGAGGACAGTCAGGCTGGAACCACAGACCGGTGGAGAGCAGGTGGAAGCCACCGTCACCACAGTTGCTCAGGTAGGGAAACTGAGGCTTGCAGGAAAAAGGGATCTCTCCAAGAGCAGTCAGCCAAGTGGGGACAGGTGCCCAAGGCTCGACTCCAAGGCCACTGTCCCAGCCACCACCAAAGGGTGCTGCACCAGTATGCCCTGGGCTCTTTCTCAGAGTGTACTCTTCTGCATGGCCAGTAATCCTAAAATCAGACGAGATTTCATCCCTGGGACCCAATCCTACAGAGCTGTAGCAAGTGACAGGGGAGAGGGGCAGGTGTGAGGAGCCAAGCAGCGTCCTAGCCCAGGCCAAGATAGGTTGCCAGCACAGGGTTTTAGGTCTGCTAATCTTGAAATATCTGTGAAATAATTATTTTGAAATCTCATTCAATTTTGAAATTTGCCCATAAAACCAAATCTGGTTTGGATGAATAAATCTGGTTTGACACCTTGAGCACAGGCATAGGATTTGGTAACCAGTCTCCCCTGTCCTCATGACCTTGGGGGCTGGCTCTAAAGCCCAACTCTGCGGCCTGCCAGCAGGATGGGAACTGGCACAGCACGGGGCTCTGCCCTGGGAAAATCACTGGAGGAGGCAGCACACGTGGGTAACAGCGAGGCTGCTCAAGCCCCTGATGCCCTGTGTCCAGCTCAGTGCCTGGCACACAGTAGCATCTACCGAATGTGTTCCTCTTGCAGTCCTGACATTGTAATTCTAAAAGTCATTCAAGTGTCTCCGTTTACCTAGCAAATGAAGTCCGCCCATGGCTTTCTCCCTCCGAGAAGCTCCCCCCGTTGAACAAACACATTGCTAGGGAAGACCTTCAAGCTCCCCAGACCACACAGCCTTGTCCCCTGACCTAGGTCTCTACATGTAAGCTCGCTCTATGAGGGGCCCAGGGCCCAGAGCAGCTCAGGTGGCTTCCTTTTTCACTGCAGGGAGCAGGTGCCCTGGCAGATCCCCCAGCAAACCACAGAAGAGCATGTGGGAAGCTACAGATCTGAGGCCACTAGTCCCTCCATCTAGATGGTTTTTCAGAGGGCACATCACCCAGCCCCATCATCCCACCTTAAAAACCAGGCTGACACCAGAAGGACCCCCAGAAGAAGAAAGCAGTTGCAGTCTGCTTTGCAGTTGCAGTGAAGAACATTCTGGAAGACCAGCCTGTTTTCCATGGCAGAATTTCTTTCCTGGGACAGAGGGACCAAGAATTCAAAGATGATGATCTATATCAGCGATTTTCAACCTTTTGCATCTCACGACACATATAAACTAATTACTCAAGTTCTGCAGCACACCAAAAAAAATTATATTTTTTTGCTGATCTGACAAAAAATGGGTATAATTTTAATTGATTTACCAAAGTAATAGTAATAATAGTGATTACCTACTCTTTTTGCTCCAGTGACTTTTTAAAAAATCAGGTGCCTATACTTGTATACAAGGATTTCTGGTGCCAAGAATTAACCAATCAGATGCAAACTTATTATGCAACATGACCAATAAGGTGCAACTCTATTAGGTGACATATACTTATGGTTCAAGACAGGGCATTCACTCCAGACGGCTATTGTTGTGTTGGATAGTGTCATTTTATGACTTGACAGTCTAAGGGAAAAGAAGTCAGTGTTCCTGACTAAATAGTCAGACGTTGAATGGTTGTTGTTGTTAATCCTCACCCGAGGACATTTTTCCACTGATTCTTTTTAGATAGAGTGGAAGGGAGGAAGGCAGGAAGAGAGGGAGGGAAGGAGGGAGAGAAAGAGAAACATCGATGTGTCCACATCAAATGGTTGCCTCCTGCATGGCCCTTGGGCCAGGGATCAAATCTGCAACCCAGATATGTGCGCTTGACGGAGAATTGAACCCACGACCCTTGGGGTCTGCAGGCCAGTGCTCTAACCATTGAGCCAAACCAGTCAGGGCAAGATGTTTTAAAAATTGTTGCTGAGCACCAGTGTGCCACGGCACACCAGTTGAATGTCTCTGATCCACATGAACAAGGTGGGGGAGGTCTTCTAGGGCGAGTATGGATTACTGGGATGTAGTAGTGGTGGGTCACTCCATAGGATGCCTCGTTGACTGTACTCGTCTTTTTCTCCTATCCTGATGGAAACGCACCCATTTTCACCCTGCAGCAGAACACACAGCTCTACTGCTTGTGCAGCACAAGTCATGATTCAATTCTACGTACACTGAGCTGTTCAATCATGTTTGAGAAACACCTCCAAGCACTGTTCGCTTGTTCAATAAACTTCTCCTGAGTGCCTACTACACAGCGGGCATGGAACTAGAGAAGCCCCAGGCCGGTGGGGCCCGGCAGGGCCTTTCCACTGGAAATGGAACAAACAGAATACTCCCCAGCTCTGCTCTCCATCGTGGCCATGACTCCCTCTGAGGCCAACCTGAGGAAGATCTATGGAGACTTCAGAGCACAGCCAGGAGACCATGGAGTCTGACATTGAATCAGCCACGCAAGCATCTTCAACTCTCTAGGCCTCAGCTAGCCCATCTGTTCAATAGGGATAAAAGGAGTTGCCCTGAAATTTTTCAGATATCACACACAGCAGAATTTTTACTGATACAACACCAAAGGCAAGAGAAACAAAGGAAAAAATTAATACATGAGATTATAGCAAACTAAAAAGCTTCTGCACTGCGAAAGAAACAACCATCATAATGAAAGGGAACCCACTATATGGGAGAACATAATTGCCAACAATACATCAGATAAGGGTTAATTTCCAAAATATATAGAGTACTCATACAACTCAACAAAAGGAAGACAAACAGTCCAATTAAAAAATGGGCACAGGTGTCCTAAATAGACACCTCTCCAAACAGGACATACAAATGGCCAGGAGACATATGAAAAAATGCTCAGCATCACTAATGATCAGAGAGATGCAAATTAAAATGACTATGAGGTATCACCTCACACCTGCCAGAATGGCTGCCATCAACAAATCCTCAAACAACAAGTGCTGGCCTGGGTGTGGAGAAAGGGGACTCTAGTACACTGCTGGTGGGAATGCAGACTGGTGCAGCCACTATGGATAACACTATGGTGTTTCCTCAAAAAATTAAAAATTGAACTGCCATTTGACCCAGTGATCCCACTTCTAGGAATATACCCTAAGAAGCCTGAAACACCAATCAGAAAGAATACATGTACCCCCATGTTCATAGCAGCACTATTTACAATAGCTAAGATCTGGAAACAGCCCAAGTGTCCATCAATAGATGAATGAATAAAAAAGCTGTGGTACATATACATACTGGAACATTATGCAGCTGTAAGAAAGAAAGATCTCATATCCTTTGAGATGACATGGAAGGACCTGGAGATATCATGCTAAGCGAAATAAGCCAATCAGAGAAAGACAAATACCACATGATCTCACTTATTTGTGGAATATAATGAACAAAATAAGCTGATGAACAAAACAAACCCAGAGACATAGAAACGAGTAGGGTTCAGACTGACAGACCTCAGAGGAGAGGGGCCGGGGGGAGGGATGAGATAAACCAAAGAACTTATATGCATGTAAGCATAACCAATGGACATAGACAACAATGCTTGGTTTGGGGGGGGGGGGATAGGGAGAAGGGTGTCTGCAGGGGAAAAAGGAGAAACATCTATAACAAAAATATATTAATGGGAAAAAAAGGAGTTGCCCTGAGTATCTCCAATAAGAGCCCCTGGGGGAGGGGGAGAGGGAGCGCTAACCACAAAGGTGAGGCTCCTTATCATATCGGCCAGTTCCTCCAGCAGAGCAAGAGAGGGGAGCAAGGGGCCAGGGTTCCCTCCTTAGGAAGGGGCCTCAAAATCTGTCCTCGTGTCCTGTCAGTCCACAGCCACTCTAAATAGGTCTCCTGGCTAGGCCACCACCTCCTCCTCTCACCAGAGCTGCGCCACAGCCCAAGCTGAGAGCTAGTCACCCTTCCTGCCCCCGGCGGAGGCAGCGGAATGACACAACTCAGCACCCTGATTAATCCCGCTCAACTTCAGTGCTTACAAAGAGTTGGGGGAAAGAGGAAGATCTCCACTGTGACTCACCTCCAAACAAGGTCATCACCCATAAGACCAGGGTTGGTCTGACCTGGAGGCGACCCTGACGGTTTGCAAGAAGGCCCTCTCTCCACCCTAGACTCTGTCTCCCCGACATCTACCTGGGTTTCAGCTCTCACCATTACAGTGAGTTTCTGTGGATGCTGGAGACTTCTGAAAGCTCAGGAGTCCCTGTCGATGACTGGTAACTTTGTAGTTACTTTGTAGTAACACGTGCCAGTTACTGTTTTAAACACTCTACCTGGATTAACTAATTTAGTTCTCATAACAAACCTATGAGGTGTATTCTTATTATGCCCATTCTACAGATGAGGAAAGAAGACTTAGAGAGATTAAGAGACATGCCCACAGTCACAATAGTTAGCAAGTGGCAGATCCGGGAAGTGAACCCAGGCAGCCTAATTGTAGAGCCCATGGTCTTCAGCTCCACGCCTCACCCAGAGGGCACCTGGCTTGAGAGAGTGGTTTACAAGCCACTTCCAGAGTCCTGGAGTTGCATGGTGGTACCTCTGGGAGCTGTCAAAGGGAGAGATAAGGCTCTGGTCCCCTCCCCTGTTTTAATCAAAACAGCTTTCTTATGCAGAACCTCAACTTTAAAGGGACAGTCTAATTTCACTTGTAAAACTGGACCCCACCACCAAAAACAGTTCTGAAAATTTTCTTCTTTAGGGAATTCCCAGCTTATATTTTAGGGGGCTTCATTCCCAGGGTCTTTTGATCTGGGAGATGACATACAAGGGAAGTCAGCAAGAAGAACTTGGAGAACTTCAGAATCCAGCTGAGGGCCATCTAACTTGGGGGCCTGGGAAACCAAGAGTCCCTCTTTTCATTGCTAACTCTCTCAAGCCCAGGAAAAAATAGGCTCATAGGTCCATAAATGTAAGTTGCACCAGCAAATGGATTGGAGAAGCCAACCACACACACATTTACACACTCACACATCCACACACTATTTTATTCTGTCCTTACCAGTGGACCCAGGTGAGATGACCTGCGAGTGGTCTTTGGCCCCTGGTCAACCACACCTGCATATCGGGTACCCTTGAACATCTACCTGGGATCCTTGAGTCCAGGAAAGGGCTCAAGTATATGTGCCCCTCCCCCTACCCACCCTCACCCCAATGTACCAGCAAGCTTCTGAAGAGCAGGGGCAAGTATCTGACCCCCCTGGGGAGAAGCACAAGGCCTCATGTGCAACCTCTGCTGGACAAGAATATGTGGCTGGGCCACGTCAGCCACCTGCAGAAGCTGGTCCTGGGAGCGAGGAGCTGCACAGGGCTTGACATCAGGTGGATCTGAGGCCAGGCACTCAGATCTGCTTGGGAGCCAGCAGATTGGTGACATCCTCAGTCTCTGCTTCCTGTCCTCCCTCTTTGGCAACTGCTTCTGCCCCCAAGAGGATCCTTAACTGAAAAATGGGTAAATTTCCTTCAGAGCAGGAAAAAAATGATAAGTACTGTCAACTGAGGCATCCTATCGGTGGGACCCACGACTACTACATCCCACCCGGAAGACCTCCCCCACCTTGTTCATGTGGATCATCTTTGATTTCTTAGTCCTTCTGTCCCAGGAAAGAAATCCTGACTCAGACAGAGGGTCATGGTGGGGGGGGCGGGGGGGGCCAAGTCTCTTCTCCTTTCCATGGGGACAGTGGTGACCGGGAAGATAAGGCAGGACTGAGAACTGTCTAGGGGGAAGGAGTCAAGACCACCTCTCCTTTCCCAGCCCCCTGCTGGGGGCCCAGAGGATCCTGGAGCACCATGGACAGAACCCTAGGAGACCCTACAATGTTCCCAACTGGGCTTCATCACCCCACCCCTTCCCTCTCCTGCTCCTCTGCCCCCAGCCCCCTCCACAGGGAGCCTCCACTCAGCCAGGAACTCGGGAAGAAGAGCCAAGTTCCTTCCTGCTTTCCCACCTCCAACCACCCGCCCCAGGACAGAGGTGTCAAAATCTGGGAAAGCAGGTGACATACGTGGCTAAATGGTGACCACACAGGGAAAAGAGGCAGAGGCAGCTTGTTCAATGGCCACCACACAATGTTCCCCAAACACCTTCACTTCCCTGAGGCTCAGTCGCTTCCTGCAGGGCTGAGGGTCTCCTTCCCTCCTCCTCGGGCCCCACTGACAAGCAACACTGGCCTGAGGGGCATGTGTGCACCTGTGGGATGGCGGCCGCACCGCACAGGATCCAGGGCGCAGTTTGCTGTGAAACTGAGGGGTGCTGCCTTGAAAAAGTTACACCCATGGGAAGTGAGCCCTCCCCTCCAGCTACTGCTCCAAACCCCACCCCCGGAGATAACCTCAATCTTATCTGACCAAAGCTATCGCAGGAGTCAGCTCAGAGGGACTCAGGGTCTCAGGTCAGACCCTCTGTCCCCCAAGTGAAGAAGGGGCAGCCAGAGAGTAGAAGAACCCAAGACAGCTGTGACACCAGGCCTCGCTGTCCCCAGAGAGTCAGCTTTGCCCCCCTCTCCCACCACACCTGCAGCACCCCCAAAGTAACACCACATTCCCCCTCAGATGGTGCCCAGGCAAAGATGCTCAAGACACACCCCTCCTATCTGCATGAAGAGCCCACTCACTCAGCTTTGTCTGTCCCCCCATAGCAAGGGCTCATATGAGGCCCCCGACCCCCACTCCCCAGAATGGGCGCCTTTCTCCAACCCCACACTAGCAATTACTCCCGATTACACGATGTGACAAGGCGCTGGGGCCGGAGCACTTAACTCGGGCCCTGCATTATGCAACGTTTTTAATCCTCTTACTTAAGGTGGAAAACCGATATGGCGCTCTGAGTTCATGTGAATGACTGGAAAAATAATTCTAAGAAATAAAAACACCACCATCAATATCACCTTACAGGCTCCCTGAAAGGATTAAAAGAACGCATAGCTTGAATTTTCAAATGCACTCTGCTGAACTCTCCATGAGCCTTTTCCAAGCTAAGGCTCCTTGGGGGGAGAGGAATAGAGCAGGGATTCCCTGGATAGGAGAACAATTCCTTTGGGGCTTTGGGGTGAGCTCCATCAGCTAGAATCCCATGGCCACAGCCGGGACTGCCTGAGCGCCCCACCCCTGACCCAGTGCACCCAGGATGCAAAGGCTGGTGCTCTCCACCCATGCAAAGCCTCCCAGAGCCAAAGCCCCCTGCCTCCCTCATCCCTAAGGCAGGTCCTACCTTTCAAGGATGGAAAAGATCCTCAACTGCCTTCTGGACACACACAGCCCCCACAGTAAGGATCCAGAATCCCTGAGCAGCTCAGAACCTAACAAGGTAGGGAGCCCTTGCACCCCCATCGAAAGGTCCTTAGCACACCACGGGCTCCGTTTTCTCCATGATGAGCTCTGTTATCCACCCTTGCCAGGCTGCCATGCCACACTGAACTCACCTGAAGCCACCTGAGACTCCCATTGCCACCCAGCATTAGGTGGGCAGGTGGGCATGCAGTAGGGCCTGCCTTCCAATGCCTGCACCCCAGCCCAGGGCCTGCCCTTTGGAGGGGAGGGAGCAGCCTGACACCAGCAGGTACAATTACCGTGGCTGGGCCCATTAAAGCCTGGGAATAAAGGATGGCCTGGTAATTACCCCTAATCCCCTTCGAGCCTTTGTCCGCTAGCAGCACTGCCGTAAGCCTAATGGTGTGAGATAAGTGACCAGGCACCCCAGCCCTCCCCAGAGCTGCCTCAGGCGGCTCTAAGATGGGGACAGTCAGCTCAAGCGCACCAGGATGCCAATCCTAAAAGTCTCCTTTGACAGGACCCTCCACGAAGAGGCAGGCCCCATGGCCCCCACAGGAGGATGAGGTCCGGGGACACAGATGGCAGCAGCTGTGGTGGCCAGGAGGAGGGAGAAGACTCCCAATCCTGGAGGGAACTGGTGTTTGGCTGGAAAGTTTGGGCAAGGCAAATTCACATCACTGGGCCCCACAGGCATTCCCATGAGCGTACTGCGGTCCTGTGCCAACAGACCGAAGCACTACGCACAGGATGCAGACTGTGGCAGAGCGACTCCCCAGTCTGGTGGCACTCCAAACTGATGAAACGGTGACCTTTCTGCTACAGGGGACTCAGAGGCTTCCATGGGTATTGGCCAGCCCTCTGCTCTTCATAAGAACCCTAGGAAGTGGAAGGGTCACCTAGGACCCTGCAACTCATGGCCCCACTCAGCCCTTGCATCTCAAGTGGCAGGGGTCACATACTCAGGGGCCCCAGGGTGGACCTCAGTAGGGCAGGACAGATCTAGCCTGTGCACTCTCTCATTTTCCTGAAAACTGTCCTCCCAGCCTCTCTCTCAATCTCTCTTTAATAGAGACTTGGGTCCTCACCCATTTAAAGAGGGGAACTCCTGATGACAGTTGCCAAGTCTTCCTATTTGTCTAGAGAAGTCAGTAGTTCAAATTTTTAGGACGAGTCTGCAGGCCCCCCTTTGCAAGCTCTGTTGTCCTGGACTTGTCTGTTTTGGTCCCCTCTACTCCACCAAAACCCCAGATCCTTGAGAGCAAGAACCACCTCTCCATAGTCCTGACACTGAGCACAGGGCCTGGCCCATAACAGGTGCTAATTAAATGTTGGGTAAATTAATTAATGAGGAACAAACTGAAGGCAGAAAGGTAAAGTCACCTGTGCAAGATGACCCAGCTGGTGAGGACAAAGATGAGCAGCGAATCTCAGGCTCAAGGTTAAGTGTACCTGACACGCAGCTCCATGTTGCTTCCCTGGGTCCCTGTCCACAACGTTAATAAAAGTACTTTCTTTCATTCTATCATTCTGTTATCCACAATTGGAGTTTAAATTCCAGTATTTCAAGTTCAATGTTGCAAAGCCTCTCCCACCCCACCCAGCATAGATAGCTGGACTGCAGACCCCTTCCAGGCATGACAACTGGGGATACAGAGTCCATGGGCTGGGCGCCAAGGTTTCCAGGCCTCAGTAATCCACCACACATCAAGAGAGGACTTCATGAGGAGGACGCCTCTGAACCTATGAGGCAGCTCTTGTCTAGTCTTCTGAATTCTGTAACCCCCAGCAGGAAATGTGAATAGAGCCTTTAAACAACAGAATCCTGACCTGAAGCTCCACCCTCGCCCCATCCCCTCCAAGGGCTGAATATTCAGCTACACAAGGCCATTAGCTCATGGAGACAAAGCATGAGAGCTAAACTTCCAATGCCCTTGGAATACTGCCTGTTTTAGTTGTCTGCCGGTACATAACAGCAATAGAAAGCTGCAAAAAAAGGTGTCCGCAGGGGCTGCAATCTCATCTCAAGGCTCAAATGGGGAAGGATTAAGCTCTTTCCATCCTACATGGTTGCTGGCATAATTCAGTTCCTTGCAACCTGCCAGACTGGGGGTTTCTTGCGGGCTTTCAGCCAGAGGCCACCCTCAGTTCCAAGCTGCTGGTTGGCTGGAGACTGTCATCTGCTCCTTGCCATGTGGCCTCCCACATGGCTTCATCAAAACCAACAATGGAGAGAGCCTCTTAGCAAGGCCGATGTTAGAATCTTATGTAAGGTATAAAAGTGACATCCTGTCACCTTTGCCACATTCTACTAGTTAAAGGAAGTCACAGGTCCCCACCACACTCACGGAGGGGAGGGGGGTTTGCACAAGGGTATGAGTATCAGGAGGAGGGAATAACTGGGGCCACCTTACAGTGTCCTCCACACTGCTTAACACAGAGGAGAGAATTGTTCTATTGCATAAACCCAACCATCAAGAAGCAAGCAGCTGTGTGCACAGAACCACAGAAAGGCAAGCAAATCAGAGGACAGGTGCCTCTGGAAGCAGAGGTACAGTCGGGACAGAAAACAGAGTGTTCAAAGTCGTTCAAAGAAACAGTTACACCCCACCCACGCCTTCCCTGGTCCTCATCACTGTGTGACTATTTCTCTTCCAAACTTTCAGAAGATAGTAGGTCTATGCTCTGGATTCAGGGACACGAAGCAAAACTGAGGAAAGTGGTAGGTGCCATTCTGAAACAGGGATTCTACGAAAATCGACATCCTGGACAGAGAAATCTCAGTCACTTTTCTCCTTTTAGCTCCAAGGTTGCACGTATCAGACTGGAACATTCCTCCTTGAAATTAACCAGCCCATGAAAAAACTAACAATACCATCATGCGGGGTCCCCGTCAGAAGAGCTGGCTCCTCTCCAATCACACTACAGGGAAGCCCATTAGTCAACAAGTCCCACCCATGCCGAGAGGACTTCCAACCAGCATGCTGGTGCCTCATCTTATATACGAGCCAAGAATCTTCAGACATCGTGAAGTGCCTCCAACACAAACGACAGCACTGCAACCGAGAGGGATCAAAAGGAACCCAGAGAAAAATAACAATGTAAGGAGCAAAGGAAAACTCCAGAGAATCTACAATTACTATCTTCAGTAAAGTAAGAGAACATAAAGCACATATCAAATAAGAATCGAAAGCTACAATGAAGAACAAAGAACAAAGCACGAGCTCTAAGAAATTAAAAATAGAAATGCAAGAATAAGAAATCCAATAGGCCCTGGCCAGTTTGGCTCAGCGGTTAGAGTGTCCTGGGTTCAGTTCCCACTGGGGGCATGTACCTCCGTTGCAGTTTGTCCTCGGCCCCCGTTGGGGTCCTATGGGTGGCAACCAGTCAATATGTCTCTCTCACATCGATGTTTCTTTCTCTCTCTTCCTCCCTCTCTCCCTCGTGCTGTATCTGAAGATAAATGCAAAGGATGTCCTCAGGTGAGGAAAAGAGAGAGAGAGAGAGAGAGAGAGAGAGAGAGAGAGAGAGAGAGAGAGAGAGAGAAAGGAAAGAAAGAAAGGAAAGAAAGGAAGAAAGAAAGGAAGGAAGAAAGGAAGAAAGGAAGGAAGAAAGAAAGGAAGGAAGGAAGGAAGGAAGGAGGAAGGAAGGAAGGAAGGAAGGAAGGAAGGAAGGAAGGAAGGAAGGAAGGAAGGAAGAAAGAAAGAAAGAAAGAAAGAAAGAAAGAAAGAAAGAAAGAAAGAAAGAAAGAAAGAAAGAAAGAAAGAAAGAAAGAAAGAAAGAAAGAAAGCCAATAGAAGTTTGTAAGGACGGCAGGTCTCCAAGTGTGGTCCTCAGATGCCTAAGGGTTCCTGAAGCCCTTGCAGAGGATCCATGAAAACAATAATACTACTAGGCCATTATGTGCCTTTCCCACTGCTTTGACACTTTCACTGGTGGTCCAAGAGTAACGTGGGTAAAACACCCGGTGCCGTAACAGAGATCAAGGCGGCGGCAGCAAACTGTTAGTCGTCGCTGCAGTCTTCACCACCACGCACTCACAGTAACAATAAATGACAAGAAAATGTCTCTCGAAAATAGAAAAAGTAAGCCTTTCAATTCAAGGGGGACAACAGGTAATATTTGTTATTAGCAATAGAATACGAGCTTTCAAGCAAAGTTACAGTTTTAGGAAACTTATCTACTATCATCAGCCTAAGAGCACACTTTTCTGTTGAGGTCAGTGGTGATATTTACAAATCTAATTGTTTGATATTATATAAAGAAACATGTTTACATTTTAAAGATCTATATAACTCAGTGAACCAATATTTGCCAAATAATCGTGAATGATGTTACAAAATCAGGCGTAGGTAAAATTCACTCAAAGTACAAGATAGACCAATGGATTTTCATGTAACAGAACAGAGAATTCACTGGTAAGGTTCAGATTCCAAACTGAAACGAACCTTTAAGAACTTACTGTAGCCCTGGCCGGTTTGGCTCAGCGGTTAGAGCGTCGGCCTGCGGTGCAGAGAGACCCAGGTTCGGTTCCCGCTAAGGGCACGTACCTCGGTTGCGGTTTGTCCCCGGTCCTGGTTGGTCGTGTGGGTGGCAGCCACTCGATGTGTCCCTTTCACGTCGATGTTTCTCTCTCTCTCTCTCTCTCTCTCTCTCTCTCTCTCTCTCTCTCTCTCTCTCTCTCTCTCTCTCCCTCTCACTCTATCTGAACAAAAAATGAAAAAAAATGTCCTCAGGTGAGGATTAAAAAAAAAAAAAGAACTTACTGTAGAGTTCTGGTGTACTATCAAAGAAAAATATCCACAATCATCTGAAAAGGCAATTAAAAATACTCTTCTTTTCCAACTACACATCCGAATGGAACCAGACTTTCTTCATCTACTTCAATCAAAACAACAGAACACAACAGTTCGGATGTAGAAACAGATGAGAATATAGCTCTCTCTTAGGCCACGCATTAAAAAGAATGGCAAAAATATAAAACAGTGTCAATCTTTTCACCAAATTTTTGCTTTGAAAAATATATTTATATTTTTATTACTTATGCTATTCATGTTATCATGTAATGGCTTTATTATTTTTAATAAATAATTTTTTAATTTTCGGTTTTAATGTCTAATATGGTGACTATCGATAGGTATAATCTATGTAAACAAAACTCTTTGGGATTCTCAATGATCTTTAAGTGTGAACAGATCCTGAGACTGAAAAGGAACCTGACCCAAAAGGTTTGAGAACTGCTGGTCTAGAAAGTTAAACAACAAAAAGATGCACATTAGAAGATAAAGTTAATTAGAGAATCAGTTCAGGAGGTTCAGCATTAAAAAAAAAAAATTCCAGAAAGGAAAAAATGGATGGAGAGCGGAAATTTTTATCAAATAAATAATATAAGACAAATTCCTGGAGCTGAAGTTTCCAGATTTAATAGTATCCACAAGTGCCCAAAACAACACTTTTTTTTTTATTGATTGATTTGAGAGAGAGAGGAAGGAAGAGGGAGAGAGATGGAAACATCGGTGAGAGAGAGAACATCGATTGGCCGCCTCCTGCATGCCCCCACTGGGGATTGGGCCCACAACCTGGGCATGTGCCCTGACCAGGAATTGAATGGCAACCTCTTGGTGCATGGGTTGACGCTCAACCACTGAGCCACACCGGCCGGGCCAAAACAACACATTTTAAAAATCCTATTAAGCAATGGAAATGTGACATTTCAGTGCCCTGGTGATAAAAGGACGATCCTCACGGCTTCTGGGTGTGGGGAGGAAGGGGAGGCACAGGGGAAACAGTCACTTTCTAAGGACTGGGACACAGACTAGCAACTACTTCTCTACAGCAACATGGGAAAGACAGATGACGGAACATCTCCAAGTTCCTAAGGGAAAGCAATTTCAACCTAAAATTTTATATTCAGTCAAACTACTAGTCAAGTGTAAAAAGTCAAAGATATTTTGAGACATGCAAGATCTCAAAACTCTGCCTCCCAGGTACCCTTTCCTCAGGAAAATGCTGGAAGTTATGCTCCTTAAAAGTGAGAGAGTCAACAGAGAGAGAGAGAAAGGCCTGGGACTCAGGAGACAGGTGACCCCATGGGACGCCTGGGTGACCACAAAGGGAGGACTCAGACTGGCAGCAGTGCCCGGAGAGCAACCATCCAGACTGCAGGTGGAAACAAAATAAAGGTTACCTGGCGCATTGGAGCAGAGAGAAAACATGGCCCGTTTAGCCACAGAAAGGAGGAGCAGTAATAGAAAACCAAGCAAATCAGTTACTCTGTACCTAATTCCAAAACAAAAAACGTATTAGGAAAAAAAAAAAAAAAAGCAAAACATGATCACGGTACACTCCATGGATATATTTACACCACTGTGGATGGTCACACAGCTCTAACCTGGGTACTGTCGTGTTTCAGAAAGACTGGGGAAAGGGGGTATACATGCCCGCATTTGGTCAGAAAAGCATTGGCGTCGGTCAACTTAATCCCCATCTTCCATCATCAAGTCAGAAAATGAGAAAACTGAAATTTTTTAAAAACAAAAAAAAGGTAACATACGCCTATGCTTCAGAAATAGGGTAAATAACAACATAAAACAACTAAAAGAATTAAAAACAATTACCTCTAGAAAGCAGAAACCAGGGTTGTGAGGCATAGGGCGGTGGGCTGCTGCTTTTCATTATAAGCCTATTACTGGTTGGCTATGAATATATATATTCCTTCGATAAAAATAAAAGTTAAATTAAAAACTACCCAGGCACCAGAAGAGCCAAACTCCCACCCTCACAGCCTCAGCCTCATAAACATTCCTTGAATTTTTACTTGCCTCTACCCAGTAAGTACCAGCCAGTGTTAAGAACCAAGCATCGTATGATTAGAGGATGCAAGAAGTTTGTGTCCCTCTATCAGATGTGCTACCTCACTCTCCAGTGCCTGATAGGAAGCCACTCCAATAAACCCTGTCATTGTCATCACCGTCCACTGGTCTGAACGCAGGGCCGGACTCACAGGAAGTGCCTCCTGAGCGCAGCCCCACCTGGTGAGCAGGTGCCGCTATGCATCCTTTTTGTCCAGATGAGCCGGGTGCTCAGACAGGCTAAGCAGCGTGGCCTCTTCCCTTGGGTCAGAGAGGGGCAGAGTGGGTATGAACCTAGGTGCGCAGCTTGTCTCTCAAATCCACGCTGTACTTCTGAGCTCACCCTGGCCCCTTCCCCAAGGCTTCTACACTCCTGCCCCCAAACCTCAGAGGGCCACCTGCCCACCATCCCGGATACCCTCAATAATCCCCACGTGTTTAGGAAAACGCTGTCCCACTGGGGCTCCACCACCGGGAGAGGAGCTAGGACAGGCATCATCAACCTCCTCTGACAGAGGCGGAAGCTGAGGCCAGGGAGAAGAAAGGACTTGCCTGAAGTCACATAACAGGAACCCAAGTGGCCTGACTCACCTTCTGGCATCCTTCCGCTACACCCCAAGAGGCCCCTTCCTTGTCCTCACTCTGACACTGGGGTGGCCCATCTGCAAGGACGGAGAACCACTCATGGGTTTCTCAAGTCCAGCTTTGACTTCATCTTCAGTGAAAATGGTGGCAAGTGGGTGCAGAACAGACACTAGACCACATGGGGGATTATCAACAGGGGAGCTCAGTGAAGCTTGGCTGCAGGGGAGCAGGGCTGAGGTCCAGGTGCCAAGACATCCAGGCTTGGCTATGGGGAAGCCCAAGAGGACAGACACACATCTGGATATCAAAGTGACCACAGGCTCTAAGGAAAACGCTTGGCTTCCCAGAGGGGTCAAGAGCTGTTACAATGGAGCCAGAGGCATGGGGGGGCGGGGAGGGGTATAGATGACCAGCATCCCCATGGCAAGTACTACATCATTTCTCCTCCAGGCTCCCACACTAGGCAGCCCAGCTGGGGGGAAAGGGAGTGTTCACACAACACTTATTAGATTAGACTGCGCTGGAAACATCCTGCCCGAGAGTCTTTCCTGAGACTGCAGACGCGTCACACACAGGGCTGGGCACAGAGCAGACACTGGTGGGTGCCGGCTGAATGAACTATAAACCCACAAAGCCAGTTGCTGCTCTGTGTGGCTGCAAGCTGGCTCTGCCCACATTACAGGAGGTCTGAGTTCTTTCTAAAAACAAGGAAATGGTTCCACGGATACCAGAAAGTCTTCTTTCCTTCTACCAAGGCATGAGTGGCGAGTTCTCAGAGCCAAGGAAGTTCTATAAAGCGTTCCCCTTCCCGCACAAAGGCCCACCGCTTGTCGCTGTCTAGCTCAGTGCTCCTCAAAGTGTGGCTCCCCCCATCAATAGCAGCAGAGTCACATGGGAACTTGTGATAGATGCAAATTGCCAGGACCCACCCCAGACCTAATGAATCAGAAACTCTAAAGGAGGGTGGGGCCCAGAAATCTGTTTTAACAAGCTCTGCAGGTGATTCTCATGCAAGCTACTTTGAGAACCAGTGCTCTAACCACCCCCAAATAAGACCCCTCCTGTGCAAAGCAGGCTTCTTCCTCCAAACCCCCCCAAAATAACTGATGTCATAGATCATTCGTCATTAGCATCATTTTCCTCCAAAAGCATTTATTCGGTATCTGTTCTAAGTATGTCTCCATAATCTGCATAGATCCATAAGTGTCTATAATATATAAGAAAGAGGAAACAAAAATAAGCTCCTAACTTAATTACAATTATGTACGTTTGTGTATGTGTGTTTTTCCCACTTATTCCCTAAGATCTTCTAAACTCCCTAAGCATGGGACTCAGAGGGCCCTGGGACAGCCACCCACACCTGGGGTTTGCCCACAGGTTGTTCAGTCCACTCTAGATGAGCTGGGAGCTAACCTGGCCACCATCCAGCTGAGTTCACACCCAGCCCGGCTCCCGGGCTTCCAGTCCAAGACTTGTCTGAAACCCCAGTCCCAGGATGGTGGATCCTCCCCTCCTGGACATTTCTGGCTTCACTACGTGCCCTCTTCCTGCCCCACAAGTCATGGCACAGAGCGCAATTCTCCCGCCCCACTCTCGTCCGCAGCCTCTGATTGGACCTCCACGTCTGGCTCCTCCCTTTGCTCCTCCCTGACTAACCCCGCCCCATGGGCTCCAAGATGCTAGTAGCTCAGGGCGCCTCATTGTTCAGGACGCAGCACTGTGCTCCCTTGTTCTCCTGTCCCACGTGAGTCAGTTGTGGGCCACAGGAATTTAAGGACAGCTCAGTCCAGCCTGTGTATTCCAGCGGGGTCCCCTTAGGAGCATGCCACAGGAAGCCCAGCTGGAGACCTGGGCCTGCAACATGGACCCCTCTGAAAGCCTCATGAAAGCATTCCAGGATGTAATAAACCCGTCAGGCCCCAGCTAATTTATATCTAAGTGGATGATTTCCCATTTTTCAGAATGTAAATGTTTAGATTGCAGCATTCCCCTGCCTCGGCATCCGGGGTCCTGGCACGTGAGTGGTGAAATCAGCCTGCCTTTCCGCAGGGATCCTTAGATGGAAGAGCCACGGGTGCCAGCATCCAGCAGCTGGGAAGAGCTTCCTGCTCTCGCCCGCGCATGTGCAGACCCCCAGCTCCCCTCCACAGGCAGTACACCAGCATTTGCTTAATGTCAAGAAGTCTCACTTTTACAGGGGACAGGAGGAGAAATGGAGCTCTCAAAGGCAGGGCCTCAGCGTCGGGAAGGCAACTCCGATTAGCTAGCTATTCCAAGATGTCGCTCCTTTTACACTTCTCTCCAAAAGGTTCCTCATTTGCTCTGTCCTCAGATACATTTTATTAGATATTTGCACTGTATAAACAGGCAAGAGAAATAGATTAGTGAGAATAAATATAACACAACAATCCAAGGAAACAGTCCAGTCTGGCTGACCAGGCCCCGAGCATCCCACTGCCCGCTGTCCAGGGCTGCGTGCACTAACCCATGAGACCCTGCCAGCCCACACCCTGGGTGGTCCCTAGCAAGGGCAGTCCCCAGGAAGGAGAAGCCCCACCAAGGGAGCCATGAGCCCAGAGAACCACTAACATCTCCTTGGGTTCCAGACATAGGACGACCAGCTCCTTGAGACCAAGGGACCACCAGGCAAGAGCTCCTGTGACAAACCACTGGCATCCGAGCACTTGAACTACTTCAACCAAAACACACCCATCATCCAGCACCACGCCACACAGACAGGTGTCAGTCAGTGCGAGTGTGAGCCCTACAAGCCACTTCGCCT
Source organism: Tadarida brasiliensis (assembly GCA_030848825.1). Taxonomy (NCBI): domain Eukaryota; kingdom Metazoa; phylum Chordata; class Mammalia; order Chiroptera; family Molossidae; genus Tadarida; species Tadarida brasiliensis. Next base: position 85,341,360 of record CM061259.1, read on the forward strand.
GTCTCTTTTCTCACCGGCAAAGTGAGGCCGAGAATGCCTGACCCTCCCCCACCTACAGAGAATGATGTGAGAAGTTCAGAAATGCTGCAGGGGAAGGTTTGAGAGTCCTAGAAAGAGGATCGCTTCATCCATCCAAGAAGGCAGCAGAATGCGGAGCCTCGGAGCACCGGCTCTAATGTGAGTCCTGCTGCCTGGTTCTAGTCCCCCACCTCCTGGCTGTGTGTTCTCGGCCAGTCACCTGACCTAGCTGAGCCTCAGTTTCTTTACCAATAAGATGGAGATGATATAGTATAAGTCTCCTAGGTGGTTATTAATAATTAACATGTATTGAGTATTTACTGTCCTGATCTGAGGGGCAGCCAGGTGACATCCCCTGAGAGTGGACTGTGTACCTAACTGAACGCTCCATTCCTCTGAGTGCATACTGGCTGGATGGTGGCGGATGGCGCTCAGGCAGCATTTGTGAGGATGAGTTCCAACAGGAGAGACCTGCGGGGCATGGCTGGGCAGAAGGCAGACGTGAACCAGACCTGCTCCTGAGCCCAAACCACAGGCTCCGACCCACCCAGAGGGCCAGGACTCGGCCTGTGGCTCTCAGCTCGAGCCAACACCACCCCCTTTATCAGGAGTGGCAGCATTGGATGGTTAGTGCAATCACCACTGTGACCTGCACAACCACAGTACCCCACACTAGTCCTGGAGACCCACAGCAAAATGAGGCGTCAAGCCCATTTGGGGCTGCCCCTCACAGTCACGGAGCCTGAGCTTCCCCAAGTCCCCTGAGGACAAGGTGTCAGGCACATGCTCAAGAGTGAGCCCAAGGTCCACCACAGCTTTGCCCCAGGTCTGAAGCTCACTGGAGGCTGCCCAGGGTGCCATGGGGCCTCTCCTGACTCGGGGCTCTGCAAACCAGGCCTTGTCCCACTTCCTGTTCAGCCCCATTTCCCTTCCTGGTCTGCAGCAAGGACCACCCCCACGCAACCCAATCAGACAGTCCAGTTGACTGCTCCAACACTTCCTGGCCAACCTGATCATGCATCAGAAGCTCTCCCTGCTCCACCATGGGGAAGGCTGGCTAGAAGTTTTATTCTATTAATTTTCATCCTGGTAATTGGAAGCAGCTCTCCTCGGTGCTCCTATAGGATTTAATGAGTTACATAATGTCCCATGTCCCACTGAGGCAGCTTAAACCTGCATTTCACCCAGGGATGCTGCCACTCCTTCCTGCCCCATGGATACCAAGCTGCCCCAGACCTCAGGCCCTGCCCATAGCCAGCATTTCCCCGTCCCTGGGCTCCAGCCTCCTCGGAGCAGGGCCAGCAGCTCCAGCCTCCATAGGGATTTCAGACAGACCCCTTGGTAGAAAGCAAAGTAGAATCCTCCTTGAACCCACGTCCACAATAAAGGGTAATAAAGTCCTTTATGTGCCTATAAAGCAAAATTCCTGCAAAGCCTTTCCATCTCAACATGCCATGTGCAATAAAATGACTACTGCTTGTACACGGCCCTTACGCGTGCCAGGGTCTACCCACACACACTGCAACCAGCTGACATACATATCCCCCTGATCTATGTATGTGGGGGAGGGGTTCCAATCCCACCTCTGACACCAGCAGCTGAGTTATATGTGCCCGACACTTCATCTCATCAAGCCTTATCTGCCCCCCATTGGGAACATGGGATAGCAATAGCTAATTCACCTGACAGTGGTGAAAACACAGTTGGACTGCATGCATTCATTCAATCATTGAACAAACACCTATTGAGTCCCTGTCCTGTGCCAGGCCTATTCAGAGACATCACACCAATTGACAAGCCCCATGCCCTCATGGTGCTTCCATTCCAGCAGCAAGTAACAAATGAATCAACTTAAATTTCAGATAATGCAGAGGGCCATGAACACAGTGAGCCAGGGGCCCAAAGCAGTGTGGGAGGGTTCGTTCAGACTGAGGACGGGGGTCAAACACGTTCATGTATGTGAGCACCATATAGCCAGAAAATACATCTACTACAATATACTGTGCTAATATAGTAAGAATTATACATTGTAACTAGATTTGGGGTCTGATGCAGTGTCATCCTGTATCATGGCACAGCTGGGTTCACTGAACTGTGAGGTGCCTGCAAGACCCAAACCTCGGGCAGCCCCAAGGGAGCTGACACTGCCACTTCATTATCGAGGATGACTTCAGGGGGCTCAGCCTGGAAGTAGATTATACCCCTCCCACCCAAGTCCTCCTGCCCCTCACACAGTGAGTCTGTATGACCCCCCTAAGGGCCAGGACCTCATCTGTCCTGCCCAGTGGCCAGCACACAGCAGGTGCTCTGAATGGGTGAAGTTGCCCAGCCCCCCAAAAAGACCCACCCCACACGGAGGGGCAGATGAAAGAAACGTCATTTTGCCCACATTAACAGTCACGCACAGCCAGACGAGACTCTGCGACACCTCTCCACGTCCCGCTTGCCAGGACCGTGTCACCCACCGCAATAACCAGCTCAGGCGGTCCTTCAGCTCACCACACCCCAGCAACCGGGGTGATGAGCCAGACCCACTAACTCCATCCAGCAGCTGAGGCAACAGAGGTGCAGCAAGGTCACCCAGAGGTCACACGGGCACACAGCCTGTCCTGAGGGAGAAGCCTTGACCCATCCACGTCTCACTTCCTGCAGGGCCAGACAGGCCCGTCTGAACAAGGAGGAATGACTGGCCCTCCTGCACGTGTGGCCTGAGGCTGAGCCCCACAACTGGCATGGGGACAAAGCAACACTGGCCCTGCCGTCAGAGGGGACATGGTGCTGAGAGCGAGCGAAAGCTCCAGGGGGGAAAGAGAGGCATTGACAGGGGCAGGGGAGGCTGGACTGGAGGGGAAGGGGTGGAAGAACAGAATCAAGGTGAAGGCAGGAGATGGAGGTCCTGGGGCCGAGGCTCAGTAATGCTGACTAGGACTGGGCTGGGCATGGTGGCCCAGGACACTTGCTTTCCACTGGTAGCCCCGAGTGAATCAGTCAGGGGACAACATGTTGAGAGGGTGTGGTCTTTTCCAAAGCCATAGTCAGGAGAACTGAGTCCCAGGATCAAGAACATCAGCCTTATGTAGAGCCTGGGGCCTGGGGCTCAAGGAGGCACTTGGCCAAAGGTCCCCATTACATACCTACAACCTGCCATCATGGGGCATCTCTCCCTCCACTGCCCTAGGGACCCCTCAGAAACCCAGAGCCAGCTATAGTGCTGCAGGGGCTCATCCATCCACCAGGGGAACCCTGGGCACTTCGAGGAGAATAGGGTGGCTGCTTCCCTCAGGAAACCCCACCAGGACACAGGAGAGTGGAGACTCCCAAGGCCTCCGAGCCAGGGCGTGGCATGGTCCTGCCGGGGTTGACCACCCTGCTGCAGAGGGCGTGGGACAAATGTCTTCATACCCAGTACAGGTTGGACACCCTTCTCCTCCCATCTGCAATACTCCAGGCAGTTGGACAAATCTGCTCGGCCCCACCTTTCAGTGAAGTCAAGGCATGGGCACCCATCAGGCCTGGGACCCTCAGACCACACCCTTGACATCTGGGAAACACCTGGGGCCCTAACACTTCAACTCAGTCCCTAGGCAGCTACAACGTGTCCCATCTGCTCCAGACTGCCGAGAGCCCAGTAAAATCTGACAGGGAGCTTGGAAATCTATTGCTTCCACCTCTTTCTTGGAATAAAAAGGTGTGGGGGTCATGGTACCTCTGCCCCCATACCTTCAGAGCTGGGAATTGGTCCCAAGGTGGCCAGGTCCCTAGGTGGCCACTTTGATAGAAAGTTCTCCCTCACAGTGAGCTGACATCTGTCTGTCTATAACTGCCATAGGACATCCTGGGTCCCAACCTGCATGGACACACAATCAGAGGGCCTCCTTTCTAGCTGAGAGCCCTTCAGCTACCTGAAGACACCAAATCCCTCATCATCAGTAATCACTGGCAGGGCAGCAGCCCCGTGCTGGGCTGCAGTGAGGAGGCAAAAGATAAGAGCCCAGTCCTGCCCATCTGGTTGGAAACAAGTAAGAAGGAACTCGGGTCAGCAAGATAAGTGCCCCCACAAAGCTATGCCAAGAACTCTGGGAGCATGGAGGAGGATGCTGCCAACTTTCAATGGTCAATGAAGGCTTCACAGAGGAGGCTGCGCTCAGAGTAGACCTCAAGTCCCCAGAGTAAGTCACCACGTGGGAAAGAGCATTCTAGGTACAGAGAAGAGCAGGTGCCCAGCAAGGCCCAGGGTGGGTAGGTTCTGAGAAGGACAGAGACCAGGATCCAGGGCAGGACAGGCCTGGGAGCCTCTTCCCCTGCTCGCACCCCAATCCCACCTAGTCACCTGCTCCAAGTTCCTAGCCCTCTTCCCAGGGCTTCTGGCTTCTCACAGCCTCCTGACCAGCAAAGGATCCTCCAGGGGTGGAGAGCTTGCAAAGTTGGCCCTGGTGGTGCCCAGCATCCGTTCGTTTGTTCATTCATTCATTCATTCATTCATTCATTCATTCATTCATATTCTCCCTCAAACACACACACATATATACTCAATCTCTCACCTGCTAACACTGTCACAAGGCTCTGCTTTGCAGCCTGGGAGGCCTGTCCAGCCAGTCGTGCCTCCTCCTGAAGCTCACTGGACCCTGGTGCCACGTGAATTCAGATGGAGTGGCAGCAGGTCACCTTTCTAGTAACTCTTCCTCCTTAGAGGAACCATGGCACTTTCTCTGCCCCTTGCATAGACAGAGCTGGAGGGGGCATCATTCCTGCCCTTGGAGATCTCAGTCTTCTTCCAGATTCTAAAATGGCACCACCACCCCCCTCTCGACCAGAGCTCATTCTCCCAACACATATGTATTAAGTTCTCACTCCACTATCAGCACTGAACAAGTAGATTTAAAGGCTTCCACCCTTAGGACACAATAATAAATCCCTGCGCCCCTCACAACTTCCAATCCACGTACTCATCAAACACGTATGGGCCTCCACCTTGGGCCCATGCTGTTGTACACGCTGGGAACACAAATATGAACCTGACAACCGGGGTCCTGGTTTTCTAGAGGGGAAGACAGATGATAAACAAGTAAGCATATATGGTGAGTGCTATGAAGATAAATACGGTAATGTGACAGAGTGACAGTGGGGGTGGGGGCAGCACTCGGGGGTCAGGAGAAATCTAAGAGGTGGCCTTTGAGCTGAGATCCGAATGATGGAGAGTTTGTACCATGCAAATATCTGGAGAAATAGTGCTTCAACCAGAGGAAACGGGACATGCTAAGTACGAAAGGGGGGTGTAAAAATGGCTTGTTCAAGTAAAACAGAAAGGCCGGCGCAGTTGGTCCTTAGTGAGCGAGAAGGCGCTGTGAAAAAGCATGTGCTGCCTTTAGCCGTGCTTAGGTTTTGGTTCTAGGCTAAGCGTGGGGGGGTTCCCCCTATTTTCCCCTCTAGCACCATCAGGATGGGCTAGGTTATGCTGCAGTAACAAATACCCCGGAAGACTGCAGGGCTTAAACCCACACAGGGTCACTTCCTCTTTACAGTACACACCAATCGTGGGTCAGCTGGGGGTCTGTTCTGCCTGATCCTCACTGTGGGGCCCGAGCACACAGATCAGCCACGTTCTACAGGACTGTGCCAGAGGAGAGGCAGGCTGACCCCATGCTGGGTTTTTACATGGCCACACTTGGCATCAACGGGACAGGGAAGTGAAGTCCTACCACAGGGCCAGGAGGAGAACCAGAAACATTTTCAGGCAGGACTTGGGGCAACCATAGCAAATACGTGTTTACTGAATGGATCCTGGGGTCACTGGTAACACAGGCCTGTGAGCGGTACGAGCATCATTGACTGACAGGCGTCCACAGTGCCAATGGAAGGACAGACTCAGCTTGACGATGGGAGTGTACGTGGGGTCCTAAACTCTGCATCTCTTCTCTCTCCACCCACAGTGGGTCTGACTGGGTCTTCTGCTGTGATGTAACCGAATCATGAAAAGCCACCCATGAGGCCCCTGCACACATCAGACTCATGTCCTCTGACCTCTCTCCCTTGCCCAGATCAGCCTCCGAATGCGCTGTGTAAATCCCTTCGGGAGGCAGAAGGTGGTCTGATGCAGCAGCCTGGAAGTAAGAAAAGAATCTTATTTCCCCCTCCTGGAGTCCTCAGAGACTCTGGATTTGCTGCCTTTGCTCATCTAGCCCTCTACATGGGCCACCGAGGAAAGGACCTAAAATTCTGATGCAACTATGGTGCCTCTGGGTGAGGCCAAGAAACTTCCAAAACCATAAAGATGTCCAAACATTGGCCCAGCTTCCTACAAACAGACATAAACTGCCTCGCTCACATCCGGGCCCACCACACCCCGTCTCAGGGCCTCAGGCAGCCCATCGCTGCATGGCGGTAAAAGTGGAGCCGGGAGAGGGACTCAGCCACACCCAAGCCCGACTCCCGCATACCTCCAGGGGTAGGGGTGCCTTTGATGGTGACTACCTTCACCCCTCAGCGGAGCAGTGACAGCTCGCACGCTAGATTCAGTGCCAAGACGCCTAAATCCAGTTATTTTAAATCTGTTTATCCCATTTCAAGCTCTGTGTCACCACTTGTTATCATAACAGAGACACCTGGACGTGTCTTGGAAAAGCGACAAATAAGTTCTGGAGAGTGCCAGGGATTGCCAGGAACACCAACTGTTTCTAACCTGATGCCTCAGTTGTGACAAACCAGAGTCCTTTCTTCCCTTCACACAAAAAGCCTAATCCAGATAAGCCAGTCAACAATGGTCTCCCAAGATCTTCCTTCCCCTCGTCACCCCTGAGCCTGGTGACCGGACTCACCTGGTGACTTCAGCCTGGCACAGGGCTGAATGCAGATCCTGGCCAAACACCAGGCCCAAAGATTGTCAGTGATTTCCCTCCCCTCCATGTGCCAATCTCTGGCCAATCTGACCAGCAATAGCCAGAGCAGCTGGGGATCAGAACAGTCTTAAAAGACAAGTCAGTCCATGACATGGTCATCTATTTGCACAGACCAAGAGGGCACAAAAATCATCCTGACCACGTCCTGCCAACCCATCCCCTGAGAGGCCACAGACCACTGCAGCAGGGCCAGCCCTCTGCTCCCATGGCTGGGTGTCACAGGCCACACAGCGTCCCCAGAGGGCTGGGAGGAGTACGTGCTCTGGTGGCTGATCCAGACTGTTGCCCTCACTCCGCTCTGACTCCTGCAGGGTCCCAAGACTCAAGCTCTCTCTCAGCATGACTTCCCTCATCACTGTTAACATTATCACAATGGCTCCCATTAGCTAAGCACTGATTATGCCCCAGACCCTGGGCTAGGCTCTTGAGACAGCACCTGAAGTGATCCCCACTGTAACCCTCATCATCATCCCATTAGACCAATTAAGCCACAGGCCTTGGTCACCATCTGAGAGGCGGCAGAAACTGAAGTCATCCTCTATGTCTTGTTCTGTCTGACTGTCATCTCTGGTTGAAGAGAAGAAAGAGTGACAGAGAGCCCACTGAGAATGCCTTCCCGCCCGGATTTAACCAGGGGTCCAGGTCCAAGCTCAGTTTTCATTCTTTGCTTTCATTAGTGCCATTGGCACCTGTCAGTCAATGATGCTCTCACAGCTCACAAGCCTGTCTCACCACTGACCCCAGGATTCCATCCAGTAAATGAGCACTTGCTATGGTTGTCCGAAGTCCTACCTACCAAATGTTTCTGGTTCTCCTCCTGGCCATGGGGTAGGACTTCACTTCCATGTCCCCTTGATGTTAGGTGTGGCCATGTAAAAATCCAGCATGGGGTCAGCCAGCACCTCTCCACGGAGCACCTACTGCACGCTGGCCATGCGCAAGGTGCCGTGCAGGAGACACGTGAGGAGAAAGCAGCCATCCCTGCTCCCAGGAGGGCCCAGCCTGGTGGACAGATCCGTGCCTGGCACACAGAGAGCGAGCCCAGAGGCCTCAGGCAGAGGCCCATCCTCTCCACGCCAGTGTCCTCCCTGACCCGGGCCCTCATCACCTCAGCTTCTCTAACAGCTTTTTGAAGTCTCCTCTCTTCCAGGCCATCATCATGTGACCAGGCGACTCCCTCTCCGATTGTGTCACTCTCCTGCTCAAAAACCTTCAATGCTTCTCATCACCCCCTCATCCATTCAGTTACTGAGTGGCCCCCATGTGCCAGGCAAAGTGCCAAGAGCTGTGACTACAGTGGCAAGCAAGACAACAAAGCTGTGTCCTAGTTGAAGAGACAATTCTTGCTCTCCAGAGCAGGGCTGGACCTTCAGCGTCTAAGGGCACTAGCTCTGCCATCAGGCCCAGGAGTTCAAGTCCCATGTCTGCCACTCGCTGCATGTGCTGCCTGTCACTATTACTACCACTGCCACTGCCACTGCTAGCCCCTGGGGCCCCGGAAACTGCCCCTGGCGTGAACCATGGGCAAAGACAGCAGGCTGGAGTGGTCAGAAGATGACTGCTCGGCAGCGCCCTTGAACTCAGTCTCAAGGGATGTGAGTGTGGAGCAAAGAAAGAGGAAGATCCCCGGCCAGAGGAATGGGTCATACAGAGGCCAAAGGCCCGGAGTGTCTGGAGAGGGTGTGTTGGCGGAGTTGGGTGGAGATCGAGTTTGGAGGCAGGAGGCAGGGACCAGTCACATAGCTGAACTTTTTCTTTATCCATGGAGGCTTGTAGGTGGGCAGTGCCATATCTAAAACTGTCAGAAGAGGAAGGAGTCAGCTAAGGAGCCGAAGTGGTCAAGACAGGTGAGCTGGGGACACTGGTCATGAAGGAGCCTTAGGCGAGACGTGCTGAGGGGCTGCCCTTGTGGTGGAGCTGGGGGTGGAGGGAAGGCAGCAATGCAGGAAGAACGGGCGAAAGGGCCAGGGAAGGGGAGGAAGGGCAGGTCCGCGGCAGGGCGTCACACACGCAGCTCCCGAGCTCCAGTTCCTGCAGTGGAGAAGCTCTGAGGGACAACGTGGCATCCATCGCCCTGCCTCCAGGTGCGATGCCCGCCAGGCCCCGCAGGCAGAAGGCTGCCCCCCATTCTTCCCTTGGTCTCCATCACCATGGAAAAATGAAATCACAGCCATGTCCTCCCCAGCGCTCCAGGCAGGCATCTGCCTTCTCACCTGACCCTGGCAGAGCAGCCCCACCAACCCCGCCCCAGGTCTCCTTTGCCCCTTCGGTCAATTGACCAGTGTAACTGAATGAGCATTGGTGACAGGCCTCTGGAGAGAGCTGACCTGCCTGTGAAGAGAAGGCTATGCCACTACTTACATAGCACCCTAATTAAACCCGCCGTGGGGCTGCACATGGCTTTTAACATATGGAGAAGAGCTCAACCACATATAACCATATCAGTGCAAAACAAAACCATGAGATACAATGTTTCACCAATCAGGTTGGCAAAGATCAGCATGTTTGATACTGCTCTGCTTAAGTACTGATACAGAGAAGAAAACCACTTGCACTTCGTTGGTGAGAGAAGAAATTGGTAGAACCAATAGGGCAGAATCAATCAAACTTAAAAATGCATGTACACTTCAATCAGCATTTCCACTTGTAGGAATTTCTCCTACAGGTGCACATGCTCACTAAGACCCCTGCTGCAGCAGCATGGCTCTACATCAAAGACAGAAGGCATCCACAAAGCCCATCAATGGGGCACTGGTCCAAAAATGTATGGTCCGGCTACATAATGGAATACTATACAGCCATGAAAAAGAATGAGGCAGCTCTGTATGTGCTGATACGGAATAGTGTCGAGATATGCCGAGCATTAAAAGGAAAAAGGGAATGGTCATCTTGGTATGCAGAGTACACTGCTATTCATGTAAAAGAAAAAGTTTGGAGGCATCAAATATATGCACACCTCTGATCCCACATGCTTGACTGAGCACATCTCTGAGAGGGCACAAAGGACGCACTGAAATCGATGGTTGCCACTAGTGAGGGAATCTGACAGCTGGAAACAGGTGGAGGGATGCAGCTGTCGTTGTCCATCCCTTTATACCACATACCTCGACAGTTTCACCAGGTGCCCATATCATCTTAAGGAAACCAACACATGAACCCTTTTATGCAGTGGTTCTCAACCTTCCTAATGCCGCGACCCTTTAATACAGTTCCTCATGTTGTGGTGACCCCCAACCATAAAATTGTTTTTGTTGCTACTTCATAACTGTAATTTTGCTACTGTTATGTCTTAGGCAACCCCTGTGAAAGGGTTGTTCGACCCCCAAAGGGGTCGTGACCCAAAGGCTGCTTATGGGACAGCATTTCTCATGCCTGCCTATGTTAGATTCTTCCCACTCTCACTCCAGGAGATCGCTGGCATTTTCCCCCAAATCCTCAAGTGCCCAACACTGTTCCTGGCACATGGGGTGCTTGGCTAAAGGCTGGGTGGGGAAGCACCAGCACTTCAGGTTCTAGGGTCTCCACTGCTCCCTGGCAAGCCGGCAGAGGCCAGAGCTTGCTCTCCCACCCAGGGTGCATGGGGAAGGCCACCAGCCTCCAACTGTACAGCTCTGCAGTGAGCAGCCCCCTCCCCAAAAGCACACCCATGAGGCCAGCACCGTGTCCTGGAAAGACCCCCTGGGACAAGCAGGGAGCTGCCGGGAGCTGCCTCTGGTCCTGGGAATGGCCTCTGTTGACTAATTTCTGTACATAATTCCACCCAGGATGAGTCAACAGCAGGGTAGACAGGATGCTCCACAGGCTGGCTCCAAAGATGTTGAGAAGGGTGGGAAGGCAGAGCACTGGGTGCCCCAGCCAGAGAAAGAGGACCACCCAGGCCCCCCTCAGATCCGGGGCTCCTGTGAGAGTCCCCCAGGCCCTGCCACAGGCTCAACTGCCTGGGAGGAGAAGGGGGCCCTGCCTCTCAGCAGCACCCCAGGCTGGCCCCTCACTCTGTCTGGGCCTCTGCTCCATCAGCTTCCACCTAATCACCCTCCAGAGGCAGCCACTAATTATGCAATGCCATTTATCAAGCCCTGTGTCAAAGTCACCGTGACCTGGCGGTAGGCCCAGGGGCTGACCCTTCCTGTCCCTGCTGGGTACCCACCTGAACAGGCAGGCTTTTCCAGACGCTCAGATCCTTTCCCACTACTTACTGCCTGGGACATCTGGGGCCAGTCCTTTCATTTCCAGTGCCTCGGTCTCTTCGCCTATACAATGGGCTCATGGCACCCTTCTCTCAGGGTTGTGAGGACCGAATGGCCTCATAAACCCAGTGCAATTAGCACATGGTCAGAGCTCAGTAACTGGTGACTGCCATCAGAATTCCCAGGAAATCCATCCCATTCTACCTCCCGTGGGTCTGGGCAGGGAGGGGCAACAGAATGTCCAAGGAGAAGAGGACCGCTCCCACCTGGCCTTGGCGCTTTGCAAAGACCAGTAGCAGCACCTCCATCCACACCTTTGTTTGCTCTCAGTCTCCTCTCCCCAGCCAGGCCTTCCCATCCCCAGCCCCTGCTCCTGGAGTGGCGGCAAACCCTTGTCAGCAAACAGCACATTAATTGCTTCTTGGCCGGGTTTCAAATGATATCACAGAACCGGGCTGCTCAATTTGAGCAAATGGAAAGGAGGAAGGAGGGGCACCCGGCAACTGGCGCAAGAGCCTGGGATGATGGGTAGCTCCAATTACTAATTAATTGACTGCTCAGATGGAACAAATCTGAAACCCCAACAGGTTGGGCGAGAGAGCCCCGGGCTCCCCGCCAGCCCCTTTCATCAGAGGAGAGCAGAACTCTCTGGTCTTGACCACCTTCAGGAGGGGGAGCCCCGGAGTCCTGCCGCCCCCTGTCAGAGAAGCTGACAGAGCTAACCCTGTCCCGCCAGGAGGTCCCTGGACTTTTCAATCACTCGTTCAGCCAACATGTGTTGAGCCCCCATGTGTACCACCAGACAGTAAGCTCCAGGAGCGGGGGACTCAATTCTATTGCTCAGGGCTGCACCCCAGTCCAAGCACAGCACCTGGCATGAAACAAGAACAAAAGTTGCTCAATAAACATGTAGTGCACAAATGAAAGAACGAATGAAATACTGAATACTGAACATGGTGCTAGGTTCTTAGGCTACAACACTGAACAAACTGAACACAGGTCCCGGCCTCATGGCCCTTACATTCTGGTGCCAGGATTGCTCTTAACCAAATAATGAGACCATTACAAACAATATTGGCCCTGGCTGGTGTGGCTCAGCGATTAGAGCATCAGCCTGTGCACCAAAGGGTCACAGGTCTGATTCCAGTCAAGGGCACATACCTGGGTAGCAGGTTCGATCCCCAGCCCCTGTCAGGGCACGTGCGGGAGGCAACCAATTGATATGTCTCTCTCACATCAATGTTTCTCTTTCCCTCTCCCCCTCTCCCTAAACTCCCTTCCAGTCTCTGAAAATCAATGGAAAAAACATCCTCAGAAAAAATATCCTCAGGTGAGGATTAGGAAAAAAATATTGTAACAACAGTAAGCGCTATGAAGAAGCCCACAAAGGCCAGAGGATGAGGACAGGGGAACATGTCTCTGACAGGGAGGCCAGAGACCCAGACGCTAACAGTGAGAAGGAGCTGGACACCACCTGTGTGCCAGCCCAGAGTGGCTTCTCCCAACCCCATATTCCCTGGGCTCCCCCACATGGGCACTGACACACACCCCTACCACAGAAGACCACCCACTCAGTGGTCTCACCATCCGCCAGGTAGGGCCGGGTATTGAGTAGGGAGGATTTCCTGAGGAGATGTGTGCCTCCAGGGCACTGCCCTGATACAGTGGGCACCCTGGGCATGAATGAACACACAGGGCCTGGAGACGCCAGACCATGTGGGAGCCCAAACCCCCCAGGCTCTTTTCCTCATAGCCAGGTCCCGGACACAGTCTGAGAACACCCAGACCACCATTCCTAGCTGAGGTCTCTGGGGCTCCCCATGCCTGAGTGTCGAGACATGGCACACCCCATCCACCGTGTGCTCCTGGAGACCGAGAAGGGTGCATTTCTGAAAGCATACTTGGGGAGGGTGGGGCACAGGCCTGGGTTTGAGCCTCAGCTCAGCTCCTTCCTGTGAGATCAGGGGAATTTTACTGAGCCACCGTCCTCTGTGAGATAGAATAAAACTATCAGCAGAGGAATAGCCACCGTCATGTATGCAAAAATATAGGCGCACAGACCCCTGAGGTTGGCTGGCTTCCTTTTCTAATTATTATCGGGGTGGAATATGGGAAACCATCCTGGGCCCCATTTCTGCTTCTCTCTAGAGGCCCTTCCACCTGTCCCACCTTCTTCCACCCAGGTGTGTGTAACCAGCTCCCACCTGCCTCCCCCTGGAACCAGGAAGCATGCAACCTAGGTTCAGGGTCCTTTTCCACTCAGAGCTGCCTAATATTTGGAAAGTGGCAAATCATTTTGAAATATGATCTGTATCAATATTAATCAGTGTTGGCTCCAGAATTTCCATAAAACAGGGGCTTAAAGGTGGCCATTTGCTTAGGAGGACGACTAGGAACTTGTCTGGAAACACTGTTTTTGCATGGATTATGTGTTTCTTTGGGGTATCTTTGGGAAATGTTGGAGACAGGGGGGCACCCTCAGCACCACCACTGTCATTAATAACAGCAACAACCACCTGAGTTGATCACACCAAGCACTGTGCCAGGAGCCTTGCACACCGTCTCATTTAATTCTCTTACTAACCAATGAGGTATTATCTCCATTTTTACAGATAAGTAAAACCGAGGTTTAGGGAGGCTGAGTAATTTGCAGCCAGTTAGGGACCACAGACAAGACTCGAACCCAGGTCTGGCAGATGGCAAATCCACCACTGCTCTTCAATGCAACTGCTACCCTGCTGGCCTTGCTCCCAACTACCCCATGCTCCACTCGAGGACACCGTCCCACCCACTCGACCACCCAGGCTGCCAGTTCGCAGCTGGAGGGCTTCAAACTTCAAACTTCCCGCAAATGGATTTCTGAGCAGAGTTGGGTTTTTTTCCCCCCTGGCGGGAAGGCTGACAAGGCTGTTCCTCTTGGTTCCTGCTGTCTAGGGCTTTTGAAAACATTAGGGGGGCTTAGACCAACTCAGGAGGCTGGTGGGTGCTGGCTCCGGTCTGAGCCTCTTGCTTGGGTCCCACCCCCAACTGAGGGAAGTGTCGGGGCTCCCAAATTCCCCCCAGGAGAGTGCTCCCTCCCTGACACACCTGACAGAGTCTCTCGCATAGATGCCGGCCCAGCCCCTGGGACCGCGCCGCACAATGAGGCCGCACCTGCCAGGAATGTCTAAATCCTGGGGCTCTGCACAGGGCAGCCAGCTCGCAGGGAGCGGCAGCAAATCCCAGGATAAAAGCAGAAGCCATCCTGTTGACAATTCATTCACGTTTCTCTCCCAAATCCATCCACAACAGAACTGTTAAGCTCATGTTTCCTCTCCTGTTGCAAACAATTGTAAAAATGATTGGTATCTGCCCTGAGCGTAGAGCCTGTCTGCTTCATCCCCAGGCTCAATCTTTCTGGAAGGGCTGCCTGTGTGAGGAACACGCATTCCCCAGACACGCCACAGATAATGGCTACTCTTAGAAACCGTGATCACTCAGTTCAGAGAAGAGAAATGCAAAGGCTGGCCAAATCCTGCTGACGGTGGGAAGCTGGAGGCCTGCTGCAGACTCTGCGCTGGGCCCGACTGGGCGGGCTCGGGGCTGCGTCTAGAGACTGGGTTGTTCCACAGGGCAACCTTCTGCCTCTTGACCTCCTGCATGAGTCTCTCCTGCCTTTGTCTATGGCTCTAAAATCTCTTCTCAAAGTAAATATGGCAGTGGGGAGGTGCGGGAGGGATAAGGAAGAGAGCTCAGATGGGGCCAGGACAGCTGGTTCTGATCCTGGCTTTGACACTGACTGGCTATGCCTTCAGGGAAGAGTCTTCACCTCTCTGGGCTTTGGTCTTCTCACCTGGACATTTGGAACAGATGACCTCCAAGGCCCCACCCAGATGACATCCCATGAGTGAGACATGCAGACTGAGACATGTCTAAGCCAGAAAGCACCAAAGAGCCTAGTGCCAACAGCCAGGCCCCGGCTAAGCCAGGGAGCGTGCACCTGGGCGCAGCTCGGTTCTCACAGGTAGGTCCGCGTGCGACTGCAGCGGCTCACACAGATAATGGAAGAGGAAAACATCGTTTTAGCTTGAAGGAGCCCGAAATTGATGCCATACATAATACAGATTAAAAAAAAAAAAACACACATAAGTTTTTATGTATGATGAAAATGCCTTCCATTTCTCTCCAAATCCATCTCCCCTTCTCCCAGCAACAGCCTTAGTTTTACTAAAGGATCCATCCCTCCCACTCTCATTCCACATAAGCCGATCAGTACATGGTCTTCCCCTGGCCAAGCAATTGGTTCGGGGGAGGGCACATGACCAGAGCCAGTCCAATCAGAGTGAGTCCCAGGACCTCTGCTAGGCTTGCTGGGACAAAGCTTCTCCATCTATCCCACTGGACACGGAGAAGATGTGAGGGCAGAGCTGCTGTAGCCATTGTTTAACCATGTGGGGCTGAGAACAGAACTAACTCTGCTTAAAGGAGCCAAGGAACGGGATGAAATAAACCCTGTCATGGAGACAGTGGAGGTTCTGGATCGAGCCACACCAGATCTACCCATGGACTACTCAGAGAATACTAAGAAAGCATCACAGCTGATTCCTCACATTCCGAATCCCTTCTTTCAAGGAGTCCTCTGCTTATTGAGAGATCAGAACAGACCCAGGGGCACGTCCAGCCAGTTCCTTGGGTTAGAAATGGATTCGCCCAATCATCTATTGAGTCAACAAATATTTACTGAATGTCAACACTGTGCCATCATTAGTGATCAAGGCACAGTCCCTGGCCTCAAGAGCTCCAGAGAGCCGGGACAGCCCCCAGACCGGCCATTCTGCTGCGGGGTGCAGACAACCCTAACAGAGGACTGCGGAGGTGGTGTGTCCGCAGCCTCTAACCCAGTGGGGGCATCACGGAAGCTGTCTAAAGGCAACACCGTGTGCCCTCTTAGACTTACAGCCAGCAACCTTTCACTCACTAATCTCAGTAGTCCTCACAGCAGCCCCGTGTCAGAGGCTGGGGAGGGATGGCCACCCACTTTACAGAGGACGAGGCAGAGACCCAGGAGGTAGGGAGTGAGCTGCTCAGGTTCACACAGCACGTTTGGGCTGAGCAGGGTGAAACCCAGTCTCTCTCAGAAATTGCACTCCATTACCTAGGTCGCAACATCCTTTCTGACTTGGTGACTGCACAGGACCCCAGAGCTGGCATCAGAAGGACAAAGGCCAACCATCTGCCCTCAGAGGATGTCAGGGGTCCCTCAGGAAGGTGCCACAGGGAGTCAGAAGCGGCCATGCATCTGCTGGCCGGGGAGAGGCCCCTGTGCCTGCCGCCATGACAGCCCCGTAGACGCCCCATGGACCAGGCCTGGCTCCTGGTAGGGCTTCCTCATCACCAGGGTCCCACCAATGGAGGGAAAACTTTCACAGTCACACTTCACACAAGAACCTGAGCAGAGCCCTGATCATTCGGCCACATTTAACAAGGTCTTTGAGGATGGGAAAGGGTCTGGGGCCACTGACCGAGGGGAAGGGCCACGCGCCAGAATCATCCCGACACACAACCTTCGCTTTGAGGGCAATGAGGTCCGGGGTCGGGGTGAAAGTGAGTCCTCTCTCGCCTTTGTTTTCTCATGGTATAGTGAAGGCCAAGAGAAAACTTAAAGCTATTAAAAGGGATTAAGAGTGTGAACTTCGGAATCAAAAGGTCCTGAGTTTGAGTCCATTTACTAAATTGTGTATTATGTCCCTTTAAATAACATGAACAACTAGTAATAGAAACAGTCACTTAAGGTTTCTGAAACTCAGTTTCCTCACCTGTGAAATGGAGATCACACACACCTCCTAGGGCTCGTGGGTAGTACGTGCGAAGCAGAGAGGGGTACATGGTAAATGTTGAACGAACAGTAGTAGTAACCTAAGGAGCAATACTATCTTTTGATTATCATTACTATGACCATGCAGAAATAGCCACTCTCTGTCCCCTGGAGAAAATATACACAGCTATAGAATAAAATTGGAGACACACTAGTTGAAAATGAGAGAGAGAGAACCTGGGGTCTAGAATAATGCTCCCCAAAGAAAAATATTAGGGCAAATGTACAATTTCACAAAAGCAGCCCATGCTCCACCCCCCCCCCCCCCGCCCCTCCGGGGTCTGGAGCCTATGCCTGGAGAACCGTGGCCTCCCCGCTGCCGTGTTTTCCCGCACAGCCAGATGAGGACCTCAAGGCCAGGACTCAAAACTCGAATTTTCTCTGCCTGTGAGGGGACCCGGGCCACTCAAAAGGAGCCTCCCACACTCTCAGGTCACTAGAGTCTCATGGCCAGCCCTGGGACACCACAGTGTAATTGTCTCTTCAAGTCCCCTAACCCTACAGCCCACATGCCATCAGGCCAAGGATCGGGGACCTGGCAGGTTTTCTCATCTGAGGTCTTTCAGCCTTCTCGAAAACAGGCCTGGCTGGCCCTGGCGCCTGTCTCCTGGGGGCTCCTCCTGAGGGCTGTCCAGCCCAGTAACTCCAGCGGCTAGAAAAGGGCAGGCTGAGGTGAGCCTGGTTCCCACTGGGAACAGATTGCCCAGCTGTAGGGCCCAGGGCAGGGTGTGAGAGCAGGCCCTGTGGAGTTCATTTCAATTCACAGACCACATGTCACCGGCCCTAGGAGGGCAGGCCAGAGCCTTTGCGGCCCAGTTGGGCCAAGCAAGGGACTCAGGCTCAAATACTCACCTTGCCTTGCCTCTTCTCACTCTTTCCCCAGAACTGGTCAGACTCCAGGCAGCCTGAAACCCCAACACTATTCTTCTCCTGGCCCATCCTCAGGGGTCTCTCCCGGAAGCGCCCTGAGCTCCTTGGGCAGCCCCACCTGCCTTGCACCTCAGCTCAGAACAGACCTCCGCTGAGTCCGCTGAGCACCTTCTCCGTTCTGGGCACATCTAGCACCAAAGCTGACCGTGCGTGGCCTCGTCCCGCAGGAGCTCACAGGGTACCTGCAGCAGCACCAACAATGCCAATAACATCACAAAAGCTGCCACTGAGTGCCTCCTACGTGCCAGTCAGTATGCCAGATGGGTCGCATATGTTTGACTTCATGACCCTGCAAGGTAAGCATTCTATTCCCCATTATACAGATGAATTAACTGAAGGGTCAGAGAGCTAAGGGACCTCCCCAGATATATAGAGAGCAAGTGCAGAGCTGAAATAGGAACCCAGGATTGTCTATGCAGAAAGAACACTGACTTTGGGGTTGGCTATTTGCACACCACCTTTGTTATTACTTGTTCAATATCTTTCTTTAAATAATATTACAGTAAGAGTCTAGGTGGTTGGACTCAGAGGTTTGAGCATCGGCCCGTGGACCAAAGAGTCACGGGTTCGATTCCGCTCAAGCGCACATACCTCAGTTGCAGTTCAGTCCCTGGCCCTGGTTGGGGTCGTGCAGTAGGCAACCAGTCAATGTATCTGTCTCACAATGATGTTTCTCTCTCTCTCTTCCTCCCACTCTATCTGAAGATAAATGGAAAAATATGCTCAGGTGAGGATTAAAAACAGTAACAGTAAAAGTAATAGCTGTCACCAACAGAGTAGGTATATGCTGAGCACTTTTAAAGGCTCCCCATGTGTTTACTCACCTAATTCTCACAACTCCAGAGGGAGAGTCCATCCCCGAATCAGACGGGAAAAGTGGGCAACAGGCCCAGGACCCCAGAGTCTGCGCGTGGCAGAGCCAGGATTCGAACCACCACGTTTGGTTGCCACCCACCCACTCGGGGTCTCATCCTTGGTTCTACTACCTAAGAAATCTAATACCTAAAATCTCCTGTGTTGGTTAACATTTTCTAATGTACATCAAACACAATAATAACTATTAGGTTAACATCTGCTAACGTACACCAAACACAATCATAACTATTAACTTCAAAAGAAGTTCCCTACGGGGCCTCCTAGAGTCGTTGTGGGTACCACTGGTCACCCACAGACCACATTCCAGGAAACCCAGCACTGGGGAGGAGAGGGCCCCACAGGGTCCCGAGCCATCACAGGGCCCCCATCACTCCGGCACTGGGTAGACAACAGCCTGAGGCTTGGGGATCCAGCACCACCTGCAAGAGGACAAACAGCAAGGAGACAGACATGGGGGCTGGACCAGCGGCTCAGAAGGACAGCAGGCCATCAGGGCACCTCAACTCCACACCTGAGGGGACTGGCCATGCAGGGGCCATGTCCCAGAAAGAACACAGGACAGATAGGGCCACCCCTCAGCTCCTGCCCTGGCACCTCCCCCAAAGGAAGTCCCATCACCACACACCCTCCCCTCCAGCCACTTCCCCCTTCCTTCCAGCTGTTTCCATGGCAACAGTGATCCTCTTGGTAAACAAAAACTGTTTTTCTTTCTCTCAAAGGTCACCTAAAATGAGACACCCCTGCCTGTCCTTTACCCAGGTATTTTTACCCTTGAAGGCCAGGCACCACATCACCCAAGCTGACCTCTCCACCCCCAGAGCTGAGACGGTGTCACGCCACACCACGAAAGGCGCCACCTGTGTCCTTCCCCAGCCCCAGCACGGCAACCCCGATGGGCCCATTTCAGGGAAACAAGAAATTGGACACTTCAGCAAACACTCCTGCTATTTCTTCCTTCTCCACTGTCTTCTGGCTCAGTGACTGCGGTAGGCGGCCCTCCAGCCACCGGCGGGTAGCAGCAGCTACGACACGCGGCATTACGGGCTGCTCCTGGGGCAGACCAAAACCCTGCCAGAAGAGGAGGGCAGCCTCACGCAGTGAGCAGAAAGGCTTTGAGAGGAAGATCAGATCACACGTAAAGCTACGGTTCTCTCCTCCCTGGACACACCAGGCCCGAGCGGTGTTTTATTCATCAGCGCTGACACTGCTCTCAGCACGCTGGGAGACAGCTGTCCCCAAGCTCTTCATGAAGCCCTTCTCCTGAGGACTGGGTTTCCCCAGAAACACTTCCCGCAGCCCTGACCCCAAGCTGAGTGCTCCCCAAGGAACACTTACGTAGTGGAGGAATCCGTCCCCTCGGCCGAATGTCCCGAGACCACACACCTGCTAAAGCTCTAGAGGTTTCCTGGGTGATGCCTTCCCTCCGAAAGTGTTCAGAACCGGTTTCCCATTCCAACATCACCACCAGCACGTCCTCCCACGCCACACGCCTGGGAAGCCATCGGCCCTCCCTGCCCCGCTGGGCCTGGAGATACACCCGGTCTCTCCCCCCGGGATCGCAACCCCACACACCCCGCGTGGCCACGGGGCTTTCACCCGGGTGCTTCTCAGACGCAAGCCAGCCACCGTGTCTCCATTTTAAGATGGAAATAGACAACAGTAGGGGCAGGGTGCAAAAGGAGGGCTTGACACGCTAGAAAGCCTCAACGGGGTTGAGCGCGGACTCCGCAGACTGGGAGGAATGTTCTATGTGCCTGCTTCCCAGAGAGCGGCCCCTGGAAACAGCCGGGGGAGGCCGAGCGTGGCCTCTGTCCCACCAGGTAACTCTTGCTCCAACTCTCCTCCCGCCTTGGGATGAGGCCCACAGCTCCGGCTGGGCAGAGTTGGCCCCACACTTTCCTCGGATGGCTGGGACTGAGCAGCAGCAAAGCTCTGAGCCCCAGACCCCCTGCAAGAGAGCAAAGCCTGCTGAGCCCTGGGCTTGGACAGTGGGCGGCCACATCCTGACCTGCTCTCCGCTCTCAGCACCGACATCATCGTGTCCAGGTCAGAGTCTTTGGCCAGACACCGAGCCCCCGAGGAGAGGGCCCCAGCAGAAACAGGCCCAGCACAGCGCCCACGTCTCTGCATCACCACAGCGACCACGGGCACGCGTCCTGGAGCTGGACCGCCTGGGGTCAGAGCCAGCTCCGCCACTCCGGCTGCTCGACCCTGGACAAGATGTCATTACCAGTTCTGTAAGATGTGGGAAATAGTATCCACCTCACAGACGTATGAGGAGGGTTAAATGAATACTCATAAGGGATCTAGAATAGCTTCTGGCATATTTATAAGCACTGTGTTAGCTTTATAATTTTTTAAAGATGTTTTATTGATTTTTAGTGTGAGCGAGAGAGAGAAACATCAATCAGCTGCCTCCTGCATGTGCTCCAGCCGGGGATCGGGCACGTGCCCTGACTGGGAATCGAACCGGCGACCTCTTGGTGCATGGGTTGACGCTCAACCACTGAGCCACAGTGGCCAGGCTATAATCTTTTAATTTTAAACTTGATTACCACCACTAGCCCCAAGAGTAGAGCCTCTGAAACAAAAGCCTCTGAATTTCTGAAGTAAAAGCCTCATTTGTCCTGCTCATGTGGCACCTTAGGAACCATGACTGGCCTAATTCGGCCTCCCTCTCTGCTCTGCCATCCGCCTCTGACATCACGCAGCTCCGGGCACACAGCTGGTACTGGGCAGTATTTGCTGAATTGAACCAACAAGATTCCAGGTCTCCTGCACCAACCCTAGTTCTGGGTAAGTGTCACTTTATCTCTGTTCCCAGGAAAGTAAGGAACCAAGATGGCATGGTTCTGCCATCTCAGGAAGCCCATAAGACATAAAGCACAGCAGTGAGGAAATGAAACGTTGGAAAACAAGATGGTGATCATGAACAGACAACTCCAAGTGAAGAAAGGACACTCTGGATGAGTCCCACGGCTATTTGCTTGCAGGGGAGACATATTTAACACTGAAACTGAAGCCCCAGGAGCCAGCGAGCAGCACCACAGAAGCCCTCCGCCTCTACGGGCCCATCACCTGACGAGTCATCCCAGGGGCACCCCCAGAACTGCTTTCCCAGCCAGACACAGGGGCTGGAGAGTTCCAGAAGGAACTGCGAGTGCCCACACGTCCACACCCCGCAGTAGAACAGAAACAGAGCCTGCCAGTGTCGAGGCCCCACATCTGCACAGACAGGACTGAGTGTTTACCCAAGGCCTGCAAGCCCTTTTTGCATGATGCAAGACGCCAGCAGCAGCCTCGGTTTCCATTGCATAAGAATTCCTAGAGCAAGACCACAGGGGCCCACACCTCTCTGTGCCACACGGGATGCCACAGGGAGGGCGAGCCTGTGGGATGAGTGAGTCTCCTGCAAAGCAGCCTAAAGGCAACTGCCCTTAACAAGGGGCCTCTCTCCCCTTCCCATGTGCCTGTTAAGGGCTCCTGACACTAATGAGCCTTTGAGTGGAAGCAAACATGTAGAGATGAAAAGGGGCTGCAACGAACCTTCCAGAGCCAAGGACTAGCTTCTAGATCAGTGAGAGCCCAGCTAAGCCAGGAACATGGACTCGGGGGCTGGGGTTCTGAGAGGCATCCCTGGAAATACTATAAGAACTTGACCTTAACCCTGCTGAACCCTTCGACCACACGACAGCCCCTAAGAAGTGCCAGTTAAATATGTTCAACTGAGCAATTGCAACCAGTAGAACCCAAGTCTTTGCCATTTTATTAAAAAATGTTTACTTCATGTTTCCCTATTAAACATAAGCAACTTCCCCCTTGTATATATTTGCACCACGTTCACACAATGTGTTCCCCATCAACATTTGAATTATGGGCACAAGCCCTGAAATGTTAGTTTTGTGCTAAGATAAATATTGGAATGATATTCACTCCGCTTTTTTGAAGTCGTCAACATCACAGTTAGGGCCTGAAGAGCGAAGGCACCATTGGCCTTGTTAAGTAACCCAAGGATAACCAGCGGTCCTCTGGGGACAGGGTCACAGTGGCCTCCTGGAACACTTTCACTGTCTGTCACGGTTTTATCTGCTGACAGTGGACCGCACAGCCGTCTGGTGGCACTGGGCAAGCACCCCGAGCTCCAAGCCTGGCCCTGTGGGGATGATGGGGCTCCGCATGTGCCCAGCACCTGTCACTAGTTCCAACAAGGTGCAGCTGAAGCCCCAGCACCATCACCAGACCCAGCCTGGGCTTCCTGACGACTTTACGTGTGCTCTAGAAAGAGGGAGAGAGGTAAGGGGATGCTTCCAGGCATGTCCCTGGGAATAAATCCCCTCTCTGATTCCTCTCGCCACACTGGCTGGAAAAGGACTGGTCCTCTGTTCACAGGGTCCTGCACCTCTCACAGGTGGCTCAGCTGAAGGCCTGCCTCTGTGGGCTGACCAAAGCAAGAGCCACTGAGGGGACAGCTCTGAAATACAGCGCACCCTGCTCAGCCACACAAGATTCAGGGGGGCCGTATCGGAGGAAAGCCGCAGGGCTCGTATCCAGGCCACCCACAGTCAGCAGCCCACCCCTGCTTCTGGCAATCCTGATCTTTAGGTCCTTTTGAGCTCAAAAAGATGCCTGGGTTGAGTCAGAAAGCTTCTCCCTCTGCAGGTGAGGGCACTCTGGGGGTAACAACTCAAACAAGCTGGCAGCACCCTCGGAGCCCTCTCCCCTGGATTATCTCTCAGGGGTCATAAACCAAGTGTAAGGGACTGAGGCAGGTGTGAGGATCCCCATCTCACAGATGTGGAAAGTGAGGCTGAGGAGGCTTACCGAAGATCGGGTAGCTGGTGAGGGAGATCTCCTCACAGCCCTCGCAGTCAGTGCATCGGGCTGTATCAGAGCTGCTCAAGGGATCTGTCCATGGGTTGCGTCCCTGAGTCTTCCTCTGTGCTCTGCGAAGTCTGAAAAACGGTCCAGGGTCTGTCATGAGTAGCATATCTTATAGCCTCTCAGGACCTCAATTCTCTCAACTGTAAAATAAGGGGGCTGTCCTGCCCTGGATGGGTGACTCAGTTGTTTGGAGTGTCGTCCTGTACCCCAAAAGGTTGCAGGTTCAATTCCCGGTCAGGGCACATACTTAGGTTTCGGGTTCCATCCCCAGTCAAGGCATGGACAGGAGACCACCGATCGATGTTTCTCACATTGATGTTTCTCTCTCTTTCTTTCCCTTTGTCCCTCTTTAAAAAAAAGGAAAAAAAAATCAATAAACATATCCTCAGGTGAGGATACAAAAAATAAGGGGCTGTCCTAATTATCATTATGATTGTTGCTACCACCAAGGTATTAGTACTTCATGGTCTCTTCCAGCTCTTACCCTGATCATCCATTCAAATTACACAGAGAGCCACGCCCCACTGAGAGCTATGTACCACCCAGGAAGCATCTGCTGGCCTGACCCCCTTCTTTTCAAAGCCCCTCAATGCCCCCAGCCCAGTGGCCCCTGGAACGCGGCCAACAAGGCGCTGCAGAGAGAGCACAAGGCTGGCGGCTTCTCCCTGCCCTGTGAACACACGCGCTTCCCTGCGCAAAAATGTGACGCGGCTGGATCTGCCTTGGAGAGCGTTAGGCTATGATCATTTGAGCGCCATTCAATAATTCCTGTGAAATGTATGAGCAGAACACTGTAGCTGGTGGCCTGGATTCTTGTTAAGAAAAATAAGTGGGTTTGAATTTCAAACTGGAAGACATCTCTAACCAGATGATCCAAATGAATGAAGTAACTTTAGACCTTGTCCTCTTCAGCCATGCTCTGCTCAGAAGAAAATGTGCCTCGTTTACCAGGATTCCAGGCCCATTCTGGTGATGTGCCCAGCTTAAACCCAGCTAATTAAATTAAGCCACAGCCGCCTCACTCTGAACCAGGGAAGAGGGGGGCCCATAAATTACGCTGCCCTGAGCTCCCCACAAATTGCCTCTCCCCAAAGAGGACTTCTCCATTTGAGAAAATGCATCCAAGGCGGTGTGTGGCGGTGAGGCCCTGATAATTGGCCCTCCCCTTGGCGTGGCCTCTCCCACTCACCGGCAGAGAATAATGAGCGGCCCAAGCTTGGGGAGGCTCAACAAACAGGGAGAGGAAAAGGGTTTGTGCTCCAGGACCCCGGCCAGCGGGCCGGTCTTGCTCCAGCCGGCCCAGAGTGGCAGGGGAGCAGTGGGGGCAGGGAGGACCGAGTCTCCTAGGTGTGGCCTCGCTGTTTCATCTTAGACAGACTTCTCATAGCCCACAAGCACACACTGGGGGAAGACCTGGACAGTGCACAGTCAGCAAGTCCTCTGGGGACTACACAACCCCTGGGGTGGCATGTGTGAATAGTTGTGTCTGCTACTCAGAACCCCACAGTGGAGGCCCCAATTCGGCAGAGTAAGTAAACCAGGCGGGACTTCTGGAGGAAGAGCAGGAAATAAATGACCCTCGGGACTCCCGCACACTTACCTCTGCCAGGGCACCTTCACT
Organism: Tadarida brasiliensis; assembly: GCA_030848825.1. Lineage (NCBI taxonomy): Eukaryota > Metazoa > Chordata > Mammalia > Chiroptera > Molossidae > Tadarida > Tadarida brasiliensis. Next base: position 85,366,623 of record CM061259.1, read on the forward strand.
CAGGTCTCCCTGCTTCTTCCCCAAACACCTAGCATGGGGACAAGGCAGGGGGAGCCATTCCAGACAACGTCTCTGACTCTGTACTCCCTGCACAAGTTACTACTGTCTGCCAAAGCAAAGGAAATCTCTCCATCATTTTAGCAATAGGAGTGGCCCCCATTATGTGCAGGAAATCCCCCCAGGTACAAAGGGAGGAAGATCAGCAAGAGAAAAGCAGCAGGGAAAGTAAAAATGCAGGCAGGCTGGGATGGGAAGTTTGCAGAGCGCTAATCCCCCCGCACCAAGGGACTGATTTTAACAAGGCAGGCTGTCTGCAGACGCTGTGGGCTGACTCACATGTGCTGTGTGGCAGGCTCTTCTGCTTTGTTCTGCGTTCAGAATTTTCTCATTTCAGGCTTTCCTCTCCAAAAACTGACTGTGCTGTGAAAACCAGCCCCACTTTGGACAACTCGTCCATTTAAGGGACATTTTTTTACACATCCCTTCTCTGCACCATGCTGCCACTCAAAGACGCGGGGCGGAGAGGATGGTTTCAGGCTAACTCCCCGTCGCATCTGCCTCTGCTCCCGGCTGAGGAGCAAGTTCCCCGGGGAACAGGCAGCACTCCTCGGCTGAGGGGAAGGCTAGGTAATTGGGCTCTGCAGCTACGAAAACCCAGCAGGCCACAGGGGAGCCCAGGCAGGCCCCTCCCCACACAGCTTTCTCGAACCTCCTCGCCGGATTTGGACAACAGCTATAATAGCGGACATGATTGAGCCCCCGGCACCAGGCACTGTGCCAGGCACGTTACATGCACCATTTCCTTCTCGCAGCAACTCTGAGGAGGGCACCATTATCCCCTCCTATAGACAAAGAAACTGAGGCTTAAAGGAGCTCAGGGAGCCGGCCGAGGTCCCACAGCTGACCACTGATGGAGCTGGGTCTCCAACCCAGGGCTGACTTCCAAACACCAACCCTTCGGCCTCCTGCCTCTCGGGCTGGGCTCCATTGGCTCCAACCTGTGGCTGGGCTTTGGGAGGTCGTGAGTGTAGGGAGCTAGGCTGGGAAGAAGTGGTGAATACGGAGAAAGAAACCCAAGTCTGCTGGGTTTCCCTGCTTTCCTGGTAAGCCAGTCCCAGCATGTTACTGGGAGGGTGGATTCCCAGGTGTGCCATGGACAAAGCTGCCAGGGTCCAGCAACAGATCCCAAACCAGAGAGCAGTGTGGGACCGTCCAGGAGTCGTAGGAGCAGCGTCTGGGGCGGTGTCAGAAGCAGCTGGGGTGTCAGAAGGCCGCTCCTCTCTGTACCCACCGATCGTGTCTACCAGAGGGCTGAGCAGGAGGCAGCCGGCTGGGCCACATTCTGAGTCACAGAGGGGTGTGGGTGACGCCAGGAAGCCGAGCTGAAAATTGACCTTCTCCTTGAGGTCACTGTCAACACAGTGCTGGTCACATGGTACGTCGACGGCTTAACCCACTTCGAAGGGGGAGAGGCCACTGGATGGGCGTGTGATGTGACCAGCACTGGAATCCACCAATCCCAGAAAGGAGGACCAGTAGACAACGTCCTTGGCATAGCCAGTACCACGTGACAAAGGCCAGCCCCAAACACAGGCGCCCATCGGAGAGCTCTCGGAACGCCAGGAGGAGGTGACCACACCTTCCCCAGCCAGCATCACCTCTCAGTCCCCCTAGGTAAACACACGCCTGATTGGCACTCACTTTGAAATCCGAATCTCCGAGTTGGAAACCCAGGCTTGTAAGCGATCAGACTGTTAATGTTGCCAGGCATCACCCACAGGACCCAGCTCGGCTCTCAGGGTGTGGCCGCCATCAGCCAAACCAGCCACATCTGCTTGCATTTCATCACCAACATGGTAAAGTTTGACTTTCAGGTGACCTTGAAATTCACAAACTCCAGCAGGGGTGGGGGTGGAAGTGGGGGATAGGAGCCAAGAGAAAGCCGCTAAAAGGAAGCAGAAATAAAACAAGCTGGGCTGCCCTGAGACCCCCAAAATTAAAACCAAATGAGCATATCAAAGGGCACTTATCCCAGCTATTTAGGCTCCAACACTCCTCAGCTTTAATCAAGTCCCTGGGAGAGAGAGCCTCAAGTGGCTGTAATTTCCTACCTACCTTCACCTGCACAGCTCAGGCCTGAATCTGGGAGTTATTTGGGACGGATTTTCCCCTGACGCACAAACCCTTCCACGATGCCTTCTCCCTAAACCCAGATCCCTGGGCCCTGACACAGGACATCTGTCGGCCTGGGCTGCCCAGGCCCTGAGGAAGGCTGCAGGATGAGAGGGAGGCGTTCATCTCCCTCTGGGGTGCCTGGACAGCTCCAGAGAGGGCCTCCATATGGGCCCTGACTCTGACAGACCAGGTTCCTCAGACAGGGCACCTAGGCACCTAGGCAGGGGCTGGGTGTCAGAACCAGGGATGATGAGCCACAGCTGAGGGTACACCTTTGCCTTCCAGCCACCTCCCGGTGGGGACAGACGTGGGCCGAGAGGTGCGAGCCTGCCCTACTGTCTCCCCACTTGCTGTGCGACAACCGGAGAGTTTCAGCCCTTTCTGAGCCCAGGTGCCTCTCGGCAGAACAAGACTGGAACAGATCACGAATGACACAGCTTTTCCTATCAGTGACACGTGTGAATAATAAATGTAAATACAGCTTTTCACTTCACAAAGGCCCTTCAATCTGGCCTCACTAGAGCCCCACCAGATAGGAATCGTTGAGGAGTCCGCTCGGAGCGGGGAGGTAGTGCCCAGCGCCACACAGCTTGTCGGCAGTAGAGCTGGGATGAGACTCAGATCTGTCCGGTTCCTCCATCTGCTCCGCTCCATGGTTCTGTGATGCCTTGGGGGTCTCCCCAGCTCTGGCACCCACACGCCTGCCCGGAGACTGCCATGACGTCTGCTCCCGGGGCGTCTCCCCACGAGAAGCTACAGTGTCTGTTCTGGAGTGAGGCCTCCAAGCCCCAGAGCAGAGGGAAGCAGATGAGAAAAGAAGCTAGAACAAGCGAGAAGCACCATGAGAGGGACCAGGTCCCAACTCTCCCAGCCCCGCCTACAGAAAGAAGAGCTTTGAGCACTTACTTAGTACCTACTGAATAATACCAGGTGCTTTCCACACTTCCTCTCCTTCCATCCCCGACAAGCCTCTGAGATAGGAACTATTATCATTCCCATTTTACAGATTCATCAGACAACTGTGCGTTGCTTACCAGGCGGCAGGCACTGGATGAGACAGCTGGGGCTCAGAGAATCAGTGAGGTACCCAAGGCCCCACTTGGAGCACAGCCTCAAGCATACCAATGTCATTCGTGGGTAGAATCCCACAAATATTCCATTTTTCTTTCTGGGATTGTCCTTCCTCACTCTAGAGCAGCGGTTCTCAACCTGTGGGTCGCAACCCCTTTGGGGGTCGCCTAAGACCATTGGAAAACACCTATTTCCGATGGCGATTCATAACAGTAGCAAAATTATAGTTATGAAGTAGCAACGAAAATAATTTTATGGTTGGGGGTCACCACAACATGAGGAACTGTATTAAAGGGTCGCAGCATTAGGAAGGTTGAGAACCACTGCTCTCGGGGCTGCCTGTTCGATGGTGTGTTCGAGGAAGCAGGGACTAGGTGCAAGGAACCCCCGACAGATGCTTGTGGGCTCTCTGGCCTCAGCTGGACTCCACAGCCAGCTGCATGGGCTGAGCCCTGCCATGAGCACAGAAGGATGGCTCAGGCCTGCCTGGTGTTCGGCGGGCCCACGTGGGTGGCAGAGCCCCTGCAGGGTGTTGCGTAGAGGAGCTGGTGGCTCCGTGGGCCAGCACACAGCCACTGCCCGGGGCCCTAGTGGGCACACTCAGCCCCAGCTCAGAACCCATGGAGGCTGAGGCTGGAGCAAAAGCCCAGTCCCACAAGGTCGGAGCCCCTGTGCCCTGCTCTGCAGGTCCTCCTCCTTCAGCCTCCCCTCCCCAACCAGGAGGCCCTGAGCTGTGGCCAGATGGGGCACCTTGGACCCTCTTCATGGAAGAGTCAACACCCAGAACAGTCAAGTGATGTGGACTGTCAAGGTTAGCAAGACCTTCAAGTTTACAGAGTCCTCACCCTTAAACCCAAACCTCTGCCCCCCACAGCATGCGCCCTGCCAGGATAGGAACACAGAACTGGAGTCAGAATGCGGCTCTGACCTTGACCTCTCTGAGGGTCCGTGTCCTACCTATAAAACAGGGATGTTAACAGAGCTGGTGGGGTAGGGTGGGCCAAGCTGTCAGCCTCAGAGAGGAGCTGGGAGAGGGCCAGCTGCACCAGGGGAGACCAAGTCGGGACACCTGTGAAGGAAACAGGGGGCAGGCACGCAGAAGGGGGAACGGCCAATGAGGCAGGGTACCAGCACATACTCTGCCCCTCGGCATTGGTAGGTGGCTAAAAGAGAGGCCCCAAGAAGGCGTGATCACCACCATGGAAGAGAGAGGCGTGGGGCAGGCTGGCCACAAGCTGGAATTACGCACCTACCAAAAACATGTGAGAGGACAGGGGAGCAGCCAAGTGTGCAAAGAGCAAGGCCCAGTCCGGCGGTGCCCACAGCTGTGGGGCCTGACACAGAAAGCAAGCCTTGAACCCTACCCTGGGTTCGTTTCCCAAACCCCAAGGTACTGTCTGGCTCTGCCCTGCTCAGCCAGCGCTGGCTTCCAGGTGGCAGCAGGAATCCAGCAGGTGTCTCCACAAACTGGGGTCATCTCTGCCCAGCGCCAGGACGAACCCCTGCCACACTCACAGGGCACTTCTGTCACTCACGGCCCTGCCCTGGGGTCTCACAGTCTGGAGGAAGCATGCTGGGGGAGGGGGTGGGGATGAGGACATGGTGAGGAACAGGGATCCTGTGGATCATGAAACTCTTAGGGACCCAGGAGGTGTCACATCCTCCTCCAAGGCAGGAGTGACTGCCATCCCCTGCAGGTGGCTGGGCAGCCTTGAGCCCACAGGGCTGTGACACTGTAGAATGACCCAGAAGAGGTGGAAGCCCGTTCTCCCTGCCCCGCAAACACTGCCCTGGTGGCCATGCAGGAAATGGAACAGTCCTGTCCCGGGTTCAAGTCCAAAGCCTGACACTTGCCAGCTGTCAAGAATGCCCAGGGCCACAGCTTCCTCGCCTGTGAAATTAGGGGTGCAGTGGGGTGCACAGGGTTTCTCTGAGGAAGGGAGAAGGTGACAGACATCCTCTGGTGGGTGCAGCACCCGAGTCCTCTCACTGCCTCGGGGCAGAAAGCCTCTGGACCCAGAGTGTCCTGCTGAACGGTCCAGAGCCAGGGCAGCTCCCCTGTAGGGAGGTCAGAGTCAAACCAAAGACGCTCATGCGGGGTCCCTAATGATGGGCACCAAGTGTGGAAGATCCCTGGGCAGGAAGGAGGGCTGTGCATCCCTCCAGGATGAGGGTCTAGGGGAGCATCTTTGCCTGGGTGCCCCCAGGACAGGATTCCTGCTTTGATTCAATCCCCTTTCTCAGAGAAGGAAACAACCCCTTCCCTCCCCTCCACCTCCAGCAAACAAGGCTGCACCGCCAGGACCCCCTTCCTCAGCCTGCAAACCAGGGCCAGCCCACGCAGAGCAGGGCGCTGCCCAAGCGCCACTCCGTGCAGGCAGCTCGGCAGTGGATGGCTCCTTGACAGTTATTGGCAGGGCCCGGCTACCCACGGACAGGGTGGGGGAGGGGAAGGAGGAAGAAAAGCCAATTTTGTTTCCCAGAGAGAAACGATTGATGCTGACAGCTGTCCGTAGAAAAGCGGAGGCGCGTGCCCACGTAATCTAAACTCGAGCCGCCCAGGTCTCCCCTCAACCCAGAAATGAGCTTGTTAGAAGAGCCTGGATCCCAGCCGTTTCCCTTGACAGCTTCCTTCCCCTAATACACGCAGCAAATTGGCAACCTGTCCTCGGGCATTTGCATCCCGCGTCCCTGGAGGGAGATATCTCTATTATTCTGTTTTGGATAAAGGAGGCCATTTGAGATGACAGGTAGCAAACTCCTCTTTAATAAACCAGCAAGCAGCCAGAGAGAGTCAGGCAGTGGAGAGGGACTTGACAAATAGGTAGATTTGCAACCCAGGAGCATTAGCAGGTCCAGGCGGAGCAGTGAGCAAGGGAATGTTGGGGCTGTGAGATAAATCACCCCTTGTTATTCTGATTTAACCACCTCCCTGCTGGAGCCCCTGGCCACCACTTCCAAAGGGCAGACTCAGGAGACCGGCACGCAGACGCCTGTCTGGCCCCGATTTGCAAGCTGCAGCCCGACTCTGAGTTCATCGTTTGCCTGGTGTGGCAAAGCTTCCATGTCGGTCTGCAGATCTCTGAAGAATGGTCCCTGCCCTTCCCTCGTCTCTATCCCAGTCTCTGCTGCCTTTATTTATTTTTTAATACTTTCAATTTTAAGACAAATAAACATTTACTCAGCTCCAACCAGTTGTTCCACTACATTGCCCTGATCACAGAAGTGTGTTCCCTCTCGTTTCATTTTCCTTGATGCAACTCTTCCCTCCATTGCACAGACAGCTGCTCACTCCCTTCCCTCTCCCGGGCTTCGCGGCTCCCTGTCCTTAATCCAAAGGAGCGGGGCCTAGGATGCTGGGTTCTGTCCAGAGATGTTCCGGCAAATGTTTAACAACCAGCTCGCCGAGAAAATAAATAAAAACCTGATTTGTAGTGTTTGCCTATCTCTATGGTGTAACTACTCACACTGTGGTTGTTTCAAGCTTCCAACGAAATGTCACCGAACTCGGAGATGGGAAGAAATCTGTACAGCAGGCTTGTGGGAGCCGACTCTGGCACCCTGCTGATTCCGTTCCTCCCGAGTGTCCTCTCGAGTGTCAGCCCGTCCCCTCAGCCCCAGGAAAACTCTTCCAACCCTGACTTCAGGGGAACATACACACACAAGCCTCTTCCCCTGACTCCAGCCACCCACCCCCCCAACACACACACACACACACACACACACACACACACTGTTCCTGCCCCGTTACAAGACGGCTTTCACTGCTACCACACCAAGAACTTGTCACTTCCAACGATCCAAATCACTGCTCCACCACATAAGAACCCTTGTGTAGCTCTGGGCACATTCCGTAACCAGGTTGGGCCTTAGTTTCCACATCTAGAGATGGAAATTCCAGCCCCTGGGGAAGGTGAGGGTTAACTGAGGCACACAGGAGATGCTCAGTAACGTCGCCAGTCCCCACTCCAAGACAAAGGCCGCTCCACCACCCACAGCAGGTGCTTCCACTTCCTACCCGAGGGGCTTGTGCACTGCTGAGGGCTGTCTGAGCAGGACCGTGGGTTTGTCCGGTTCTCAGGGGCAAACAGACACAGTGTGGTTGACCCTGGTATAAAACCATGACCTCCACTGCCCTCCCTTCAGCACCAGCTCTCCTTATGAGGTCCGGCCTGGCTGTCCTCCTCCGTCATGGCAGTACATGGGAATCACCTGGGGAGCTCGCAATCTATTCAGGCTGGGTTCCCACCCACCCAGATTCTGATTTAACAAATCCAAGGTGCTGGTTGAGCATCGGGATTTGTTTTAATCTCTCCAGGTGATTCTAATGTGCAGCCAATGCTGAGAACCATGTGAAGACTGATGAGCAGAACTACTCAAAAGAGCCGCTGAGCACAAGTGTGAGGTCAGCTTTTGTCCCAAGCAGACTTTGGCCTCAGATTACATTTGGATGCATCCTTCCTTGTCCCAAAGTTCCTGGCCTGTGGCTGGAGTGACCCACAGAGACCATGTTGCAGAAGGGATTCCAGCAACTAACGTGGCAGCCAAATGCTGGGTCTCCATGCAACCCCCTGTGTGCCCACCTCAAATGCCTGAACCGCTTCCTGCTCCAAGGCCCAGGCAAGGCTCTGGTCATGGGAAGAGCGTTCTTGGGGGTTGTGTGTGCACAGCCAATGTGACTGTACACAGTGGCCTCAACCCAAGGCGGCAAACACAATGTAAAGGTGGGTGGCCAAAACCCAAAGCGTCCCCTGCAAAAAAAAGGGACTGGAATTTCTGTCTCCCAGTGTGTTTTCTAGAGATTATGGGAAGGAGCTGCTTAGCTTCAGCTACATCCGAAGGAAGCTAGATTAGAGAAAGCTAAATCAGTTTCTGGACTGCAGGACTTCTCAGAGTCTTGGAATAATCTGCACGAGGAATCTCCAAGAGAGGAGGCAAGACACACTGCTTCCCAAACTCATTCGATCACAGAACCTTTTCCCACATGTATCTCCCAGGACCAGCAATCCACATGTGGCTCAGGAAGATCACAGAGCTGACAGGCCCGGCCAGGACACCAGGCCCCCAACCTGTGATACATCCATGCATACACACATGCGTACAGTCACAAGAGCCTCCTGTCCCTGTCCGCACCCAAGGACCGTCCCCAAGACGAGAAGCTGCTCTGGAAGGAGGAAGACTCGAAGCCCAGGATCCACTCCAGATCCCACAAATAGGCTTGAACAGGCTTGGGCAAAGCGTGGATTATGTAAATAAGTATTTGGGGACTTTTTAAACATAGATTATTCACCCAATTAACTCTAATGGCCCCTCAGAGCTGAGAGAGACTATTGTGTAAACATGTGGGGCTGAATGTGGCCTCAGCCCCAAGATTTCCTCAAAAGACGGGGTTTACGAGTCCCCCATAAGGGTTCCCTCTGGGCCCCAACTTGGCAGATAAGTTCATTGCCCTGAAGGGAATTCAGGCCTAAAATTTGAAAAGGGTAAGAATAAAAAGAAGGATCTAGCTCCCTTTAAGCAAGCAGGGAACGCTCTGGGTACAGGATTTATATTTTTTTTCATTTGCCATAAAACATGCATTATATGACACGGAACATTTGGGAGCCTCTGGTAGTCTAGCTCATTCCCAATAAGAGGAGATATTATAGATTTCTCTCCAGCAGCCACTTACACTCACATATTGTAAATGTTTCCCACTGGACACAACGCAGCCGTGAGGGAGGCCGAGCCCATGGGGCCTCCGGGAGGTGGCAGGAGACCCACGCCAGCTGGCTCTGCCTGAGACCAAGGAGGCCGGCACGCCAGCCCAGCACGGAGCCTCCAAGAGTATCTGGGCCTCCTCCAGGAGATGGGACCAGACGCCCACTCCCCAATATAGAGAGCCTTGGAGTCCAAGGCCACTTGCTCATGGTCAAGTCTGCTGACTGACAGGGGACTAGGGGCTACTTTTCCAACCTCAAGCAGAAGCAAATCTTCTGGAATCCTCTTGGGCACTAGAAGACCATAGGGGAGGCCCAGAGTCTCTGTTGCGGGGAGGTTACACACCTATCAGGAGATGAGTTGAAGACCTATTTTCCCACACTCTCCATACATAACACATCCTGTCACAGTAGCTGGAAACCTGGGAGTCATTATTTTCCTCAGCCTCCCTCACTGCCCATGTCCTACCCATCACCTCACCTGCTAACTTGACCTCCAGAATCTCTCCATGGCCACAGCCCCCACCCCAGCCAGCCAAGTCTCTCCCTTGACAACAGCCCAACCTCACTGGTCTCCCAGCTTCCTCTCTGCTCCTTCTCAGTCCATTGTCCGCTGTTGGGGATCCAAACGTGACCATGTGTCACTCTGGCACACAGTGCTTCCTACTGCTCATAGGATAAAGACTTCAACGCAGATCATGACTGATCGGTCATTGCTTCCCTCTGCCTAGAACTCTCTTCCCGCCTATCTTTTCCAAGTGACCTCTCACTTAGCCTCTAGAGCTCAGCTCACACATCATTTCCTCTGGGGCCCCAGTATGGACTCCCACAATTCCTTGGTAGCAAGTACCCAAACCAAAATTATTCCCAATGCCCAGCACTTGGCACACAGTAGGTGCTCAGTAAATACTTGTTGGCTGAAAGGGCTTCACTGAGACAAGCCACCGGGGGGCCTAGATATCTGCGGGCCTAGCACTATAAATGGTGGGCAGAGCAGGGACAGAAGAAAGGGCAGGTACATCCTTGATTCAGTCCTCCCGACAGTCCCGCGAGGTCAGTGCCCAAGAAGCAGCATGCAGAGCCAGGAAGTGGTGAAGCCAGGGTTTGAACCCACATGTAGCTGACTCCAAAGCCCATGGTCTCTATCCTGCAGGATTCTACTTAAGAGTATGATTCGGATGACAGGCTCAGTCATACTGACGGTGGAGGAGGCAGGGAGGGTCCAAGCCGAGGAATCACATGAGCGAAAGCATGGTGGTATGAGGCGGCCAGTGTGCTTGGGAACGCAAGAGGTGCAGTAGGGCTGGAGGAAGTTCTGTAAACACAGTGAGGGCCGAAGCAGTCTACAGAGCCTGGGAGAGAGGCCACGGCATGCCAGCCTTAGGAGCCTGGGTGTTATCCCGGACAACAGAGAGCAGGACCTTGTGTCCCCTGCCAGAGACACTCAGCAGCTGCTTCAGCATCGTAAGGAGAGCCTGGAGAGCGGTTAGCAGATCAGCATCACATCATCAGACCCAGCACTGAATGAACAAACAAGCAGATGATGGCCAAAACCAATATTTCTCTCTCAAAAATGCGCCCTCAATTAGCATTTAGCATCCTTTAGGATCTAAGGGGAAAATACGTCCTGCTCCTGGTACAGTCTTCCGAGAGCCTCTAGAACTGGGTGGGGGAAGCTTTGGGCCCATTCCAAACCACCCCCACCCCTATCTTCCTTCTCTAGGAAGCCTTCCAGGTGAAGAGGGCAGTCGAGTTCTCCTAACCAGGCTCTGCTTAACGTGCCAGTCCACGCCCCTCTCCTCTCACCCACTACCCAAATGCCCTTTTCCACTTCACGGTAGAATAAAGGACTGCCAGACTGTTAATACCAGATCCACATTATCTCGTTAATCCCCAGTCCTCAATAGTTCTTTCTGGCCCGTCATCACCACGGCTCTCTCTTGCACTGTAATCTTCTGCAGGGCTGAACGAGCCCGCTCACACCTCTGAGTGGCCACCAGCGTGTGCAGGCAAGCACTCCGCGCCCGCTGGGGCCGAAAGCATTTCAGTTTGTGTTTACATATTGGCTAACTCCAAATCCACCAGGCAACCAACATTTCCTAAGGGCCTACTATGTGTCAGACACTCAAGAGAATACGAAATGGTATGAAATACAAGATTGCTACCTCGTGGGATCAATAAGATTTCATCTCCTGAGAAGTGATAACAATAAAGCTGTAAGGGAAAGTTCGAGAGAAGTGGTGTCCCGAGGCAGCACCTGCTTACGTATCGTGTGAATGACACACAGAGCTATCAGCATTCCAAAGAGGAAGTGTACTGGAACTCTGGACCAGGCTGGGGAGAGAAGACTTCACTCAAGAGTCAGAGGAAGATTGGATCTGAGACTTAAAGATCAACCAGATCATTTTTTTAAATATATTTTTTATTACTATTTGAGACAGAAAGGAAGGGAGAGAGAGACAGAAACATCAATGTGAGAGAGAAACATCGATCGACTGTCTCCTGCACGCGCCCAACTGGGGACCGAGCCCGCAACCTGGGCTTGTGACCTGGCCGGGAATCGAACCAGGACCTCTCAGTCCATGGGACGACATTCAATCCACTGAGCCATGCCGGCCTGGCTAGATCAACCAGATCTTTGATATGTGGCGGAAAGGGAGACGTCAACACAGCTGGGCAGAAGGGCCAATGCAAAAGCACTGAAGAGAAGACTGCCCAAGACTATGATGGAAAATGTACCCACAGACCTGGCCAAGTGACTCTGTAACTTGGCCCAGACAGCACTGTGGAGACACAAGTATTCCAAACTAACAGCTCTGTGCACGTGTGTGTGTGTGTGTGTGTGTGTGTGTGTGTGTGTGCACGCGCACACATTGCATCACTGGCCAAGATTATTCAGAGGGCCAGGCTGTTTCCTCCATGGTAAGCAGCCAGCAGACAATACTTAGGGCACTGAAGGTATTACCAGGAGGTGCCAATCTCAACAGCGATGCTTATTATGTTCTTGAAAGACGCCCCTGGGTCAGCTATGCAGAGCAGAGGAAGAGAAGGCCTAGCTGAGGAGCCCAGGTCACCAGCCCACCAGTACTGGCAGCCCTGGCAGCCAAGAGCAGTTCCAGCTGCAGTTCTTACTCAACAGGCCCACACAGGGTGTGGACTTCAGAATGTGCCTGAGATCACCACGGCACGGGGTACTTTGGGCAAGTTCTGTCCCTTCTCTAGGCATCAGCTTCCTGGTGTAAACATGGCGGGGGTGGGCTATGTGTCCTCTAAGGACTCATCTATACTACAGCTCTAAGACCCAAAGGAATCATGAAATTCCCATCTGCTCAGCAATGGGCAAGAGTTCACCTGGGCACCAGCCTGGCCTGCTTACTTCCACAAGGGAGACTGCCAGTCAGCTGTGTCTGCAGCGGAATCTTATGTGACAGCCTTGAGAGCAGGTACAGATAATCCCATCACCATGCCAACAGGTCAGCTCTGTTATGAAAGTGGTTTGGGGATACAAGGTCACTGAGCTGGGAGTCCCAACGTGGTTCTCTAACCAGGCCTGGCTTGGGGCAAACCTCTGCTCCTCGTGGCCTCTATTTTCAACAATGTGAAGTGAGGGCCAGTTCCTTCCGACTGGTATTCTCTAAGCCCCTCCCCAACATGCCCCAGGGGGTGAGGGGAGAGGCAGGACAGAGCAGTGGAGGGTCAGCCTCCTGGGATTGATTCCTGCCTCATCCCATTACCTTTCTGAACTCGTGTAAGTCTTGCAAGCCTTGATTACATTGGAAACATCATGCCTACACCCTGTAGGGTGCTGGGGAAGATCTGAGATAAAGTATGGCAAGTACCTAAAATACAGTCGAAACTCAATGGTTGGTAGTTATTATTGAAAGCACTTTTACAACCAGAATAAACAGGCCAATGGAGCAGGAGAAAAATCCATAAGCAGGCGCAAGCACGTCTTGGAATTTAGGGTAGGATACAGGAAGCATTTCTGCTCAGTGGAGTTGACATGGATTATTCAATAAATGGTCTCAGAGCAACTGGGTGCCATTTTGTTGTTGTTGTTGATCTTCACTGGAGGATATTTTTCCATTGATTTTCTAGATCGAGTGGAAGGGAGGGAGGGAGAGAGAGAGAGTGAAACATTGATGTGAGAGACACACATTGATTTGTTGCCTCCCACATGACCCCAACCAGGGGTGGGGACAAACCTGCAACCCAGGTACATGCCCTTGACCTGGAATCAATCCCGCCACCCTTAGGTCCGCAGGCCACCGCTCTAACTGCTGAGCCAAACCGGCCAGGGCCTGAGTGCTGCTTTTTGTTGGTGGCAAAGGCAGGGGAAGGGATAGTTAGATCCATATCTTTCTCCTTAAACTACAACAAAGTTGATATGGAGCAAAGATTCAAATGTAAATAATAAAACCTTACAACTTCTAGAAGAAAACATGGATGAATAGTTTTAAAGTCTTGCAAGGGAGAGGAATGCTTTCTAAGCATGTCATTAAAAAATAATAATAAATAAAGAGCCAGAAAGGAGGAAAACGTAGCCACATAAAAACCTAAAACTTCTAATTTTTTTTAAAATTATAGTTAAATGAAATCTCTGCAAGACATACAACAGTTACTTGTCAACAAACATTTAGGAAGGGCCTGCCGATTCCCAGTTCCTGCATACCTAACCTTCAAAGAGCTCTCCCTCTCCAGTTCTATAAAATAAGCCCCTAGTAGAAAAATGAGCAAAGGACATGAACAAGCAATTTGTAAAGTAAGAAATACTTTTTAAAACGGCCACTAGGAATCAAATAATGCAAATAGATGCAATGTATAATTTTTCTTCTACCATTTTGGCAAAGAATGAAAACGTTAACAAAGCCAGGTTAGCCGAGGTGAAGGGAAGCGCGCCGTCACTCAGAGTGGGCGCCCTTTGAGGGACGCATCAGCACGGTCCACGTGCATACCCTTGACCCTACAAAGAGACATATCTGCAAAGGTGTTTGCTGAAGTTTGTTTATAATAAAGAAAAACTTGAAGCACCCTAAATATGCATGAAGGGAAGACTATCCAAGGTATAATATGCATGGAATAATTCTATAACCCTGTAAACCAGCCACAGAGCTGGGAAACCCATGGCTTCATCAGCAAATGTCACAAGAGTGGCAGCAAGATGTCATCTGGGAGGGGGCAGCATGCTTGAGCATGACCCTTGGAAAACAATGGAATAGCTCAGCTTTGCCCACTGCGTGAGAAAAGAGGCTGCACGCTCAGAGGGACAACCTCATGCTCGGGGGTGGGGGTGGGGTGAAACACCCTGGCTGCCTGCCCTCTCCATCGTGGGGCGGACAGAGGGTGCTGTACTGTGGCTTTGCTCTAACATTTCAGGCACGAAGCCTCCCCCACCGAGGATTAACAGGTAGGCACTGAGGGCCCAGCATCTGGGTGAAGATACAGTGGCTCAGGAGCCAGGCCAGCCCCTGGGCAGAGTCCTCAGTCCGGGATCCACACTCTGGCCCAGACACGTCCAGGGTCACCTGCTAGACTGGCCATGCCTGAGATCTACAGGCCACCTGGGTCCGGGCTTTCACTCAGAATCCACCACTGGCCTGCAGATGGACACGGTCGCCAGGACTCAACACTGGGGACCACGGTACAGGTCAGGGCAATAGGAACCCAGGGCACAGAAGAGTCTGGTGGGGGAGTTGGGGAGATCACATTGACTAGCCCGGGGGTTCTCAGGCCTTCTCTGAAGAAGGATGTAGCATAGAAACCACTGCTCAAACAAAGGTTAAAATGGAAGCCCAGGGAGAAAACACATGTGCTCACCCCAGGCGGGCAGTAGCATGAGCAGGAGGGCTCAGGAGCTGAGGACCCACGTGTGCAGGTCTGTGCTTGCTCCGCTCTGAGAGGCTATTAGGAGGCGGCAGAGCCCTGCCCTCCAGAAGCACACAGTAGGGCGGGGAGAAGGTACTCCTGGGAGGCAGGTCAGGGGGTAGCTCACCTCGGCCAGCTGGAGGTCAGAGTGGCTCCCAGGGCAGGCAGTGCAGACAGTTCAGGAAGGTCTGAAGGTCCAGCCTGGGAAACAGGCAAGTCAACTTCAGAATCCAGGCAAGAAACACCCATTGGACAAGCCCAAGAAGAGGCGACCAGAACAGGAGCAGTGACGGGAGAGAGCATGTGAGAGAGACAGACCTGGGTGCCACCAGGAAGTCCAGGACATAATCATTTCAAGGTTCTGCTTTGACTGGAGGAAGCCGGGGCTGCAACACGGTGGATCATGCACCCCGTGTTCCTGGGGCAGCCCATGTACCCACCAGCCCTCCTTCCTCAGAGAGGCAGCACCCCATCATCCCAGAACCCAGTGGGGCTGGATTCTCAGCAAACACGAGGAGAGGAAGTCAGCGCTCACAGGGCCAGTATCTGTGCCAGCCCCAGGCACAGGAGGATGAGGTGCAGGGACACAGGGCCCCATCACACACTAAAGCCTGGCAGCAGGTGGTGGGAAACTCTCAAGGAGCTTTACACGGGTCTGGCCTGACTTTGGCCAGGGGAGGCCGGAGGATACGTGAGAGGATGTGGAAGAGGCTTTACAGAGAGACCACGCAGTGGAGGAGCTGTGGTGAGGCCAGACCCAGGCAGGGATAGAGAGGAGATAAAGAACCAAGAAACACTTCAGAAGCACAGTAAGTGGCACGTCCTCCGCCCAGGCTGGAGACCTGGACCTCTCTGGTCTATCTCTCATGCCCTTGGCCTAAGTGGCCCCCAATAGGGGGCTGTCCACGGCAGAGGCAGCCGATCTGGGCATGGGGTGTGGACAAAGACCACCACTTGAGTGTGGGCCTGGGGAGCACCAGCTACCTAACACAGGACACACACTGCAGTGCTGGGTCACATGTCCTCGACTTCTCCCTCGGCGCCATACCCCTGACTGAGCGCCGTGCACAGTGGGAGCTCGCCTGGCCTGGCACTGAATGAAGGATGCCCAGTGGGCAGCTGGAAGGCCATCTCTGGAGATCGGGGCAGAGATGGCATCTAGTGAGAGACCTGGGAGTTGTGAGCAGAGAATGGCAGCGCCTAAGCTTTCTGAGTGCTGACCTGCTGTTTTCTGGGAGCTTGACCGAGATTAATTCAGTCAGTCTTCATCACCACCCTAGAGGTCAGCACTATTGTCGTCCCCAGTTTGCAGGGGAGGAAACAATGTCACAGAGAGGCTGAGCAACTTGCTGAAGATCACACAGCTAGGAAGTTGTAGAGCCAGGGCTGGGCCAGGCTGAGCAGCCTTTTTTACTCACTATGCTGTGGAAATCAGACCAAGAGGAAATGGTAGAGTGTGCAGAGGGGAAAAGAAAAGGACCAAGGACAGAGCCCAGGGAACTAGCCATGAGCAAGGAGCAGGCAGAGGAAAGAGGAGCAGGAGAAATCAGAGGCTGCCTCACAGTGAGTGTGCCCGAGTGAGTCAGTGAATGAATGAGTCCATGATGGGCAAGGAACGGAGGTGATGCAGACACCCTGAAGCAGACAGGTGGAGAAAAGGGCGGGGGGGGGGGGTGCATTGTCAGTGGTGCTCCACTGCAGGGAGGCCAGGGGGACCGCTGATTTAGAACTGACTAGAAGCTGCCAGCCTGGCCTGGCCCAGCCCATGGGGCTTGGTGCTCAGCCTGGGAACAGCGGAGCCAGAGCCGGCTTCAGTGTGCTCTGCGTGGCTGCAAAACAGTCGCTTTCTGTCCATCCACTGCAGGCTCTTGCTCTCTGCCAAGTTCCTTGAAGTGTGGAAAGGATTTGCTCTCCAAACAATTCACAGCCATTTCTAAAGCTCACACTGTAAGATGTTGCCTATTTATAACCAGAAATTCCTCCATAACCAAACTGGACAAAGAAGAGTGGCAACTCCATATTGTCTTTGATGTTGTTTGAACTAAGAAGAGCTCAGAATTGCGTCCTTGACCGTGTTCAAGTTACTCCTTTTCCCCATATATGGTCGGATCCACTGTTTGCCAGGACAAGCCGTGTTTTCCTTATTAAGCAATATACAAAGTTAGCAAACAGAGCTGCTCGCTGCCCCACATCCCAGGCCCGAATGTCAGTTAAAGCAAGGGCCTGACCGGACTGCAGAGCATCAGAGGGCCCAGCAGCCGCAGGCACAGACCAGAACACTGGACTGGGGCTTGGGGAGCCTGCCCTGGTCTGGCCCACCACTGACCCAGGCCCTGGGCATCGCAGCTGCAGTGCCTACCGGGTGAAAAAAGTCATGTCGAATCCTCGTAACAACCCCAAGGTGTGTTATTATCCCCATCTTACAGATGAGCAGAGTGAGGCCACATAATCTGTTCAAGGCAGAGGTGGAGAAGGAGCCCTTTCTGTCTGACTTCATAGCCCCTCTTCTCTTCACTTCCCCATAGGTCATGTTCTCCTCCCCAGGCCTTGGTTTACCCATCTGGAAACTGAGATGGCTGGAAAACCCTTTCTCAACCCCCTGCAGCTCTCATATTAGCACTTGATCTGTTACAGGGGATCAGAACCTTCCAAGGTACCCTTTGGTCAAGGTCTGGAACGATGAATGGTGACAGGTACATGGAGGCACAGACCTCCCTGTGACCAGCACAGCCCCGGGGTGGCAGTGGGGAGCGCGTGAGGCCTCTGGGGCCTGTCTAGAAATAAGAACAGAGTCCTGTTCCCTACTCAGTGCCTCTTGGCTCCCAGGATTTCCCCACCCCTTAAGGCCTCCCTCTCCAGGAGCCATTCTGCCCTGCATAGAGCCCCACAGCCTGCGGTCTGGGCCTTGTAAGCCTGCCTCTGATTCCCAGGCCCCTGGAATTTGACACCTAGGACACACAACGCTGAAGGAATGGCTGTGGAATTGGATGGTGGGGCCCGAACACTCCATCCTTTAAGTGAATGGATCCAATGTGGTCCCGGAACAGAGGGGACCCGTGCCCACTAGGCGTCTTTGGAAAATACAGGACTGGGACTCACTTCTCCAGGTCACTGCTCCTCCTCAGAGCCACCTGTGGGCTGCGGGCCTCCAGACCAGCCTTCTGGATGTCAGTTTCTGGAGTCGGGCCCCAAACCTGCAGGCTTAGCCAGCACCCAGGATCTTACAATGGCACCCATGCAACCCATCACCCTAGGACAACACAAGCTGGTGTCTCACCCAACCCTATCCCACCTACTCCTCTCTGTGTGTGAGCTCCAAACATACAGCCTATTGGGCCCCCATACAATGCCACATGCCGGTGACTTTTCCTCTGTAAGTTGCATTTTTTTAGTGTTTTTCACATTAATCTGACAATAATAAACATAATAGTAACCTGCACTTAGAGATGCTTTTCACACTCGCAGGAACCACAGCATCTCAGTCCACACAGGGGTGAAGAGTGAGCCCCTCCCAGCTCCCTCCCGTCTGCTGCATGTTGTACTGGGGCTGTTATCAACGCATCAGTTCAATGAATCAATTAAACAGCAGTTAAGTGAATACATGAATGAATTCCTAACCTTTAAAACGCAGTCTCAAGCAGTTGATCTGTTTCCCATTGGTAAAATTTTTAAAGATTAGCAAATGTTCCAAGAAATGACTATTACCCTTGGATCGCAAACGTGTTTAAATCCGTGATGACAGTTTGTCTTGTACCATAACCTCACATACCTTTTCCAACCAGGTGTTGACTGGGGGCCATGGTTTTCTAAAGATACCTCGTCTCACCTGCAACCAGACACTCCCGACCTGCCACAGTTCAGAACTGGTTCGTGGAGTTCAAACCTCAGAGCCCACCACTACCCAGATTACTTGAGGCATCTGTCTTCTTTTTGTTTTGAATCAGAACAAAATATTTATCATTTTAATAGCATGTATTTTTTATTTCAAATGATACAAAAGTAAAACATGAAAGCCTGAGCCTAGTGTGGGCAAACAGGAAGGCAACCTCCCTTCTCCTCGGGAGACCCCATGGCCTCAACACTCGGGCTGATTTGAAGCATCGAGTACACCCACAGATCTGTCCCAGCTGCAGTGACTGAGGCCCAGGCAGGGTCACCAAGTGCTGTCTGGCCCTCAGTGCTACTCTTCCCAACACCAAAACACCTCTGCCTGCCCCTCCCCTGGACACTCTCTCCTCTTCAAACCATCTTACTTATGGTACCTGACCACCTGTCTTTAATTTTTTTATGTTGACTTATCAAAAATAACAACACATGCCCTGGCCGGGTGGCTCAGTTGGTTGGAATGTCGTCCTACACACCAAAAGGTGACGGGTTCGATTCCTGGTCAGGGCATATACCTAGGTTACAGGTTCGATCCCCGGTCGGGGCACGTACGGAAGGCAACTGATCAATGTTTCTCTCTCACATCGATGTTTCTCTAGCTAGCTAGCTATCTCCCTTCCTCTCTCTCTGAAAATCAGTAAAAACATATCCTCATGTGAGGATTTAAAAAAAAATAGTAACAACACACCTCAATGCTCAATACTAGCAAATTCTCCATCCCCAGAGGTTCTTCCGTCCCTCCAAGACCAGGCCCTGCCTACTTTTCCAGACATAGTCTCCCATCTCACTTCCATGCATCGTCTACACACCCCGCCCCATCCACTCCACAGCCCCCACACCCCTGTCCTCTTAAACTTGCTCAAGACTGTCCCACCTGGAAATGTTCTTTACCCCAACTTTGCAGGACCACGTCCCCTCCCCCCACGCCATGACTCAACCCACAGGCTGCCTCCTCCGTGAACCGTGCTCGCTGCGCTCAGGGAGAAGCACTGGGTAACCACTCCCTCTTCTGACCTGTAAGGTCCCATGAGGGGCCATTTGTCCCATGTCTTGACTCCTCTGGTAGACCACGAGCCCCCAAAGGCAGAGACCATGTCTGATACACTTGACTTCTCCATGTACACTGGCGGTGACAAGGACACAGTAGACACACAAACAACTAAAGGACACTGTGTGGATGGATGAAGCATGAAGTCACTTGAACTGCAAGATACATGCAGTTGAGAAACATGAAAGCCGCAGAATGCGCAGGCGCTAACAGTCACTGCGCCGCAATTCCAGGGGACGGTGGGCAGGCTCGGGCCTCCACGACAGTCCCTGAGAAACAGGGGCAACACCCGAGCAAAGCCTTGGAGGTGAGAAGTTATAGAAAATGAAGACGGGGAACAAGGCAAGGTCCGATTCAGAGGTTCCCTAAGCCCAGGAAAGAAGCTCAAACTCAAACTACTGACATTTCAGAGCCACTAATCGGGCTACTGTGATGGTGACCTATGGGTTGAGTCGAAGGAAAACACCCTTCTCCCATTAGTTCAGGACTTTCTCTCTGCCTGAAGTGACCACCGCTACCGTATATCTTCACAGGGCCAAACCCTCCTGTCCTCCGAGGTTCACAAGCCACCTTCGCCGTGAAGCCAGAGGCTGAAAACCAAGACACAAGAGCTCACCATCAGAAGAATCCAAACATCAGAAAAAGTGATAAAAAGGCTCTAATCGAGTTTCACTGATATTTCTCAGTAGGAAAAGATAATGTTACTGGATTTAATTCAACAATATTTGCTGGCATGTGGCAGATGCTGGTCCCCACAGCAGGGATACAGTCTTGCCAAATGAACACATGTTTACACTTACTAACAGAGAGTCGATGCAAAGTAAGATAGGATGGGGAGTGAGAGACAACTTCCTTACGAAATGACAATCAGTCAAGATCAAAAAGATTTGCCCTGGCCAGTCAGCTCAGCGGTTAGAACGTCGACCCACAGACCGATGAGTCGCGGGTTCTATTCCGGTCAAGGGCACGTACCTCAGTTGTGGTTCGACCCTGGCCCTGGTCAGGGTCGTGCAGAAGGCAAACAGTCGATGTGTCTCTCTCACATTAATGCCTCTCTCTCTCTCTCTCTCTCTCTCTCTCTCTCTCTCTCTCTCCCCCCCCCACCTCCCTCCCTTCCCCTCTATCTGATGATAAATGGAAAAACATCCTCGAGTGAGGATTAAAAAAAAAAAAAAAGATTCATTCAATGTTAATTTACATTTATTGATTTGAGAAACGGATGAAGACCTACTCTGTGCCAGGCACTGAACGCCTAGAAACTGGCCATGTAAAGAGGAGTGGGAAGGGATGGGAACATTCTAGGCAAAAGAAACAGAATCTGCAAAGAGGTCAAAGATAAGAGTCGTCAGATCAGGTCCAGCTGCCAGAGGGTCAGCGGGGTCAGAGAAGGCAGGAGGCTGTGTGAGCAACAGATGAGAGAGGATGAAGGTTGAACTAGAGCAATGGCTTAGATAGAGGAAGTGGACACATTTGGGAGCGGAGTCTACAGACCTAGGTGAAACATACAAAGAGAAGAAGCCACAAGCACCTAGGCAAACCTGGCCCTGGGGCTAGGTTTCCTGAAACCGACTGCTCATTCCCCTGGCCCCACTATGCACCTGGCCGAGTCAGGAGCTGTGGCTGGTGGCCCCGTGGAAGGCCACAGGCTGAGATTATCATTGATCCTTCTGTGGCTCCCCCTGTAGGCTGGGTGCTCACTGTCAGACTGGACTCTCCCAGCAGGCACTGTTGGAGGCAAAGACAAAACGAGTCTAAAATCTTAGCCCACAGCCCCATCCAAGAGACTCAGTGGGATATGTTATCCGGGCATCACACGGCTTAATAGGGCCAGTTTTTGTACCTCTGAACACCACATGGATGTATTCCCTACCAAAAACTGGAGCCAAGTTCAGAATGTCTACAAATTGGAAAGGAGTTGAGGCTGGCAGGGGGTACAGCTAGGTTGGCACATACCTACATGGCCCTAGACCACCACCCATGCTAAACAGCTGAGACTGGACTTGACATGTGCTGAACTTCAGCTTGTGCTCCAAAGTTCTCGTCCCCTAGAGGGACACTGGTATAATTAGGCAACCCACAGGCTGGTGCTCAGAATATAATCCCTAAGAGAAATAAATCTGTCACACAATCCAGTCATGAGGCAGAATTAGGGGCTGACACAACTCTCTCCCCATCAGCCAATGTCCAGACTCTCCAGGATCAGCTGGTGTCCGTGAGGTGAGCCTAAACACACACAGCAAAATTCATCTTTCTGGGGCAAGCCCCACTTTGCCCCTTCTGGCTCCTCCTTCCTCTACTCCCAGATCCCTTCATCCTAACTTCTGGAGGCATGCAAAAGCCCCCACCACACACACGTTCACACAGGTGCACACACACACACCCCAGGGAGACACAGGTGAGCTATGGCCTCATCCTGGTTGGATCAGCCTTTCCCCAGGGTGGGCTGGTCCAGGGCAACTTGAGAGTGACAGCTTGGGGGGAGAACCAGAGATAAGCAGGCACACAAGGGAGGGACCCCATACTGGTGACTCCCACAGCTCTGTCCCCAGCCCCGACCTCTCCACTAGCACCAAATTCCTCCATCCAATGGCCTGATGGATGGCCCTCAGGAGCCCCAAACACAGTTCACCTAAATGGAACTCATCTCTTTCCCCTCCAGACCTGCTCATCCACCAGCAGTCCCCAACTCTAGGATGGTTCCACCATCACCCAGATTCCCAACAGGGTCCCTCGTGTCCCCTCCCTCACCCTCTCCCTCCACCTTCACTCTATCAGCATCCACTCCATCGCAAGTCCTGCCGGTTCTCCCTCCAGTTCTGTCCATCCCACTGCTGCCACTGCCTCCCAGCAGGATGACCACAACAACTTCCTAACCGGCCCTGCCTTCCAGAACCTTCTCCTTCCACACAGCAGCTAGAGTGATCTTCACATGCAAATCTGCCGATGGCAGGAGCACACCCAAATACCCCTCCAGGCAAGGCCCTCTGTGTGGTCACAGGCTCTGCAGCTCTGGCCCCTCCCATCTCAACCACGGGGCTCTCACGACCCCTCCCTTACACTCTTGTTCCCAGCAGTACTGCCCCTCCTTCCATTCCAGAAGTGCTTCCCCTCCTCGCCAGGCCTTTGCACATGCTATTCCCCCTACCTTGACGGCTCTTCCTGAGCCTTCTGCCTGGCTCGCCATTTCCACCCTTCAGGTCTGGTTCATGCAGGAAGCCTTCCCTGGCCACCTCTGCTCCGTGCCAAGCCCTGTGTGCACCCAAGCCCTGCAGTTCCCATTTACTTGTCTATCCCTCTCCTTCCCTGCACTGCCCAGCACCAGAGGGAACGTTCCATCATCAGAGAAAATTCTCCTGGACAGCGGCGCTCTAGGCCGTCAGCTCCAGGAGGGCAGGGGCTGGGTGCGTCCTGCCCTCAGTCACCCAGAGCCTGGCGGACAGTGGAAGGCCCAAGTAGGCTGAACAAGTGGAGGGGCATCGAGAGGAAGGAAGTGGAGGCAGGCAAGCGGCTGAGGCCCGTCTCCTGGGTGCAGGGCTGGGCTTTAATGGACGTGGGCATTCCACGTGGGGCTGCTCATCAGAGGAAGACGTCTTACCTGGAGAAGCGCCGCAGGGCTGGTGCAGCAAAGGGAGTGAGCCTCCAGGGACAGGAATGTTCTTCAGCAGGCCCACCCCGCAGTGAAGAGCACAGTCCCCATCCTCCCCCAGGTGCTCAATCCCAGCCCTATCCATGACGAGACTGTCCCCCACAGAGGGCGATCACCCTCCAAAGCCGCCAGGGTGAGAGGCAGGCCACCCACAGGACATGGCCTTGTCCCGGTCGGGCTAGGGCAGGACGGCCCAGCTCTGCCATGGAAGGTGAGTGCCTTGTGACTAGCCCCAAACCTGGCCTCAGGCCTGTCCAGAGCTTCCCACTCTAGATTTCTGGACTTCCCTGGTCCCGGGGGTGCCACCCAAATTCCTGAGGTCTGAATGTTTCCTGAGTCTGTCAGGACACAGGTCAGTGAAGGGGGCTGAGAAGTGAAGCACAGGTCACAGACTCCATCCCCGTCCCTCCCACCGCCACCACCGCCAGACTGCAGCACCCCAGCCCAGAGCTGCCACTCCTGAGGTGGCCCTCCCACGCCTAAGGATGCCCTCCCTGGCCCAGAGACCTGGGGTGAGCTGCAGGGGATCGTACAGCCAACAGCCCAGAGGCAGGCCCAGTTCCAACTGTCACAGTATTGTGAAAAGTCAACTGTCTCCCAGGGAGGTGGTTACTGTTGGTGTTTGCTTTATAACAATTTGTTAAACTCAACATTTTCTATATGTATTGTATTTCTAAATTTTCTTAAGCTCAAAAAGAAAGACAAAGCACCATCTTTGTGGAATGTAAACCCGGGTAAATGCCAAAACTCAGGCGGGTGCCAACATCACCTTCCAGGACTCAGCCACTGACGGGCTGCCTGCAGGGCGACTCCAGAGGGCGGCTCTGCCCTGGGGGCCACAGCTCTGGCCTTCAGGATGGGGGAGCCGGCTGTGCCCACCCCTAATCAAGTGCCTTTGTGGAGGGAGGGGAGAAACTGGGGAGGGCACACACTGCTCCTGGACACCACCGCCCCTCTCAGCACCGGGCCTGCCCCCACTGCTCACACCGCCTGCTGGTCTCTGCATCCTGGGGCCCAGGACACTCAAGTAGCAACGCTGGGTGGGTCTGATGACTCACTTGAGAAGAGAAAGTAAATTACCACACAGAAGCAGGCAGTTCACACATGACATGACACAGAAAGGGTCAGCCTTACTTCTCAGAGAAATGCAAATCAAAGCAGCAGTAAGATACCATTTTCACCCAACCTACCTGCAACAATGAAAAAGAGTGGTAAGACAGGGACTTGCCAAGAGGCAAGGGAAAAGGACCCTCTCAGCCCTAGTCGGTTTGGCTCAGTGGTTGGAGTGTCGGCCCGTGGACCAGAGAGGCCCGGGTTCGGTTCCCGCTAAGGGCACGTACCTCGGTTGCAGTTTGTCCCCGGCCTCAGTTGGGGTTGTGTGGGTAGCGACCACTCGATGTGTCTCTCTCACATGGATGTTTCTCTCTCTTCCTCCCTCTCTCCCTCCTGCTCTATCTCAAGATAAATGTAAAAATGTCCTCGAGTGAGGATTGAAAAAAAAAAAGGAAAAAAAAAAGACCCACTCATACCAAGGAGTGGAGGATAAATTACACGCACTGTCTGCCAAGATGTTAGCTGTGCACGCCCACCCAGCAATTCCACTTCAAGGAAATGGCTAAGGAGACAAGAACACAGGGTGCAAAGATGTGGGCACCCTGATATTCAGAGCAGCACTCTTTATAGTAACACAAAATTGGAAGCATCAGAAATGCCCATTAATAAGGGACTGGGGTATAAGTTCTAGTTTAATAGATCACTATGCAGCTTGTTAAAAAGGAAGCAGTAGCTCATAATTTATGATTGAAAGATATCCAAGATCTAGTGTTGTTGGGAAAAGACTGGTTACAGAATAGTATATTATAGCGTACTAAGATCTCATGTGTATTTGCAAAGTGTGTTTATGTGTGTGTGTGTGTGTTTATATGTGTGCGTATATTCTAGCATATACATGCATATATTCATAAAGGCAAATCTGGAAGGATCCATGTGAGAGAGACACACTTGGGTAGTAGCAGATGGAGAAGGCGATGATGAGGGAGGTGCACTTGCTTTGGATTGTTTTAATTTTTTGTAATGATCGTGTATGATCAAAGAATTCATAAAGATATCCCATTAAAATAAAGTACAAGGTAAGAAAAAACAGGTCTAAAGCCACAAGGATAGGAAGAACAAGAGAAAAAACAGTAGCAACAAAATTTTGGAAACTAGGAAGCAGATGAATGAGAGAAGCTGACTTAACAGACCTAAGTAAACTAAATCCTAAGTCAGCAGTGAAGAAAGCCAAAAAGCTACCTGATGTTCACCATAGAATTATACAAAGCCTGAGGAATTAGAGGCACTGGGACCTGTGAACGGTGGGGTTGAGCACAGGAGGCTGGCTGAAAGCCCTGATAATCAGCTTTGAGGTGTGCAGGTCCCCTCTCTGACTCCCTGCAACCAGGTGGCAGCCCCTCTACTTGCTGGCAGAAGACTGGAGGATTATTTTCTGTGAAGGGTTAAGTGGAGGGACTCTGGCTTGGGGACACCAAGCACCGTTGAGAGCAGGGGTACCATACTGAAAATGGCAGAACTGAGTGCAAGTTTACACTCTGAATGTTAAGAGCCCCTCGTCTTCTTTCCCACCCCCACCCCCACCTATGAGGTTCTCTGAATGCTGACAGCCTGGTAATGTCTTCAAAGCTGCAGAATGGAGGAGGTTTCTCTGGGTCATCTAGCCAACCCTAGAGAAAAGAATTAGAAATCCCCCATGCTGTTCTGTGAACAACACACACACACACACACACACACACACAGCTTCCAAGCAGCTTTTAGTAAATATGTATGGACAGGCAAAGATTATTAGATAGTAGAGGAAACTCTCTAATATGAAAGATAAAGGACAAAATAAACAGAGTGAAAAAGCAACTTGGAGGAAAGAGACAATGCAAGGAGTGTAAAACTTTAAAGAATAATAGTCAATACAATAAGAATAATGCTTCCATAGCAATTCAGGTGCCCATCAAAAGATGACTGGATAAAAAAGTGGTGGTCACAGAGGAACCCAGGCGGAGCAAGGGAGCTGAGCGACCCCCCCACCAACGGAGGAAGCCGGCAACACACAGGAGAACTGAGCAAACTGAACAACGAAATTGACCCAGAGACATGGAGGTGGAGTACAGTATGACGGGCCTCAGAGGAGGGGGGAGGCGGGGGAAAGAGATGAATCACAGAGCCTATGTGCATGGGTGCATAACCAATGGACATGGACAACAGGGATGGGGACGAGGAGAAGGGGAGGGGGAGGAGGGTGTCAATGGGGGGAAAAAAAGGAGAAACATCTGTAACAAAAACAAATTAATAATAAAATAAATAAATAAATAAAAATAAAAAAGTGGTGGTACATATATATAATGGAATATTACTTGGCCATAAAAAAGAATAAAATCTTACCATTTACGACAACATGGATAGACCTAGACAGTATAATGCTGAGTGAAATAAGTCAGTCAGAGAAAGAAAAATAGCATATGATGTCACTTACATGTGAAATCTAAAAAACAAAATAAACAAACAAACAAAATTGAAACAGACTCATAGATACAGAGAAC
Organism: Tadarida brasiliensis; assembly: GCA_030848825.1. Lineage (NCBI taxonomy): Eukaryota > Metazoa > Chordata > Mammalia > Chiroptera > Molossidae > Tadarida > Tadarida brasiliensis. Next base: position 85,393,599 of record CM061259.1, read on the forward strand.
AGATTGATGGTTACCAGAAGGGAGAGGAGTTGGGGGTCTGGGTGAAAAAGGTGAAAGGATTAAGAAGTACAAAATGGTAGTCACAAAATAGCCACAGGGATGTAAAGTACAGCATAACAAATATAGTCAATAATGTTGTAATGACTATGTATAGTGCCAGATGGGTACTGGAATATCAGGGACACTGTGTAAAGTATTCAATTTCTAACCACTATGCTGTACACATAAGTCTAATACAAAATAATATTGAATATAAACTGTAATTGAAAAAAAACATTAGGGAAGCAAAAAAAGAAATATGCTTCTATGAAACTACAATAGGATTCTACAAAGCAACAACAACATGCAGAGAACCAAAGAATTCTTGGAAATTAAAAAGACGATGGCAGAAATGAAAAACTCAGTAGAAGGGATGTAAGATGTTATTGAGAGAATCTCCCAGAAAGAACAATAAAAAAATTTTTTAATATATTAAAGGGCTATGCTAAGAAGTTGAGCATCTACTTAATTAGATATATCAGTTATTACCACAGTACTGAAAAATTAACAACAACACCTCAGTGGCGCAGAACAATGAGCACATATTGCTCATGTATCTGGAGTGGCTGCTGCTCTTGGCTGGGGACTAGCTCTGCTCCACATGACTCTCATGCTCCTCCTGGAACCAGTGGGCTAACCTGGGCATGTTCTTCTCATGGTGATGATAGCAAGCAAGCTGAATCACACAGAAGCTTTTAGTCCTTTACTTGTACCATGGTGACCAGCATCCCAATGGCCCAAAGCAAGCTACATGTCTCAGCCCAGAATCAGAGGAGGGGACAACAAAGTTACATGGCAGAGGACATGAATGTGAGGAAGAGGCTATTTTTGTAATTGACCACAAAAGAGAGAGAGACAGAGAAGATAGGAAAATACCATAAAGTAAATAATTCCAATAGATTTCCTAAAACTAAAGGACATGAGTTTCTAGATTAAATACCCACTAGTACCTAGCAAATGAAAGTAAATAGAATCATACCAAAAAGCATACAAAACATCAATTTCAGATCATTCAGAATAAAAAGAAGTTCCTAGAAGCCTCTCAAGAGAAAATAACAACAGTTTTCATACTAAAGATAGAGAAACAAAATGACATCAGAATTTTCAACAGCAACTTCAGAAACTAAAAGGCAATGGACAAGCCTTCAAAATGCTTAAGGAAAGTTATCTCCAAATTAGAATTCTTATACCCAGCCAAACTATCACATTAAGTGTGAGGGGAAAATAATGAGTTTGTAACATGCACAAGGTTTAAAAAACTTAACCTCCAGTGCACCCTTTCTCAGGAAGCCATAATGTCTGCCACATGAAGGAGTAAACCAAAAAGAAGGAAGGATTACAAGAAACAGGAAACTCTGCTCAGAAGAGAAATGAAACCAATTCTGGGATAATGGGGAAGGAAAAGCTTAGCAATATAGATGTATACCAAGTATAGATGGCAACCAGTCCAGACCAGGGCAAGTCAGAGGCTCCAGGAGAGACTTTCTCAGGAAGATGAACCTGGTGAAATATTCATGTGTCTCAATATATCGAGAGGAGATTCACATAACTGGACAATAGTATGGAAACAAAATCACGATAAATGCATAGATAATTAAGCAAACAACAATTACTAATTTTGGTGAAAACAAAAGGTATGTAGCCAAAGGAAAATAGTAGTAGTTTAATATGATATAGGCCAAATAATGTAAACACGAAATACTGATCTATCCAAACAGACTATAGCTCTCTTGGGACCATGGGGGTTCATTATGAGAGCATGTGTGTACAAGTGGACAAGAAGTACAAAAGAAGGCTGGATGTTCACCTTCCACAGTGAGAAGTCGATCGATAATGCTTAAAACTGACAAATTAAACAGTAATAATACAAACATGGTTTGGAGAATTATAGAAGTAAATACCAAGAAAAATCAGCTAAAAGGGTTGAAACTGGTTGTCTCTGGGAAGTGAAAATGAGGATAAATGAGTGTGTAGGTGGAAGGGGGCTTCTTTTTTGTAGTAAGTGTTATATAAGTATTTAATTCACGTTAATGTATAATTTTGATAACAAGTGAAAACTAAATTTAAAAAGTAAAACCAAATTCCCCCACCTCACAGGAAAGGGAAAGGATCAATGAGAAAGCAGTGTGCTTACCACTGTCAAGAGCTTGGAAACCAGCAGGCAAGAAATCCATCCACGCCAGGCTGAGGAGCACAGAGAGGACAAAGAAGTCAGTCGCAGGCAGTGGGACCAGGAGAGAAGGACTGAATTCTGAGTGGCTAGATCAGCAAAGGCTTCTGAAAAGCAGGCGATCTCTGATTTCCAGTACAGGGTTAACATGCTCCAGGAACTTTCTACTCATCTCAAAGAGGCCTTTCTAAATATACTATTTGCAACATTATTTGAAAAAATGGAAAACTGGAACCCTCCCAAATGTTCATCAATAAGGGCTTTAAATTGTAGACTATCCATACAACGAAACACAAGGCAGATGTCTGAAAGGAGATGAAGCCTTGTGTGCTGATGATGTGGACAGATGTCTAAGACACGTTCTTAAATGAATGCAGAACAATATGGATCATATGAGTCCATTTATGCAAATAAGTGTGTGTGTGTGTGTGTGTGTGTGTGTGCGCACGCGCACACACGCGCGCGCACGCGCTCGCGCCTAGAAAAAACAGTGAAACTATTCAGCCAGCTTTTAACAATGGTTGTTTCTGGGAGATAGACTAAGATAACTTACACTTTCTATCTTACATTCATTTGTTCTACAATTACATTCATTTGTCATTGAGTACCTAAATATGTCATGTACTATACTGTTTGGACTTTCTACAGTAAGAATCAACAGAGAAAAAACAAATGTTAAGAAATATGAAAAAATAAATACTAAAATAATTCAAATTTGTTTTCATTTTTGGAAATAAAATGTCACCCAGAGGATACAGAAAGAGATGTGGCTCAATCAACCCAGGCCAGCTTGCTGGAGGGACCACTCCAGAAAGCTGGGAGCCTGTGAGTGGATTTCTCTCCTGCTTCCTGAGCTGGGAGCCTGTGAGTGGATTTCTCTCCTGCTTCCTGAGCTGGGAGCCTGTGAGTGGATTTCTCTCCTGCTTCCTGAGCTGGGAGACTGTGAGTGGATTTCTCTCCTGCTTCCTGAGCTGGGAGCCTTGGCCACACTCACTGGCGAGCAGCTCTCGCAGTTCAGGGTCTGTACCATGGGGTGTGGGACTCTATCTCCCAACATCCCATAGGATCACTTTGAGACATTTGGCTGGGATCTGGAGAGGGACCTCACTGTCCTGGACCTCATGAGACTGGGGTGAAGGTCCCCATTGAAGTTAAGTGGGGATGTTCTGTCCCTTGCCTGGAAGCTGTCCCTTGCAGCCTGCATAAGGCCCCAAGCACCTCAATCGTAGGTCCTAGGTCTAAGCTAGGGACCCACCTGTCTTTTGCAGCATGAAAGGATTGAAGGCACACAGTCCTAGGAGCAGGTCGGCTCTGGGCTCTGCCACCAACTGGCTGTGTGTGACTCTGGGAAAGTCCCTCGGCCATTCAGGACAATGACGCCCTCGCTGCAGGCCCACTGGAGGGCTCACTAGAAGGAGGCAGGTGAAGCAGCACAGTGCCTGATGCCTGGGAGGTGCTCAACAAATCCCCATCTGGTTTTCAGACAGGGGTCCTACGACTCACCTTCTAGCGGGGCAGCTCGAGTCCCCACCTCCTTTGAAACCAGCCAGAGTTTAGGTTATCATGTGGCCTCAGGCACCAGGAGCGGGGAGCTCTGCGAGGGTTTGGGGATGAGCGAAGGACCTGAGAAGTCAAAGGGGTGACAACATTGGGTAAAAAGACGACACCAGAAAGTCCCTTGCCAGAAAGGCAGAGGGCTTGTACCAGAATGGCCTCCCGGAGGCAGAGGCACACCACAGGCGGCGTGCAGGACGGGGTGATTGCTCGGGCCGCACGAGGCAGCCTCCCAGAGGAGACGAGGCCGGTCAGAAAGGCCAGGACGAGTGTTCTCAAGATGCTTGCTCCACAATTCTGAGAGGCAGGTACTGTTACCCCCATTTTACAGATAAGGAAACTGAGGTTCAGTGTAACTTGCCCAATGGGGAAGACCTCATGCTAATAACAGAAAAATGCAAATTAATGTACAAATACTAAATCCTTTCTTTTTTACCTAATAAACAGACATTTTTAAAATTAATCTTCCACAGAGTTAATGAAAGACATTGGGAAACAAACATTCTCGAATTCTGCTGGTGACAGAGTACACAGATAGGGCCTTTCTGGGGGGGAAAATCAGCCAACACGTGTGACCATTTCAAACATGCACATTAATTTAGCACTAGCTATAAAAATAGTAAATGGACATAACTCTCCAACTCAGCATTTCTCCTACTGTTACTTACACAACGAAACCAAGACATAAGGACACTCACTGAAGCGTGCTTTGTAATTTTTCAAAAAGCCCATTAATGAGCGACTGACACAGCTACCCCACGAAGCCGCCATGCTGACGTAGAAAGTTGTCCGGGATACATTAAGTACAACAATCACTCACCATACTGCTAGGAAAGTTATGAATCGATTTATATTAAAAGGACGGCACCCACACACCCCCGTTCTGTAAAGATACCTGCACAGTAGTTTGTGGTGGTGATTTCAGGCTCTTCCAGTTTTCACTCTGTCCCTTCCTGCACTCTTGCAACTTCGTACCATGAATGTGGTAACTTTGAAAGCACTCATATAATTTAACCCAGAAAATCCAGTTCTAAGAATTTCCCCCAACAAAAATGTGTCTTGCACTTGACAAATATTTGTGGAATAATAACTGTGGGCAGAGATTTGGCTCTGAGGATGCTCGTTCACGCCGAGGAGAGCGCAAAGGTGGAAGCAGCCGCTGACCCAGCCCAACGAGCAGCTCCAGCGCGGGGCAGGAGGACCTGCAGGCCTGGAGAAGACGTCAGTGGAATGGCCAGTGACAGCCACAGGCATTCACAATAAAATAGGAGGAAAATCTGGGTTACAAAAATGTCATATAGTAAGCATGATCCCATTTTGTTTTATATACCGAGGGGGTGAGATGATTAAAATTTTTTCCTCCTTTGTAATTTATGACTTCCTCCAATAATCATGTACTGCTTTTTAATAAGGAAAAAAACTTTTATCTTAGAAATAAATAATAAATCTAGAACAAAAGCTTGGATGAGATGCTTGCCTCCACAGTACACTAATGGTTTCCATAATCTCAGTAGTAATGAAAGGCTCCATCCTGGAACACAATCAGATTTCAATCACTACCAGCATGTTCCACGGCACCGAGGGAGTGACTGATGCCCTAGCTTTGACAATGGGGCGTGCCCGCACTTGGATGTGGCCTCGAAATACAGGCTCCACATCTCAGGAGTCCCTGCCTCCCTGCCCCTGGAGCTTCCGGGCAGCCGGCCCTCCTCTGGCATGCTGGAGGGCCTCATGGGGCCACATCCCCTCTCTGACTGTTATCTTCACATATGAGCATCACTCCTGTCCCACCTACTTTCCAATAGGGTAGATGGAAAGAGCAAACGAGACGCCTGCTGTGTGCCAGGCACCGGTGTAGCGCTGTGTGTGTGAGTTTATTCCTGTCAGTTTCACACCTGACTAGCACAGAGCCAGGACGGACATCGGGGAACGACCCAGGAATGGGATGAGGTGTGTTTCCAGCTGACCCCAAACTCCCAGCCCTGCACCCATCGCCCTGCCCCCGACCCCCTCCCTGAGGACTCAGCCACACACACCTGCTGTCCCCTCCCCGATGCATCTTTCAAGGAAGTCAGAGTCCCAAAGAAAAGCAAACCCCTTGGGCAGCTGCTGGAAGCAACAGTAGCCCTACTGTCCCAGTTAGAAGAATCCCTTTGCAAAGAAAGTTTTTACAAAGAGAAAGGCAAAGAGAAAAGGGGGGTTATGACAACAGAAGGGCAGAGCAAACCATTTCAAGTCCTGACACAGGCAAACTGGTTCTTAAAGTCACCTGTTTCTGAACAGGAACACAAAGCTCTGCCCTGTCATGCCGCACAGCTGGGGTGCTGTGCACTGCCAACTGACTTATATAAGCTCGTGAAAACCCCATTCGTTTGAGTTCCCTGTTTGTGCAAATAGTGTCAGGGGCGCATCCGAGCACCCTGGCCATCCATCATCACCAGTGCATTTCCCAGGCTGGTGATGACTCACCTGGGCCCAAACCCACGCTGTGTACACACCACCGAGCTGTGCGTTCTGCAGGCAGTTTCTGTCACCACGAGGCCTTTCAGCCCGTTGATGCCTCTTTCCCATTTATCAGACCCACAATAGCCGTATTAATGATGATGAAACCCTGAGCATTCAGAGGGAGAGGAAAAGGGCCATGGTGACTGAGAGCATGTGTTGTGTGTTTATTCTGATCAATCAGCCCAACCAAAACTTGGGGGTTCAGAAACCACTCCTCTGCCAGCACATCTGCCCTGGAGAGAAGAGAGATCTTTGCAGGAAGCCCCACACCAGCCCCGAGCAAGAACTTTGAAGGGAGAGAAGGTTTGGGGGCCTTAACTCTGCTCCCGGGTACATGGGGCAGTGGGACCCAAAAAACCCAGGATCAGAGCTCCCAACTAGCTTCAAGCTGACCTCCTGGTGAGGGTGGAGGAGCCTGGTTCAAAGCCTCCCAGAAACTCCCATGTCCAGACCTAGGGTCAACCACACCCATAGGAGACCCAGTCTGCCCTGATCGATTGATGCCAAGCCAGTTGTTTAACCCTCAAACAGGAATTCTTCTCTAAAAGTCCATTTAAAAAAGAAAATACACACACACCCATTTGCAACCTCAGAGCACAAATCCCATGGGACAGAAGGGTTCAACGGCATGTGTGCCCCACAGCCCATATTCAGGAGTTTGATTTACGGCTGTATGATTCAATGCCCTGACTTGACACAGCGACAAACAACAGGCAAGGCCCATTTGCGTTCCTGAAAATGAGGTACATTCACTTAGTTACATATTTGACATGAGCTCAGACGAGCAAACAGTACCATACATCCCACTATGATACTTAGAAAAATGTAAGCTTTAAATTCACAGCGTATACTGATCTCTGCTGTTTATGCATATAAATAAATACAGACACATTTAGACATACACGAAACTCTGGCTAACGTTCACATTAGCCAGCTGATGCTAACACCACCCAAAGAGACTGGGAAGTATGAAGCCAACATCGACAACATGGGTCTCACTAATCGGCAGCCTAAAAAATCAGCAGGGGACGCTTCCGCGAGTTCCTGGGCAACAGACCCCTGAGGTCTCCTTGGTGAGCCAGGTCCTTTGGTCTTTCTCTTGTCCCCCAAAGGAAGTATTTTCCAGGAGGCCTTGGACCCTAACCACAAATATACATCATGTCCCACCTGACAGGAGAGACTTAAAGGAAGCCCAGTGATTTTTGAGGACAGTCTTATTTATTATACATTTATATGATTTAAATCCTATTTGAGGGGCTAGAGAGCAGCCATGAACAATCCTTAACCTCAGGAACTCATATTCTAGTAAAGAATTTTGCTTTTGCTGATATGCTTTTTTTTTTTAATTGATTTTAGAGAGAGAGAGGAAGAGAGAAACATTGATGAGAGAGAACATTGATTGGCCACCTCCTGCATGCCCCCTCACTAGGGATTTGGCCCACAACCTGGGCATGTGCCCTGACCGGGAATCGAACCAGCGACCTCTTCATGCATGGGTTGACGCTCAACCACTGAGCCACACCAGCCAGGCGCTGATATGTTTCTTAATCAAGGTGGCAAAGTCCTTTAAAATTCTTACTTTTATCAAGAGCCTGAATTTTCTGGAATATTTGAACCTTGGCTCCAATCAATATTTCTACTGAAAGGGCCATAGGGCCCTGCAGTTGGTGCTGTTGAGGAAAAAGACCCATGAATTATAACACTGGGTGCTCACTTCTGCCTCTGAGTCACCACACAGGTCAGACGTCAGTCTCTGTTCAACCTTTCTGAATTCCTTACCATCCAGCTGTGGGAAAACTTTGAGTATCAGACCACCCACCAAGAATCCAGAGTTCTCAAAACATCTAGCAAGCCCTGAGATGTTTCCGTGGCGCCCTCCAGAAAGCTGTACCCAAGAGTTCGAACTGCCTCTTAGACAAACACATCACTGGATGGAGAGGACTCGTTCTGCGAGATCCACCTGTGGGTTCCAGAGCATGTTCCCAGGAACGTGCAACCAGCAAGAAGTGCGTGCTCACCTGGGCCTGTGTCACCCGCAGGAGGTCAGGTCGGACAGAACCCAGGGGAGGCTCCAAGTGTGGGGCAGCCCCAGACAGAACTCAGCCGATTCAGTGGGGACGGGTGTGGGGCTCAGACGGAGGAGAGGGGAGAGGAGGGCACAGCCTGAGCCCCTCACCTGCCTGACTTCCGAGGGAGCACCCCTGCTCACTGAGAAAGGGTCAGCGCACCGCTCCTTCGGCAGACCAGGTGGAGTTGGAGACCTTCCAGGCTTTTAATCATTCGTGGAGTCACCTCCCAAGAGCCCAGGGACAGGAGGCCCAGCAGAGTTTGCTCAGAACTGAGACAATGTACTTTCTAACCAGAAAATGCACCTCAGCTAGTTACCACCTCATTCACTTTTCCAGAGTGGTTATAATTATAGTATTTGTTTCATAATTGCTGCCTACTTGCACATACAAAATCCCCGAATCTTAGAATAAATTACAGCTCCCTCTTCATTTAGCAGCCATTGTGCTGCTAGTTTACAAAGAGGAGGAGATACCTCCAAGTGTGATTGTTATAACAAGTCTAAGGTGAGCAAAGCTTGCGTTTTCAACAGGTGACGTGACTTATTAGTACAAAAGAGAATTATTGAAAATAATTTTATTGAACAGCTTAATTATGGATTTCTCAATTCTAGGCTCAAGGGCCGGTGAGAACAACCTTTGATCTGCCCTTTTCCTGGCTTGCTGCTGGCCTTGGCACAAATGATGAAGGAATGCCAGCTTGCTGTGGTCAGTGTCCCCCACAGGGCGTTGAGTATGACGACTTAACCTAGTGACACCAGTTTCTCACGTCCTATTTACAGAGGGTTCTGGACTTCTCTGGAGAAACGGATGTGGACACGAGATGTTATTCTGTGTCTAGGGGCTATCCAGAAACCTGTGATGAGCTGGGCCTTGGACCCTGGCGCTAAGGCAAGCAGAGAGGACAGACGTGAGCTGGGGCCAGGACAGAGGGACCCCGACAGGCAGGAAGGCAGCAGGCAACAGGTTCCAACCTCGGTTTCAACGTGCCTTGTGCCTCTGAGTGAGGCCAGAAGCTGACACAGCTGTCAGAGCCCGAAAGAAAATGTTTGAAACGACTGCGTGCTGCTATGCAGGGAGGAGGGACTGGCAGAGTCACTCCCGTCCCGAGATGTTTGAGCCAGGTGCGCTCACAAAGGGCCACCACGCTGCGGCAGAGCCTGTTTGCTCACACGTGGGAGGGGCCGCAGGCCCCGAGGAGCCCACAGACAGCTCTTCACTCCAGGCTGCGGGGGATAAAACCTTACCTCTGAGACAGGCACCTCCTTTCCCGCTGGGGCTACTGTGGAAGTCCCCGGTCCCAGATCCCAGAGGACGTTTCCAGACAGTGCTGCGCTCAGACAAAGGTGAGCTCAGGCCCCAGCAGATGGAAAGCCCCCATAAGGCCGGAAACAGGAGCGCGGGTCCTCCCTCTACCTCACCCCACACACACTGCTGCCCCTGCCGGCCTGCCAGCCACCAACCCCAACACCTGTTTGCAGGGGCTCCCGGTTGGGACGCCCAGGTCCCAGAGCTGGGAGTGGGGATGTACTGTACCTTGACAGGTGATAGAAAATCCAGGGATGTCATTCCTGGAGATGAGCACCTTCCATGCCCAAGGCTACCAGTCAGAAGCTGGTGACACACAGAAGGGCAAAGTGGTCCAAGTCTCTGCCCTCAAGGAGCTTGTGGTCTAGTGTGGGCTTAAGACGCCCACTTCCTGTCACATGACCTTAGCCGAGCCCCTTCAGCCTTTAGTCTCAGCCCTTATCTGGAGAAGAGGACAAAACTATTTTGTTAAATGATAAGATACTGATCAAACACGTCAGACGCCACGCATGGGAGGCAGCCTGGCGCAGTGGTCAAGGGCAGCCCCATCGCAGACCGCCTGGGTTTAGATCCCAGCTCCAGTCCTTACTGACTGGCTAACCGCACGTCGGGCCTCATGGCAAGAGGAAGAGCACCTGCCTTCCGGGGCTGACGTGAGAAGCAAATCAGAAAACACCTGTCAAAGGCTGAGACTCATGCCTGGCACGGAGCTGACGTTTACTGAGTGCTTATTCTCATCAGTATTGTTACTGTCACTCATTATTATGATCATATGACAGGCTGAGGATCCCCGAGTGAAGACAAGACAGTCCTTGTCCCTGAGGGAGGTGGAACTGCCCGTTTGCTTGCTTTGCGCAGTGTGACATCGGTTCCTTGAGAGCCCAGGGGAGGGCCCCTATCCACACTTGGTGGGGATCGAGAAAGCCCTGGGAGGAAGAAATATCCCAGTTGAGACCTGAAAGCCAAGCAGGTGTGAGCCAGGCCAGGCCAAAGGAGGGGGAGGGGGCAGTCCAGGCAGAGGAAACGGCATGTGCAAAGGTGCAGTGGCCAGAGGAGCAGCATGGGCTGGTGGGGACGTGTGATCAGGGCACTCTGGCTGGACCACTGTGCGGATGAAGGGGATCTGCCCCCCAAAGGGCACTGAGAACTTAACCCTATACAAGTGCAGGGATTACGCACAGTTTTTTTTCATGAACCCCCAAAATAAACATCTAGAAACAAGTATTTACTGAAGCCCAAGGTGCTCTGGGATGGGTCCTATGGGCAGGTGGATTGGATAGGACCCTCTGCCTGGCTCAGGGATACCAGGACTCCACCCGAGCACAGGACACGGGCAGAGCCTGCCTGCTTCGGCCAAGGTGCTCATGGATGTGAGACGCACCCAGCAGCCCACTGTCACTGTGTCACCCAGCACAGGGGCAGGTCTCCTGCCACCTCGTAAACAGGAATACCTGCTGCACCTTGTAGGGGTCCGACTGTCCTTTGTTGGATTGAGGTTCAGGGTTCATAATTTTAAAACAGAGTCAGTTTCTCTTCTAAACCCTTCCTCAGAATAGGTGGACTGTCCTGCTACACCTGATTTTGCAAGAGGCGGGCTGCCAGGGGACAGGGCAGGAGGGCTGTTGTCAGGCGGATGGCGGGGTGAAGAGGTTGTGAAGACAGCACAGGGGTCTGCTTGGGCCACGGATAGCCATCCTGGCAAACATGGCCCCAAGCCACTCCCTGTGTGACTCAGAAAAGCGGGAAAGGCCAGGTGAAGAGGCTGGTCAGCCCTTCCTTGCGGAGAGGGTCTGGCAGCTGACAGCGCACCTCCCAGTCCTGGACCCTCACTCCTCCTGTGAGCGGAGGCCGCTTGTCCTCTGTGCCTCAGCCGCCTCGCCCATCAGTGTGTTTCCTAATAGCCCCTAATCCAAGAGGTTGTCTGAGGATTAAAATAATGAACATCGAGGGCCCAGGAGATCCTGGCACAGTCTGGCTCTCAGTCATGTTAGCTGTGATTACTCCAGAACTGTTCTGGAGGGAAAATGCCAAGGGAGAAGCTGCCACTGGCCTCTCCAACCAGCACTTCCTACCCTCCACCACTCCGCGCAACGGAAACAATCCTGAACACCTCTCGTTTGCGGGAGGGGGGAATAGCTGCGGTGAGGGGGAATTCATTCACATTTTTATGGATTCTTTGTAAAAGAGACTTGAGCTGAGCAAGCATCCCACAAATCAATTCTAAAACCTAAGGCAGTAAAGCAACCGGGATGTGGAGCGTGGTGCCTGTGACGACTGGCACGTCCCTTGGGAACCACAGCTGGCAGCCAGGGAGCTGTGCGTGCACTCGCCCCAGACCCCACGTGCAATGAGTGTGGGCAGCACATCCACGCATGACTGTAAGCTGGGGGAACATCTGACTCTGTAACTCACCGTGCCAGGGGCTTGGGGGCTTTTCCACCCTGATGTGAGGTTGATGAGCCTGATGTGTGACCCCTCCGTGTCTGCCCTGGGGAAGAACAAAGTCCCCTCCACAGCCGGAGAACCAGGACACAACGCCCCGAACAGAGAGGCTCAGCCTGGGCACAGACACTTCTGGAGACCACATCACAGTCACGTGAGAGCCCACACCTCTAGGATGCACCTCCTCAGGTCCCCCGAGAGCCCTGCCTTTCCTTCTTCCCCACAGGCTGCCACAGCCCGCCCCACACGCCAGCCGAGCAGCTAGCGCCTGGGAGAATCAGACATCTCCCCAGCGGCTCCCCTCCCGGGGCAGCAGGGCCACCACAGAGGCCACGCCCAGCAGGTGGGCCACAGCCCTCCCAGCACAGCCAGCACAGCGCCCGGGAGCAGAAGGACTCAGCATGGCCAGCCAGGCCACTGAACCGCCCCAGAAGCCCACACCTTATAATTAGTCCACGGGCCTGGGCCGGGGACAATGGCCTGGAAAAGCCAGCAAACGAGATACGTGCATTAAAACCAGGTCTCCGTGCCAAGTGTACAACTTAATTACATGGCCCAGGTCCTCTCCTCTCTCATGAACTCTCACCCCAGCCTGTGACGACACAAAGGAGGGATTAAAGACTGCCTGCCTCTGTCAGCGCCAGTGCGGCCCAGTCTGCATCCTGAAAGCAACAGCACCACAGGCAACACCCAGAGCTGGAAGAAACGACCCTCGAATGGCCCCGACAAGGGAAGCAAGTGGACAGGTATTCAGCAGCTGTGACCTGTGTGCAGTTCTGAGTCGAGAACCCCTCGCCACAATGAGGCCGGCTGGCACAGAGAAGAAGCTGGCCATTGGACGGCCCCTGCACACTCACCACCCTCTTGCTTGGCTCAGGCCTTCTTGCATGGTGACCATGGCCCCAGAAGATGGCCACACACCTCGCACTGCATCCTCTCTACAGCCAAGGCCAGGTCATCTGGGCAGAGTAAGTCACCAGGCTGGCACGGGAGAGGCAGAGCCAGGTGTGGTGAACCAAAAGGGGCTCATCTGGGCCTCTGCCCTGAGACCACAACCTGATAGCATGGTTCTCACACTAAGCTGATCACCGGCACCCCTGCCCCTGCTTTGGGGGGTCATGGCCCTTCCAAACCACGTCTGGAAAAACCCAAGGTCAAGCCCTGAAGATAGTGTGTAGCGAGCCTCAGAGAAACCCAGGGTAAGCCTGGGTGCTGCCTCTCCCGAGGCCCCTCGCTGAGTGTGCTGGCCCCCGGAGGTGACAAAGGCCATTGTGGCTGTGGACTGGGTATCCTGAGCAATCTCCCCCCAGTACTCAAGAACGCTGCCCAACCCCAGCCCGCACGCCTAGAGGGAGAGACAGGGGCCCCAGCCTCCCTGGATCTGGCCCAGTTTGGGAGTTACAGAAGCACAATTCTCCAACTCACAGCAATAGAAGCACAATTTCTCAAACGAAAATGGGTGGTTCCAACGGTGTGGTTTGGGGGGGGGGGGTGGCGTAGATCAGGCCAGACCAGTCAAGGAAGGATTGCCAGGGGGAAGGGTCTGCCAGCCTGGCTCCTGCCCTGCCAAGAGGAAGCAGATCGGGCCAGAAGGACAGAAAGAGACAGAGGCAGAGGCAGACACACATCTCACCCTCCCCCTGCAGCCCCACAAACGTGGTGGTGGCACCCACCAGCCTCAAGGATGGACAGCGACAGAGCCTGGACTACAGATTTGACCAAGAAGCACCTGGACCAACGGCAGGGTCTCTGGAGTGGGGAGAACCCCCACGTTGAGGGGTTTCAGACCCTTCAGCCCTTAAGCCCTACTTGAGGCCCTCGCCGTGCTGCCTTTGATGTACCCGCCAACTCAGCCGCCTTGAGACCCTCCCCACTCCCAGCCCTGCTGAGGTCCCAGCACTACACCTGTTCTGTCTGTCACCGTGGCCAGGGCCTGGTGCCTCCCATCAGACCCCCTCAGGCTGTGACGGGCACACCAAGCCTGAGGGTTAGAGATTTGCGAGGGCCACACAGCCAGGACGTCTCACTGCCCCAAACACCACTGTCCCCACAGCTGGCCCTGCTGGCGGACACCACAGTAGGGAGGGGAGCTCTGGGCTGGCGACCTGTTGCCTGTGATCCAGGCCACTCTGAGAGCCGAGGGAGCACCAGAAGCACCAAATTCGCTCCATCCACTGGAGAGTGTGGCAAAGCATCCTTGTAACAACAGCAATAAAATAACCTCCTCAAGGCCTCAGTTTCCTCATCTGTGAATGTCACTGTTGCTACCCCCCCCCCCAGAGGAAAAGGAGGAGGTGGTGTGGCGGAGTGCTGGCAACCCACTCAGAACACACGTGTGGCGGTCTCTAGGGCTCCTTTGTATCAGTGGGCTCAGATTCTCGTACATGTGTCTTCCAATCTGTAACTCAGATTAAGTACCAGAAGCTGAGCACAATTTACCATTTCTATAGATTTAGAGCAGATTTAAGGAGGTTCCTGTAACAACATTCCTTTCATCACTTTCCAGTTTGCTTTCCTGAGTGGAAGGGAAAGGCAGAGCATCAGGGCGTCAGGATGGTGGGTGCACCGGGGAGACACGGCCGCCTCCACCTCCCGCAGGCAGCAGGGCGACCCGGTGGGCGGGGCCTGGCTGCGCTCGGGCCACCCTGGCTTCAATCCCAGTCCCACCGCTTCCTTGTTGCCAGCTGCTAACCTTCCCTGCCTCAGCATTCTCGTTTCTAAAATGGGAATGACAATAGCACCTGCCCCTTGGAGTTATACATGTGTAAAGAGAGTGTGTAAAGCCCTTGGCCCAGAGTCTGGTTCACACTCAGCCCAGCGAATGCTGCCCGTCAGTCAGCCTCCCCGCCACCATCATCACCACACCACCCACAGGAGGGCCTGTGCGGGCAGCCGGTCCCCAGGGCTTGGCCAGAGGAAGGCTCCTAGGGACGAGGCCCCACTGTCAGGTGAGGATGAAGACGCTGCCTCCGCTCATCACCAAATGCCACAGACCCCATTTGACAAACCTGTGAACACGCATTTGCTGTAACTCCCCAGATCTGATCTTCCCCACACCCAGGAGCGGGAAGAAGCGAGATGAGCCGCCACCGTCTCTCCGAGACCCAAGGAGGCAAGTGTCTTGACTTGTGGAGCAGCTTTGCCACCAAACAGCTGTGAGATTTCAGGGACGTCATGGCCCTCTCCAGCTTGGGTCTCTCTTTCTATAAAATGGGTGGCTGACTGTGCCAGGGCACGAGGGTCCAGGGGCTTCCGGCCTGCCCTTCCCAGAGAGAGGCAGAGCTGTCCAACTAAAATATAATGCAGGCCACCAATGTAAGCCACACGTGTAATTTTAAGTCTCCTAGTAGCCACATTAAAAAAGTAGTAAAGAGAAACATGTGAAACTAAATTTAATAATATATTTTATTTAACCCAAGATATAGAGAATATCATTTCAACGTGTAATCAATATTTTTTAAATTATTAGTGAGCTATTTTCAAGCCTTTGTTCGTACTAAGCATTTGAAATCTTCGGTGTGTCTCACTGCGTCTCAGTTCGGACAGGCTACTTCCCACATGCTCAGGGCCATTGTGGGGCCAGCGGCTCCCAAAGCGGCCAGCGCGGGTCTGATGGAAGCCGCAGGAGTCCCAATGTCCAAGCTCGGAATTACGAATGCCTTGCTCTTCATTAAAAAGAATTATAATTATTGAGCATAAGATAATAATCATGATCCTTTACTGAGTCCTTCCAGTGTGTCAGGCACATGCCTCACAGCAATCATGTGAAACGGAATTTCACAAGGAGGCAACTAAGGCACAGAGACGGCAAGTCATCTGCCCCAAGTCACACAGCTACTAAGTGGTAGACATAAGATTGGAACCTAGGCAGTCTGACCTCGGAACCCTTGCTCCAAATCACTGCCTACAATGTCTTTTCAATCCTACCCTTTCTACCCACCCCCTCTGCCACACCTCAGACTGTCCAGGACGGTAGGGTGGTGCCAGGGAAACAGCTTTAACCTGTTCCTGTCCTCCTCCCCATGGCTCCCCAGACATCCACAGGCTCCACTCAGCCCACTCTCACCCACTACTGGCTGGGAGAGCTGGCGGGCTCAACCCTGGGAGGAACAGACTTCATCCGCAGGCTGGTAAAGGGGCTAATTAAATACCGGCCCACGCCCCCTCCGGTGACTGGGGAACCCAGCCACCTCATCGCCCTGCTGCCAGCCAACAGGCCCAGAGGAATGCCACACAGAATTCGGCAGCGGGCAGAGCCAGGCGAAATCCCTCTTTATAGAGTTATTTTTGCTGTGGAATTTTCACTGGCCTGTAAAATATTTTTATATTTATTACACGTTTAATGGGAGCTCCTAGAATCAACAGGGTGTAAATAATGAAAACTAGGGCAGTAAAGGTCTCAATAAACCTCGCACCAGCCCTTTGATGCTCCCTGTGAGCTCCAGTTTCTCCTTCCTCCCCAGACCCCATCCCCTTGTCCCAAAGCAAGCCCAGAAAGCCGGGGGACCCTCCACAAGCCTGTCTTTGGCTCCCAGAAATTAGGCTGTCGGCAGCCAGAACTGTGCCATTAGCAGATCCCACTGAACGTGCTGACCAAGAAAGGGCCTACTATGCGTGTGGCCAATGCCGGCGCTCACGGGAGCGAGGCTAGGAGAAGACCTGATGGGGGGTCCTCCTCCCCCTCCCCCTTCCCCGCTGGCCCCAGATGGCTCTCCTATGCCTGGGTTCCAGCACCAGTCAGACTCATGCTGGAATGTCACATTCCCAAGGCCATCGCATCCCAGGTCTCAGGAGAAAGTGCTCCATCCACAGACACTGATCCACGAGTCCCACGGCACCCTGGCCCGTGCCTGTGTCCTGTGCCCACAGAAAGCTCCCAGAGCCCCGTCTGCACTCTGCTCCCCATGCCTCCCTTGTACCACCCACAGGACAAGATGGAGAAGAAGCAGGACCTTACATCCTGTCCCAGTGGGAACAGAGGCACAGAGAAGGAAAGAGACTGACCCACAGAGTGAGTGCCACTTAGTGGCGGAGCCAAGACCAGCCTCAGGGCTCGAGATCCCGTGCCGGGGAAAGAGACCCAGCCCGAGCCCCTCCCCAGGTGGGAACTGTTCTCTCCACCTGTCAACTGTTCTACCCTACCTCTGCCTGCCAGGGACCCCGATGACTGGGCACTCAGTCCCTGACGATCCACCCTCTCCATTCTGAATCATCTGATTGTCAGCAGCTGTGGCGATCCATACTGAGCCCAAACCTTCTTCCCCTGTTATCTGCTGCCTCCTCCTCACACGTGCCCTTCGGGCACCTGGACACAGGTAAGCACCCCTTCCCAATTCATTCCCAGATCTCAGAGCATCCCCACATGACAAGGTCCCCAACTCCTCATGGCCCCAGGGTGCCCATGCCTCTTACAATGAAGCACCCACTCCAGCAGGACACACTGTCCCCTCACTCACCCAGGACACCAGATATCTATCCGTGCATTTGGAGGTGGCTTTCATAGGCCTTTTTTAAGCAACCATAGCCTGTGACGAGTGGACTCCAACTCTGTAGCCAGAATCCCTGCCATCGAGTCTGGTCTGCCGCACCACAGAGAGAAACCGGGAATTGATTTCCTGAATCTAACACAACGCTGCATCTACCCTGAGTAAAGCCCACGCCCTGGTCGTGGCCACCCGGGGTGCTCCCGGGAGCTGCCCCTTCCCAGCTCGGCAGCCTCCTGGGTCGTCGGCAAGACCACACAAGGTGCCCATCCTGCTAGACACTCACGGTGACGCCCAGCCACACTCCATCCGAGTGCCATCCACGTATCTGCCCCTCTGAGGAGAATGCCCTCGGGGCTGTGGTCGGGCAAACTCCAGGTGAAGGGTGTGAACCCGGCGGCTCTTCAGACACAGCCGACGGGGCGCTCCTCGCTGGGGACAGATCAGCTGGTGGCTCGGCCTGCAGCTGCTGCACCACCGGGAGATTCTTGTCTCTCAACCCTGATAATTATAGCCCCTGCTGCTCGGCGAACACTCGTGTCATTGCAGGGTGTTGGAACCAGCAGTCTGAGCGAAGAACACTAAACAACAGCTCTGACAAGTGGCCCGTCCCCTGTGGCCCCGTGCTGGGCTAGGCGGCAGGGACAGTGGCTGGGCCTTGCTGCCCACCCGGGAGGAGCCCTCACTTCAGGGAAGAGGCACACGATGAGCCAGACAGCAGCCTACTTGGGAGAAGCCGGGAGCGGGGGAAGGGAAACCACAAGGGCTGCAGAGAGGGGGACAGGGCTGGGCAGGCCACCTGCGGCCAGAGGGCAGGTTCAGGGGCACAGCCGTCCCAAAGAGGCCTAAGCAAGTGAGAAACATCCTCGCTGGGTGGATAGCAGCACCCCACTTCCCCATGCTTCTGTGGGAGTCTCCGGGCCCTCCGAGCTCCTGAGGAAGCAGGCCAGGAGATGACGAGGAGCACAGGGGGCTGTGCCCAAGCGCTTCCCAAGCCTCACGCCTCCCCCACTCAGCTTTCCCACAGCCCAGGGAGTGCAACCCAGGATATCAGTGCCGAGCCCGTGTGCAGGGCTGCCGAGAGGACATCGCCCATGCTGCTGAGTCCCCAGCTGGCCTCAACACCAAGCCCTCGATCCCCACCCACTGCCCAAGAAAGCTTCCAGGTCTCACAGTCAGTCAAACAGTAATGGGTGCCAGAGCACCGGGGCAACTTGCCGCAGACAGAGGGTCTGCAGAATCCCAGTGCCAGCCACCCATGCGGTCCTGCTCCTCCTACTCCCTCCCACGGGACCAAACTAGGCCCCACGCGAGGACCAGGCACACGCCCACTGAGCCCTAACACGCGGTGCTCACCGCTCACCAGTGGCCAGGCTGTGTGCGCCCTTGTGGCTGCTCTCAGTCACCCTGCCTAACAGGTGCTGCGACTGTCCCATTTCATAAGTGAGAAAACCGAGGAGGCCCTGAGAGGCTCAAGGACTTGTCTGAAGTGGTAGATTCAGGATTTAAAGCCAAGTCTGATTATCTCCAAATCCCAGAGGACATCTGAGGACAGTCTACGCTTAGACCCCCAGACAACTCTCCCGAGCCCCCAGTTCCCAGGCAGGCCCCAGCTGCTTGCTTACCCTCCTCCTGTGCCAAGCTGGGGGATGGGGATGGCTCCCCCAAATCCCACCCAAAGAGAGGTGCTGAACAGACTTCAGCTTCTGGGCACCCGCCACGAGACAGAACACATGTTTTCTGAGTCCCCTCCCTCCTGGGGCTCCCCCAACATGCTGGAGATATTATTATTATTTATTATTTGCTGAGTGCTGACAGCGTGCTGAGCATCAGGCCTGGGAGCCCAGGCCCTGCTCACACAGCTTGCAGTCGGAGAGCCAGCGTGACATGGCTTCTCAGCGACCCAGACACACTCCCAGCTGCCGGGGCTGGGGGCTCGGGACCCAGCCTCCCAGAGCCTCCTCTCCTGTCCTCGGCCCCCGCAGCCCGTGCCCTGGGCTTCTCACACACCCCAAGGGGAAGATGTCTTTCGTCCAGGCGGCTGGATGTTCCAGAGGCCGGGCCTCCAACCCCACAAGAAGTAGAAAGATTCGCTCCGTGCCAGGCTGGGGAGGACCCAGGAGAAACCCTGCCATCGGTGCCTCCCTGGCTCAGCTCACACTCATGCCTGGTGGTGGCCGTGGCAGATCCTAAGAAAGAAACAAGATGGCCATGTCACCAGCCCCTGCCCTCCTGGGCACCCAGCTCAGGCTCGCCTTCTTCCTCGGGAGAGAGGCTTCAGGCCAGAGTGAGCTCTTGCAGATGTCGAGAACCAGGACCCCATCCTGGAGGCTGGGCCAGGACCAGAGGCAGGCGAGGGAGGCACCAAATGTAAGGGGAAGGGGGCAAAAAAACTAGGGATCAAATTAACAATATTCCCATGCAATAATTTTAAAAAGCAAAGTTAAGGCAAAAACCTATGATGACTAAAATAACAAAATTTTAAGTAAAGACAGAACTGGTATTACTGATTTTTCCTTTGCCTCTGGCTCCAATGTGGCTGGAAATGGCATTGCTAGGAAGGCGCTCAGCCCGGGAGGGGGCGGGGGCAGGGCTCCCCCAGCCCATCCTCTGCATTGGAGGAGCCTCCACCGCCCCAGAGCGGGTCTCCCCGTGTGAGAACTCACAGAGAAGGTCCACCCCTGAGGGCCTTCCTGGAGAAGGAGGCATCCGGAGGTCAGTGGGAGCTGGCAGCATCTGGGGTGGGGGGGACAGGGGGAAGATGTACCTCAGAACACTTGTGCTGCTCCCCCGCCTCAGAAATGGGTTCCCAGACTAGGGGCCCAGAAGCCATTGTCCCCTGCTACTCAAGTGCCTGTATCATTCAGCTTCCTCCCCAACCAGGTGTCCAGCCCCAAGCTCAGACATGCTGCGGAGAAAGCCTGAGGAGTCTACCCTTGGGGGTGGGACAGGCCTGGGAGAGGCAAGCCTCACAGTCAGGGTGCCCCCACCAGAGCCCTGAGGGTGGAGCCATGTTCAAGCTGCCCAAAGCCCGAGCATCCACACCATGTAGCCGAGGGTGCGTGGACTCAGGCTCCTGGGAGACCTCAGCCCACCTCTCCTGCCGCCCGGCCCCCCATGCTCCCTCCTGCAACCGGAAGGACCACACGTGAACCAGCCCTGGTCCCCACCCGGGTAGCTGGGGGGACCCACCCACCTTTCCACATCATCATTCCTGATATCTCCAGCCTCATTTCTTTCTTTCTTTCCCCTCTGCCGAATCGTTCTCTTATTTGTTTCTCTCTGAAAGCTCCTCAGCGCAGGCTCAGAGCCAGGCCCAGGCTGGCCTCAGAGACGGGACAGACCTTCCACCTCTGAGAGCACAGTCAGCTGGGGAGGCGAAGACAAGCAGAGGCCTTGGCAACGCCAGGAGGGGACGTGGGAGCCACCTGACCCAGCCAGACACAGGGGAGGAGGGAGGCAAGGAGGCAGGGTGGCTTTCCAGAGGGTTCCCAGGGTGGGGTAAGGGCGGAGTGGAAGGAAGAGAGGGTTCCAGGCAGAGCAAACATGTGTAAAGGCCAGAAGCTAAAGGGAGCCTGGCACGTTCGGGGAACAACAGGTGACAGGGACTGGGCGTGGAGGAGAGGCAGGTGCAGATGGTAAAGCAGCCATCTGAGGGGGGGTCCCACGTGGCTGTGGGACCCCCACCCTGGAAGCCAGAGAAGTCACATGCTTCCTAGTTCCTGGCTGTGGAGAGCCCCAGGCCTCTGTGGAGGGCACAGTGCTGCCCACCCCACCCCCAAGATGTGCTAACCCCCAGAACCTGCAATTATGTCACTTCTATGGCAAAAGGGGGCTTCCACAGATGCGATTAGGTTGAAGGTTCCTGAAATGGGGAGAGCATCCTGGATTGCCTGGGTGGCCCCGATCTGACCACACAAGCCCTTAAGGAAGGAAGCGTTCCCCAGCTGTGGTCAGAGAGAGACGTGACAGTGGAAGGAGGATCAGAGGGACGTGACACCGGGCTTGGAAGACACAGGAAGGGGCCACGAGCCAAGAAGTGCAGGCGGCGGCCTCGAGAAGCTGGAAAAGGCCAGAAAACAGACCCTCCCCAGGAGCCTCCAGACGGAACGCAGCCCTGCTGACACCTTGATCTCACCCCAGTGAGACCTCATCGGCTTTGACTTGCAGAACTGTAAGATGATGAATGTGTGCTGTTTTAAGCCCCTAAATCAGCTGTAATTTGTTACAGCAGCCATGGAAAACGAATACTGCCCCGGAGCCCCACACCGCCCTGCGTCACCTCCGCAGGCTTCCTGCGGGAAGGGCCGGCTGGGAGCTGCTGAAGGAGCTCGGCTCTGTGACCCACGCAGTCGCTCCTGCCGGCCAGAGTCCCCAGAGTCCGTGCTAGGGCGGTCCAAGCCCACAGGTAGCTCCAGCCCCCACCTCTTCCCCGGGGGCCTCTTGGCAAGCCTGTGCCCCACAGCAGAACCTTCTCCCATCAGCCAGCTCTGTCTCTTCACCTCTGGCACAAGGCTGCCGGGGTCTGGACGACCCAGCCTGTCATCGTTGCCACAGTCCCTCTCAGACGACCCTGCCACCGGCATCTTCCTGAAACAGCAACTTCAACACCTCACTGCCCTGCTGCTCCCCAGGGCCCACAGCAGCGACGTCCACGCTGTCCCCAGAACCTGAGGCCACTGCAGACTGGGCCAGTGGATAGCGAGCTGGACTGTCCCTTGTTTGTCCTACAAACAAGAATTCACTTCAACAAAGGGGTTTCAGATCACTAAGACTGAATATTCTGGTGTGAAAGAAAGTCACAAACCAGTGACAAAACTCAGCCTAGAGTCCCCTCACACCCTAGCAGCATCAGCACCTTCGTGTCCACCGGTGTGACTGCGGAGGCCACGTCTGTTTCCCTCGATGGACTGAGCGTGGACCCCGTCCGTGTTGTTCCCACCTTGGAACCCTGGAGTCAAACATGGTGACTGGGACTTTTGATTGAGTAACTGGATGAATGAGTTAAATGAGTGACTAATCTCTACCTACCTGCCTGTCTACACACACACAGTGTACCCCAAAGCCTCTCCTCGGCCTCTCAGCACTGCCCATAACACACAGCCAAGAGACTCGCTTTCCGGGGCCCCCAACACCACACTGGAGATGTTCTGGGCATCCTGGAATGGAGAGGGCGCTCCCCTCCTCTCCTCAGACCCTGCCCAGCACAGGGCTGGACCTGTCCGAGGTGCTAGCAGCACTGACCAGCCTCCGCCAGGGCTCCACTGTCAGAGCCAGTGTACAGGGTGGGGGTGGGGCTCCCCAGTGTCTGTGTGTCTGTCAGCCCCTCCTCAGCTTCCTCTGCTCGCTGCTGCTGCCTGTCCTTGAAGTTTGCTCACAGCCCACTGGTTTGGCCAAGGGTGGGGCATCCACAGGCACGCCCACAGCATGGGGCCACGGGCACTTACACTCACCCAGCACCATCCTGGGCAGAGGAGCCCCAGGAACTCTGAGCACCGCACACCCTCTAAGCCACTGTGGGGATGACAAAAGCACTGGGGGGGCCTCGTGTGGGTTTGGTGTAAACGTCTGAACCTCCTACCCTGAGCCTTCGTGTTCCCATTCAACAGACATCCATCAATCACCTCCTATGCTCCGGCACTCTGCCCAGCCCCTAGGAGGCTGCCTGGGCACAGCAGACACCCAGTCCTCCCGCCTGCTGCAGCAGCTTCTCCCCAGAGAACCCTGGGCCAGCAAGGAGCATCTGGGCACCCCGACAACCTGCTCAGCTAAGTCTTCACACACTGCGCGTCTTCCTGCACCAGCAAGAGGCTTGGAGGGCCTGGGAGATAGCATCAGGGAGACACTCCGATCTGTGTAGTGCACAGTGATTCACAGCCAGAGACATCCCTCCCGGGGCTACCGCTGAATTATCAGCCCCACCATCTTCAATTACAGGCTTGTCACTCATCTCCAGCCATCAGAAGGAAGTGCGTGAGGAGATTAATGTCTTTTTAAAAACTGCTTTCATCCCTTAAAAGGATTCCTCCACAAATGCCATTTGCATTTCTAAGAGGAAGGGCTCCCACCCCCTGGGCCATCTTTGATCACTTTGTCTCTCCACGGCCTTCCCAGGGCTGTGAGGCCTTGCCGAAACCCTTCAGCTGAGGCCTGGGTGGGCTCCCCACCAACTCCGCTTCCCCAGGTCCCCAGCAGCCCCCTGGAGCAGCAGCACGCCTCTGGACGCCCCTGGGAGGAGGGGCCAGCCCACAGAGTGCCACACGGCCAGCAACTCCACACAGCCGCTCCCAAGTGTCTTGCTCTGGGAGTCTGTTACAAGTTGAATTGTGTTTTCCAAAAAGACATGTTGAAACCCTAACCCCCTAGTACCTCAGAATGTGACCTTATTTGGAAACAGGGTCACTGCAAATGTAATTAGTTAAGATGAGGTCACATTGAAGTAGGTGGGCCCTTAATCCAACATGACTGGTGGCCTCATGAGAAGCGGGGATTTGGACACAGGCACAGGGAGAGTGCCACGTGAAGACAGAAGCACAGTCTGGCCTGATGCAAACACCAGCCAAGGAATGCCAGTTGTCACCAGAAGCTGGGAGAAAGGCACGGAACAGATTCTCCCTCAAAGCTTCTACAAAGAGCCAACCATGGTAACACCCTGATTTCAGACTTCTGGCCTCCTGAACTGTGAGAGAATACATTTCTGTTGTGTTAAGCCAGTCGGCGTGTGGTACTTCGTTATGGTGGCCACAGGAAACTAACACCAAGGCCACGGCCACTGCCAACCCCTTCATCTGAGGCGTCTTCACTCCGGCTCAAGCTGGGGAGCGCCTGGACGGATGGAAGGTGAGGACGGCACGGTATCCTCAGAAACGCCCCCCAGGCCCCCCACCAGGGCTCAAGGTAAATGCAAGCAGGGGTGGGTACCACCTGGGATTTGTGCCAGGCCTGCACTGTAGGGCTAGACATTAAAACCCTGCCAGCTGACCCGGCCGCGCTCCACTGGGGCAGACTGCCGCACCCCGTGCCTAACGGGGCTTGGCAGACAATAAGAGCTCCGTAAATGTATAGAGAATGAATGTCATCTGCTGAAGGAGAGGCAAAGAAGAAAGTACTCCTGTCCCCTGTGTGGCAGATAGTGGGGGAGAGGGAAGGAGACATAAAAACATGCCCAGATCTATCACTAAGACAGACCTCAGAAAGCCCTCCCCGGCTGGCCAGCAGCCATCAGACCCGCCTTCACTTCCCAGGGGGCAAGCAGCACCTCCACGCCTGGGAAGAAAGACGGATAATGCAAGCTTGAGAGCCTGTCTACATAGATTCTAATCTCCCCTCATCTGCTTACTTGCTGTGTGATCCTGAATAAGTGACTTGCCTTTCCTGTGCTTCAGTTTTCTCATCAGGAATATGAGAAGGGAACCACTTCTAGCTCATGTTTGTGGAGGATTCGATGGGCTAATACATGGAAAGCGCTCAGTACAGTGCCTGGCCCATGGTACATCTTGGGAAGTGTAAGCTGACTATTTGCTATCATCAACTCCAAGGGATAGATCCTCCCACTTGCTTTGTTGGCATTCACTAATGGCTCTTCTCTGTAAGACAACACCCAACAGCTATTTACAGAGAAGTGTGCCTTGTGCCAGGAACACAAAGGAAATTTACCAAGGCCCAGTGGGAAAAGTGGACACAGCACTCTGAGAATAGGAGACACAAGACATTATCATCAGTGGAGAAAGAGAGATCTGGGAGGTCATGCTGGTAAAGGTATATCAGACCATAAGACATTTGGGTTTTGAGGGTTGAATAGGAGTTTGTCAGGCGACTCTTACCCAGCCCATAGCAGGTATTCTATAAATAACTAGTCATTAAACGAGGCAGAGTTGAATAAGGTCATTGCAACCCAAGGGAACTGGGGATTCATGGTGTGGTCAAGGATAGAGAAGGGACAGGACACGGTTTAGCTAAAGCAGGAATTGTGTGAACATAAAAGTGGAAAAATCAGTTGAGGCCAAGTTGGGGGAAGGTCTTGAATGCCATACTCAGGGGTCTTGGCTTTATTCACAGGCTCTACAGAACTCAGTCAGAGGAAGAGTGACAAGCCAGCGCTGGGTCTAGAAAGATGGCTTGACTTGCAAAGCAGGTGACACAAGACTGAAGACAGCAGACCAGGAAGGAGGCCATGGCAGCCCACCAGCTGAGCCCTGCTCTCCCTTTGCCCTTGAACTTTCTTCCAGGTAGAGATATTCTCAAGTTCACACCCCCGAAGACCCCACACTCCAGCTGTTCTGGTTAAGGACACATTACCCACAGCTGCCTGCTGTAAGAAGAGGCCCTCAGCCAGGACCTTTTGGGGAAATGTTCATGTCTCCATGCAAGTCCCCACCTGACCAATGGCACTGGGCTGAGACTAGTCCTAGCCATAGACTGGAAACCCCTGATGGCAGGCTGGCTTCTGGAATTCCAGAGAACTGACTTTCCAGCACTTGGCCTGCAGCCCTTTCTTCTCTCTCATCCCCTAAGATGTCCCCTCCCCTACGCTTGGTCCAGGAATCCTGGCTAGCGGATTTCTTCCAAAACAAAGGTGGTGATGTTCTGTGTCATGGACACCTGAGAATCCCCCTGTGACTCTATGACTTACCCAGCCCGGGTCTCAAGCTGTGCTCTGACCTTACCAGCCTGGCAGAGATGTCGCCAACACTGCCGACACCACCCTGACCATCTGCCTGGCAACTGGGGCCACACTCAGGCAGCTGCCCCAGCAGGCACTAAAATTAGGTGACCCATCAGAACTAGGACACAGTGATCATGGGCAGGCTGCCAAAGCTGCCCGGAGCGGCGTTGCTCCCGGCCCAGGACTCGAGCCAGGGCAGAATACAAGCAGCCCAGCCGCCCCTTTTACGTGCAGGGAAACTGAGGCCTGGAGAAGAGCAGGGACCACCAAGTAGAGGGGACTTGGATTTCAGTTATTCTCTTGGTAACTGTCCCTGATGATAAAAATGAATACATAACCTTTAACAGAAATTTAAAATATATCCCATGAGGAGATGAGAGAATTTAAAAATCACAAACCCATCACCTGAGCTAACCTCCACTTACATTCCAGTGTGTTTCCCTTCTTTGTAGATGGTTTTACAAACAGAAAACACACTTTACAGACTATTGTAAAATGTACTCTTCCACTACTTAGAATTGTTTTGACAAATCATTAAAAATTCTTCATAACTCTCTGGAAACATATTACATCAATTTGAAGTAATGTACAATATTCCATTGTATAAACATGTCATAATTAATGTAACAAAAATCCCCTATTGGTGAAGTTGTTTCCCCTTTGTGCTGTTATGACACTGCAGTGAACATCTAGGTACATGAATCCTTGTCCACATCTATGATGCTCTCCTCAGAATGGATTCCCAGCAGCAGAACAAATGGGTCACATGAGAAGCACATGTTAAGGTCCTTGATACAGACTGCCTCCTGTTTCCCAAAAGGACACCCACACAAAGCTCTGCCAGCTCTGGCCGTGGCGCCCTCCACGCAGTTTGCTCCTTCCTGTGATAACTCTTCCCGAGGGAACGTGTCTGTGACGCAGGCTTGTGTAGCTCTGCAGACAACGCATCTCTTCGTCGCAACACTCACCCACGGTACCCCTTTCCACAACGAACCACCGTCCAGGAGACTCAGGAAGTTATCAAGGCCTTAACTTAGGGGTCAAAGTGAAACTCGTTGATCAGGTCCTTCCGAACAACCCACGGTCCTCTCTACCCCAGCTGACCCGCTGCACACACCCCGCAAACGACTGCTGTGGCTGGTGCTGTCCTTCCCAACAAGGTTAACTGATGACCCAAATCATGACACCAGACCTAAGCCAGAACTCATAAAGCAACTTGGCCAAGAATCGAATTGCCTTTGCATTTCCCAGCAGACAAACTAAACTCCAGGCTCTGTGTAAATAGGCTGTCTCGGGCCGACGTCAGTCTCGCGGCCGGCAAGTTATGGATGGCACTGCCATTTCGCTCATCATAAATACAGCCCCTCAGCTAAACAAAGCCGACGTTTTGCACCAATAACCTTTGAACCACTCAAGCCCAGTGTCAATTGTATTTGTCTTCAAGCTGAGGTTTACTCTTCAAGCTGAGGTTTGCTAAATCAGGGCTCATCTGCGCAGATAATTCAAATATATTACAGGCACCAGGCAGATAGGAGGGCCCCCCACACGGCCTCCCAGGGCTCTCCGCCATGGCAGCCTGCACGCTGCGTGTCCCCATGAACACTCAGCAAGTTTTACCAGGAAAGAACAAGGAACACGGGACAAGCAGCAACACCGAGGTCAGGACTGCACCCCCGGCTCTGCCGCCAGCCCTCCGTGTCACCCCTGCAATTCACTAGGCTATGGGAAGCCTCTGTTTTCTCCCGAACAAAGGGAGTACCTCCACTCCTGAAATGTGGAGCACCTATTTTTGGAGGATTGTTTATGTATCAACTCAGACCACAGCAATCAGCCAGGGCAAGTGATAACCCAGGAAGAGCACAAAGGTGGGGTGCTCCCATGTAAGAGATGGACGGGCAGAGCGCAAACCCCCAAGTCCTGCTGGGCTGAGGAGTAACCAATGTGGAAACACTAAACTGACGGGTGGGGTGGGGTGGGGTGTTCTAAACAGATACACTATAGTCTAACTGGTGTGGCTCAGTGGATGGAGCGTCGTCCCATGGACTGAGAGGTCCCAGTTCGATTCCTGGTCAGGGCACATGCCTGGTTGCAGGCTCAATCCCCAGTGGGGGACGTGCAGGAGGCGGCCGATGGATGTTTCTCTCTCACATGAATGTTTCTATCTCGCTGTCTCTCCCTTCCTCTCTCTCTAAAAAAATCAATAAAATATATATATATATTTTTTTTAATAAATAAATAAATAAACAGATACGATATAACACATAGATACCTTTTAACAGAAACAGATATAACAAAGGAAGGCACTCTGGTCAAGGCAGGTACAGTTACTGTGGCCCCAGGAGGCTGGGCTACTTTGTGCAATTAGCATCTCCTGAGTGCCTGCTGTATGCTAAGCCCTGGGCTGCTGCCAGGGAAACAGAACTCAAGAAAGGTTCCTGCTCCCACAGCCAGGGCCCCTCCCACACTCACTCAGACCACCCCAACCCACTCACCTCGGAGACCTGGGACCCTCTCGGCCATGACCCAGAGTCTCCAACGCCTCTCACCATTTGGGGGGCTTTGCCCAACCCCAGCCACAAGCCTCCCAACTGGCAGCAACCCAGTCAGCCCCAGAGAAGAAGGGGAAAGGCCCAGGACTACCTCACTCTGCTTCTTCTCGTGGCTGTGAAGCTGGAAGCTGACAGGCCAGAGGCCAGGACAGGCGGTCTGGGAAGTTGAGGGCTGTGTTTAGATGATCTCTCATGAACCTCTCCTGAAAATGAATGAGAAGAAACTCAACAAGGAAACCCCTGTGAGGACGGAAGGGGCAGAGAGAACACAGCTGTGCTGTCATGAACAGGGCCCCCGGCCTGCACCTGTGAGCACCATTCCCCGTATCTGTAAAGTGAAATCCTCTTCTCTGCCAGAGTCACTGCAAAGATCAGCCCAAACAGGGCGTGTCACAGCCCCCAGCATCCTCAAACGTGCTCCACAAGGAGAAGGATTGCTGCTGATGTGGTTAGGAGGCAGAAGGCTGTGCTTCCTCCACCCAGGTGGGGACGAGGAGATCCCCATTCTGCTCTTGGCTCCACCTCAAACTTGCTGTGAGACCTCAGGAAATGGGAGAGACTGGTACCAGGCAATCTCTGAAGTCCTTTCAGCTCTGACGCCCTAGGATCGACTCTGTAACGTGGGCCAACCACCGAGGCCAGCCTGTGGCAAGGTGCCCCTTCCTGTGAGTATCATGGGAGTCAAGGGAAGGATGGGGGCAGGACCAGGTCAAAGATGTCACCATCATTCACCTTTGGGAGCCTCGCCCCGATCTGGGGATGCTGGGAGCTCTCCACTTCCACTGCTTATCTCTGCTGGCACCTGGGAGGAGGCAGTGCCCCGACCATCTCTCTACCGTTCTGTGCCTGCGGACCAGGAAGAGCACAGCGGCAGCGCCTGTGCTGAGAGGGAAGGCGGAGACATTTATAAATGGCCCTCTTAGCTGTTTACGAGACACCTTCTGAGAGAAAGCAGAGGAGAAATAAACTTGAAGTAGGGAGACCTGGCTGGTGTCCGAGATGCGCTTTGATAAGCCAGCTGCGCCAGCATTTCTTGCTTTTATGACCACCTTTACAGCCCTGTGTTTGGGACTCTTTATCAGGGGCCGGAAGGAGAGAGCAAGCAAGATCCAAGGCAAAGAGCCTCCCCGGCAACTCCAGGAGCAGACACCACCTCATCTGGAGATCAAGATAACCGCAGTGTTTCTCCCAGTGCAGGCAGCTGTCCCCTGGGCACCCAGATCTGGGTGGACACGGGATTCCTGAGCATGGCCGTAAGTTTGCAGAGCCAGCAGCTCCTGGCAGCTCTGACGGGGCTACAGCCATACAAAGGGGCTGGGGCTGGGATTCCCCTGAGACCAGCAGTCAGCCCCCATCAGGACACTCTGCATCCCTTGTCCCAAAACCCACAGAAGTGGGCAGGGTGTCTCAGGGCTTCCTCCCCCTCAGGGTGTCCTAATGCCTCTTGCTGGGCCCGGGGCCATGTCAGCCTCCCAGGGGTCACACCCAGGCTGGGGCTGGGACTCTACTACCTCATCCCCGTGAACTTGCCAGGATTATATAATGGTTAAAAACATGGATTGGGGGGAGGGGGTACTCTTCCATCAAGCCCCCTAGGTCTGAATCCTAGCTCCTCCCTTGCTGCCTGGGGCAGTAACACCTCTGGGCCTTGGTTTTCTCATCTGGAAAATGGCCATGCAAACAGTCCCTGACCTTGCAGGCTGGGCCACACGGAAGGAGCGTAACAAAGAGGAGCAGTTTCATGTTGGGGGACAGGGCACCCCAGCAGCAAAAGGCCTGAGTGCCAGTGTTCACCACTCATTCTCCCAGGCCGGCCGTGCCCTGGGAGCCTGAAACCTTCATGCCAGCCTCACTTGCAGGATGGTGGTCCTATTCCCAGCCCACATGTGTGGCAAACCTTCCTAACATGGGCCCCTGTGTTTGAGGGTAAGGGGCAGTGTTACAGAAACGGAGAAAGGCATAGTCCTGACCTCCGGGGAACCCACGCTCTGCGGCCAAAAAGGAACCTACAAATACAGGATATGCTAAGTGCAAAACTTGGGGATTGTGCCAAGGGAGCAGGACAATAGGTGCAAGCACAGTCAGAAGAGGGGGGCTGGGGAAGCTACTCAGATGAGAGCTGTCTGGGCTGGGCCTGAAAGAGTGAGTAGGAGTTGGCCAAAAGAAAGAGGAAGAGGAAAAAGCCATTCCCTGCAGTCAAGAAATGGCTGGTGGGGTAGCTGGTGAGCCCCTGGAGGGGAAACGGAGGCAGCCGGGACAGGGCAGCGGAGAGTGAGAGGAATCGGTGGACAGGCATCCAATTAGCACGAGCCTTGAATGGAGGCTGGGCAGCCCCTGCCTGGTGCTGAGGGTGCTGCCCAGGGGGTCCAGGGCAGATAAAGGGTGTGGGGCAAGATGACAGCATCAGTTTAGGTTGCTCTGGGGGAATTTCTCTTGGATCACAGTGGAGGATGACAGGTAGAGGAGGGTCCCAGGAGAAGAGACAAAGAAGCAGGTGACGAGGCCACAGCTGTGGGAATGCTCGGGATCTGGCCAGAGTGTCAGTTGTGTGGGACCAGAGAGTCTGCCCTCCGGGAAATCATGTGGCCAGATCGTTGCACCCACTGCCTGTGCTTTTTCCAGCAGACCTGCTCCTCAATGGCATCAGAGAGGCGGACTCCGAGATGCACCAGCCAGGCCCCATGGCATTCACCTGCTGCTGGGTGACCCAGGCACCTGGCAGCACAGACACCCACATGTGCCTCTCCTCTGCTCGGACACGTACAGCCCTGGCTTTTGGAGGCAACACTTCATGCCTCCTCCTGCCTGCTCTTCCCTGGGCACAGCTCAGCCCAGCTGCCACACTCCCCTCGGACCCGGCCCGTCAGCCACACCCTGGATGGGCCCCAGCACAACCGATCCAGAACATGCTCCTAGCGCCGCCCAGGCCACCACTGGTCTCCCTTCCATCGCCCTGGACCCTCACTCTCCTTCCTTTCCAAGGGTCCCCCAACAGCTCCTATTGTCCTCTGTGGGGACATGCTCTCCACCCCCAAGCAAAACCCTAAACTGACTTCTTTATTTTAACGTTTTATTTGTTTTATTTATATTGACAGGAAGTTGCTGAGACAGTACAGACAGGCCTGTGCACCCTTCCCCCGGTTTCTCCCAAGGGTTATGACTACAGAACAACACCCAGGAAACAGCCTGGTCTGCAGTGTGCACAGAGCTCTGTCATGTTATCACATGTGTAGGTTCATGGAATCACCACCAAATCAAGATACTGAACTGTTCTATCAACCCGATATTTGAGATGGCCTTTTTAAAATAAGTACATACAATAAAAAAAAAAAAAAAAAGAAGGAATCAAATCAGGATAGAGAATAGAGACTAAACTCAAGAGACAGCATCAGGAGCACGGGTCAACCCGTCCACAACTGAGCAAAGGGGTGGGTGGAGGAACCTTGCCTCTCTCCCACTCTCCCACCGCCCAGCCCCACCCCAGGCCCACTAGAGAATGGAAGGCAAAGAGCAGTATGCGGAGGAAGTACGAACCCAGTCACACGGGCCCAGAACCCAGCTCCACAAAGGCCAGGGCCCTGCATTTCTCCATCCCCCCAACAGGGTGAGCCACCAGCCCTCTGGGTGGCCCCAGGTCCTTCCCCTGAAGTAGTTCCCCCAAAAGTGCAGTTCAGCTACTCCCAAGTCCCTTCTCCCTTCTTTGAAGGCTGCAGGGGACTTCTCCATTGCCTCCCCATTGCATAGATGGACCCCGGCAAGGTGGGTGCCCCCAAAGTTGCTGAATGGAGTGTACATGACCTTGGGTGAGTCCTTTCCTGTCTTAGGCCCTGAAGCCCCAACCCCAACCCCAAAGTGAGGTGCACAGCCGGGAAAGCTTGGACAATAACTCTGGGTGGGCCTGGGACAGAGCCCAGAAAGGCAAACAGCACCTAGCCTTCGTCTACCAAGCCTCCTGGCCACCCTCCTCCTTCCTGAGGGCCCCTGGAGTGGGCTCCTTAGAGAATATTGGGTACCGGGGATGCATCATCAATGGACAAGCACGGGGAGACAGAGAGGGGCAATGGGGCTCAGGCCAGCACCCTGGTGTGGGGCCAGGAGCCCAGAGGCCAGGGCTCAGAAAGAAAGGAGCCCAGCCCTGTGAAGTAGGCCAGATCGTCAGAGGGAAGGCAGGGACTTGGCCTCCCCTGTCCCCACCCCACCCCATTCCAGCACCTCCTTCCCCAGCCCAGAGGAGGCAGGAGCAGAGGAGAAAGCCAGGGGCCCTCTGCAGCCTTTCGCCCAGACCTGCCTCAGCATCTCTTGCCCCTTCCCACCATCCAAAGGAGAGCCCTGCTCAGGCCACTTCCCCGCTCCGTCACCCTCAGTGACCCCCATTTCCCTGGGGGACTTCCTTGTCCTAGCTTTCGGAGCCTGGGTAGCCTCTCATTCACACCCCCATGAGCACCTGGGCTTGGCCACACTGAACCAAACCAAACTCAGATACTCACACACACCCCACATCCCCACTTCCCTGTGCTCGCCTATTCTGTGCACCGTTGTCCTAGACAGCCCCCGCACCTGATCAGAAAAATCCTGCCCCTGTCTCAGGACTTAGTACAGAAGGCAGCTCCTCTAGGAGGCCTCTCTACCCCAGGCCAGCTCCACTCCCCTGCTGCCCACAAGAACCCCGGGGCAGGGGCCGGCCAAGAATAAGCTGAGGAAACTGAAGCCCAAGGAGGAAAAGGGCCTCGCCCTGCCACCCTCTGTTCTGCCCCCTTCCTGTGAACAAGCAGGTGGCCATGTCTGTCTGGACTTGTGCAGAGACAGGCAGGTCACCTCGTACCCTTGGGTGGAAGGGGGTCAGCCTGGGTATGTCCAGGTGCCACAGGTCCCAGGGTCTAGTGCCAGCAGCTCTGC
Source organism: Tadarida brasiliensis (assembly GCA_030848825.1). Lineage (NCBI taxonomy): Eukaryota > Metazoa > Chordata > Mammalia > Chiroptera > Molossidae > Tadarida > Tadarida brasiliensis. The sequence goes on from CM061259.1 coordinate 85,427,276, forward strand.
CTCTTCGGAAGCTTTGCTACTGTTGACCAGAGCCAAAGTCCCTTGTTCCTACAGCAAGAGGGACCTCCCAGCCTGCCCAGGCCTTTCAGATGGCCCAGCACCCAGGGCTTCCCCGGGAGATGGGGCTCATGGTCCAGGCCCTCGGCCAACCAGTCCCAAGCATGTGGGAAGGATGGAGGAATCCTTCAGCAGAGGACACAAGCCTAGGACAAGGTCCCATGGAGCCTCGGGCCGGCTGCTCCTCCTTCCTTGCTATTTATGGCCCTCTGGAGGCTGCTCTCCCCTTTGTTCTGCCAAACAAGCCGGCTCCTGACTTCCAAGTCAGCCAGGGACTTGGCAAACATGTGTCAAGACTCGTCCCCTCACTTTGTGTTTGTCTACTCAGCAGTGATCCGGGCTCTGTGCACAGACAAGCTTCGCCCCTCAGGCTCAGTGGGAGCCCCCATCCTCTGCGGCCCGAGGCCCCCCCGCAGGTACCCCAGGGTGGGAGTCCCTCCATCCACCCTGCCTGAAGTGCCACCCGACCTCAGGCCAGAACCACAGGCAGGTACTGTCAGGCAGCCGGTCACACCGAAGCGAAGCGGCAGTGAGTTTGAGGTGCTTTGGAGCAGGGAGGCGGGGGAACCTGTGAGGACTCCAGATGTGTCATGAGGAGCGGAGTGTGAGGAGGAGAGGGAGCGGAAGCCGAGCAGCCCCACTGGCTCACCAGCGCCCAGATCCGGCCTCCATGCATCCTACTCCTTGGGACAGTGCCACCCAGCCCGGCGAGGTCAGTGTGCCCTGATCAAAGCTGCCATATGGGGTGACAGCCCCCAGAAAGGTGGGTATTCCGCCAGATTCTGACTTCATAGTCAACGCCAGGGAGCAGACCGATGGAGGCCTGCGCCGGATGGAGGCCCCAGAGAGCGGAGACGTTCTGAGGGGAGTGAGTCTCTGGGCCGCGCTTTACTATATGCACAGTGGGAACAGAGGGGGGGAGCTCATCACTGTACTGCCTCAGACCCCTCGGCACAGGGCAGGCCAGGGCAGAGAGAGAGCCCAGGTGAGCTCAGGCCCAGGGGCCCAGGCCAATCTTCACCTCTCTGGGCCTGGACTTCCTTGATCCTTGGGGTGGAAATGGCACTCGCTTTCGGGGTTTGCTCTGAGTACTAAAGGAGCTAAGGCACAAGAAGATATTGGCCAAGGTCTGGCACAGCCAGTGCTTAATCCATGGGAGCTGGTGTTATTGTTACTGTTATTCGTGACATTGGGCAAGTCTCTGAGCCTCTCCCAGTTTTCCCCTCCCTCGTCTGTAAAATGGGCTAATAGCTGGTTGTGATAAGGAAATGGCCTGATACAAAGAGCCAGGCACAGACCTAACATACAGCTGGTGCTCAGAAAGCCTCAGCCCCTCTGCATGCATCCAGTAGGTATTTAATATGTGCTTGTGGACTCAAATCACAAATGGCTACTGGGAAATTTTAAAGGAACAAGAAACAGCAAGCCCATAGGGGTCCTTCCAGCAGGGTGGAAGGGGGACACCTTGGCCATTCCGAGTCCAGGACCCCCAGGACCAGGGCTGGACCGCCTATGCAGAGGCTCCTTACCCTGAAGCTTTCAAACTGTGGCCCAGGGAGCTCTGGGGCTCCTCAGGGTACCAGTAGGGCAAGAAGGGGGTGTGGGGGAGGGCAGATGAGCTCACATCTACACCCTCAACCAGAATAGCACTGTATTTAACTAGTTAGGGGTCCTGGTAAAGCTCCATTTGAAAAACGTACCCTTCTGCTAGAAGTTATCCAACTTCTTGTTTCTCAGGTGAAGAATATGAAGCCCAGAGAGGCCTAGGGCCAAGGAATCCAGGCTGCTGGAGCTGCAGAGCCCTTCTCCATACCTCCTTAGGGTGCTCCTCACAGCATCTGGCAAGGGGGACACGGTGGGGGTGCCCCATCCTCAGGCGATAAGAACATCTGAGCCTGCCCTTCACTACCTTTGTTATGATTCTGCCCCCACCCCAGCTGCAGGGCAAACTCCTGCTATCCCCACAGCTCAGTGGGGAGGTACTTCCTCCAGGAAGCCTGCCCTGACCCCCAGGTTAAGTTTCCTGACCCTATTCTGTCTCCCACAGCTCCTAACCTGCCCCACTTCTAAAAGATGCATCATCTTTAGATCCAATCCCTCATGAAGGATTGCCCTGGAACTGTCCATCATCCCTGAGTCCCTGGCACCCCACCCAGTGCCAGCACATAGAGTGGATGCTTAATAACTGTCTGTTGAAAGAAGGAATGAAGTACTGCCTCCATTTTCCTCATCTGTAAAATGGGTAAATACAACCTCTCAAGACAAGAAAACTAAGCCCCTCACTGTGGCTAGCCAGTCCAGGGCTCACACAGCGGGGTCCCCCTCCTGCTGTCCTGGGCAGGGTCTGAGGCAGCAGCCCGGCAGCCATTACCCACCGTTTCCTCAGCCATGGCAGATCCTCATCTCAATGAGCAGAGACATGGGCGGGAGATGTGGGGTCCCAAGACCCCAGGGCACCTCATCCAGCAGAGGTGACTTCCAGGCTAGCACACTTTCCCACCACTAATGTTTATTTAGGATTTGCAGAGAAGGCAAAAACCCAAAGTACTTCAAAGCACTCTGAAGAGCAGAAGGGACCACAAAGCCCTGGGGCCCCAGTCAGGGGTCCCAGGGCTGGTCCAGAGCTGACCCAGAACCCGCCAAAGGCTGCTCCTGATAAACTCGTGAGCCTGTGGCTGAGGCCAGGCCCAACATATATGGGCTCCCCCAGGTAGAGGGGAGGTAGGAACTCTCGGCACCCCCACGCACACTGAACAGCTGAGAACATAAGGTTCACAATGACAGGGGGCAGAGCTGGGAGTCCCACCTAGTCTTACTCCAGATGAACCTTGAGTGCCAAAAAGAATCTGAGCCAAATATGAATAGACATCGCAGGTCCCCAGGGACCCTGCTCAGCCCTGACAGTGGGGCTGGAGTGCTAGACAGCACCGCTTGCAGGGGGGCACTGGAGATGCAGGTCCCCAAGCCCCTCACAACCGCACAGACACACTCTCCCATCTCCTCACAGGGCAGCAGCCTGAGGGGCCCCAGGAAAAACCAGTCACTTTGCAGCCACCAGCCCTGTGCACCCACGGTTCCCACTGAGGGGGACAGCCACACGACACCAAGGAAACATCAATATTTCATGGGCAGCTCCCTCCTGGCCTCCAATTTTGTTTTCAATTGTCATGAAACAATTCAGAATTTCCAACTCAGAGCTAATAGGCTGCTGTCAGCCAGTCGTCGGCCAGAGCAGGCAGGGGTAATTATTTTAAAAGCTTCCGACGGGGCTGCTCACTGCTTTGGCTCCCCAAACTGTCTGTCTGTGGGGGTGGCTGTGCCCCTTCAGGCCCTGAGCACCCTGTCTCCCTGTGCAGCAAGCAGACATCTGGAAGGCTGCTGAGACACCGGCCACAGAACCTGAAGGATGGGAGAGACAAACCAAGCTAATAGAAGGGTAAACTGAGGCCCTCTAAGGGGCATCTCTAGAAAGGCAGGGGCCATAACTTCTCACTATCATATTTCCCATACCTGCTGTGGCCTCCTGTGCTCAGGGTGGATGAATGGACTAACAAAGAAAGGGAATGATGCAGTGGCTGAGTGAATGATGTCATCATAATCTGCTCATCTCTCACCTCCTCAAATCCATCCTCCACTATCCAGGCAGAGTGATCTTTCTAAAATATACATCTGACCAGATCTCTCACCGTTTAAACCCTTCACCTGCTTCTCTTCACCTTGGGGACAATATCCCACCCTCCTCACCAGGATTATGAAGCCCTGTAGTATCTGGTTCCCACTTAGTTCACCACTTCCTCTTCCCCCATCCTCTGTCTTCCCACCAGTCCCAGTGCGAGCCCAGGCAGTGGGGTTGAGGTGAAAAACTGTTCCAGGCAAACTTAAGGCCTGTATGTCACTCAAGGCCCTTCAACACCAGGTTGCAGATTTCCTCTTCAGCGTCGTACTCCAAATATGTTTATGGGTTGGTGTTGACTCAACCCAAGTGAGCTGGAGCCAGCTATCTTTGTATCTCTGCCATCTCAGGCACAGAATATGTTCTCTCTTCTTGCTGACCTGACAGAAGCCAGTCCAAGTCTCTTTCCACTATTCCACTGAAAAATGTATAGAGATATTCAAATCGTTTCTATTTTTGCTTTGGCTGCCGGGAAGCTCAGAGTGCAATATAAAAATAATGAAATAAATTAGTTAGTTACATGATCCTAGGGGTTCCTCTCTAACTTTAGAGCCTCTACTCCCTTCTCACAGATGAAAAGGGGAGTACAAATGACGCCCTCCCTTCTCTGTGAATCCATCCCTATACGTGAGTCAACAGACTCCGAACCACCCCTGACTGTCCAGTAGTCCTCCACTTCTCCCTCAGATAGGAACAGTCCTGAGGGGCTTGACTCTCCCAACAGAGCCAATACCTCCCCATCACTTTGGAGTGGACTCTCTACCAACACCTTCCGCAGTCCTCTGAGAACCTTCACTGGGCAGGGACTTCTTTGCAAACCAATCCATTCCCTGCCACCAGAAGCTCAGAGACCTTGTTCCAGGACAGTAGCCAGTATTCTTGAGGGAGTGTGGTGAAAATCCCTAAGAACGGTGAAGCTCCCCCTTTCACCTTTCTGGGGTGGAGCCTGTGACTCTAGCAAGGCCAACCATAGCCTTCAGCCACTCTTCCCTACAAAGTGATTGGGCAGCAGGGGGCATGTGAGCTGCACCCAGCCAATCAGCATAACCAAATCCCTTTGCCCACCCTAGTGAGGGTCCTATGGTTGGCAAGAAAGGCTGGAGGCCCTGCTACCAAGCTCACAGGTGGTAGGGGTAACAGGTTTTAATCATTACACAAATATTGACTTCAATACTATTGCAATAAGAGCTATAAAGAGAAAGGACAATCTTCCCACTTTTACTGGATATTGAGATTAAAAATGCTGCTTAAAGAATTGTTATGGCCCTGGCCAGTATGGCTCAGTGGTAAGAGTGTCACCTGTGGACCAAAGAGTCCCAGGTTCAATTCCGGCCAAGGGCATGTACCTCAGTTGCGGTTTTCCCCCAGCCCCAGTTAGGGTCGTGCAGGTGGCAACCAATCGATGTGTCTCTCTCACATCGATGTTTCTCTCTCTCTCTCTCTCTCTCTCTCTCTCTCTCTCTCTCTCTCTCTCTCTCTCTTCCTTCCTCTCTCCCTCCAGCTCTATCTGAACATTAATGTAAAAATATCCTCAGGTGAGGATCAAAAACAAAAGAATTGTTATGCCTATCTGCGTAACTATGACTGAGGACATCTGTCCATTCATTATGTTTCATATGAACCCCTGTCACAAATTCAACTCAGAGTCTGTACTAGGGAGAACAACTTCTGATTAGAGGAAGCATGTCAGTTGGAAGGAATGATAAAGCAAACATGTCAGCCAATTTTGCTGACCTTTTTTTATTAGGCACTGGAAGCTAAAGTGATATTCAGAACTGTTACTTCTGTTCCTGGCAGATCCAGCTCCACCGTCCTCTTTCTGATGCCTGATCGCACTGCCTTCAAAGTGGGAATGTATGTCAAAATCTAAAGAAAGAAGTAAAATTAAAATGGAAAGAAACAACAATAAGATCATAAAAAGCTTGTTTGACCCACCTCAGTTCACCAAAAACTTCCAGGCCTTTAGGCCCTGGTCCCACCCCACTGATCTGCCCAGCTTCCCTGGTCGGAAACTTCCTAGTAGCTAAGCAGGAGATGAGGAACAGATCTACTAAATCAGAGAAGGGGCCTGCTCCTACCTGACTAAACCATCATCGTGAGCACCCTAGGGAAAGCAGGAAACAAAAATGAGAGTAAACTGTTTTAAAGAACAAAGCAGCCTGGCTGGTGTGGCCCAGTGGTTGAGCATTGACCCACACACCAAGAGGTCGCCAGTTCGATTCCCAGTCAGGGCACATGCCCAGGTTGTGGGCCAAATCCCCAGTGGGGGGCATGCAGGAGGCAGCCAATCGATGTTCTCTCTCATCAATGTTTCTATCTCTCTCTCCCTTCTTCTTTCTCTAAAATCAATAAAGAAAAAAAAAAAAGAACAAAGCAGCCTGACAGGTATCACCACGAACATTCAGCCTGGCTGCCCACCCCTCCACAGGGCCACACCCCTCACCTCCATCATCTCACCGATTTCTCAGTGCATGCAAACTCGTATTATTCTTCCATTTCACAGGAGGGAAGCTGAGGCTGGGAGAGCTTATGTAATCTGCCCAAGGCCACACAGCTAGTAAAATCACAGAGAAGATTCCAATTCTGTCCATCAGGTCTCAGAGGCAGCTTTGTGGCACCACAGGCTCTGCCTGGGAACAAGGGCATGTAGAGAATCACATGCACATAACCAGTCACCGTTGAGAACAAAACCTGGAAAATCACTGGTGTGCAGGAGTAGGAAGGTGCAATTTCCTAACGCAAACGCCAGAGTGAAAGCCACCCTAGCTAGCTGCCTGCTTGGGGAAGGGGGGGGGGGGCATATAGTAAGGGCCCAGCAGTTGCTTTTATGCCGGAAGAGGCCTGGGCACCTGGGGTGTGGGGGAAGGCTTCCCGAGACAAGGTCGGAAGCTTCTCAGCTTAGTAGCCCTCAGGGCCAGACCCGCCAACAAACCAGTTTCACACATAAAACAGACCTTGTGGCAGCAGGAGAAGCAGAGGATAGAATTCCTGAAGCGCAGGGTCCAAGCCCACATTTTTGCCAGGTCTGAAATTGCAGGCCCCAGGGACTCTGTTCTTAACCCTTCTGATCCTGTGTGCATCGAGCCACAGACACCCACTAGAGAGGTGTTCCCACTGTTGAGAGCAGGGGGGAAGCCCTGGAATCCCCCAATATCAGGATAGGGAGCAGGAGCCACCCTCAGGGCCTGAGCACCACAGCCTACAGGCTTGGGTCAGGCTTGCTTCTGAATTTGGGTGTTCGGAGGGGGTCCAGGTCTCTGTGTTTTGGGCCAGGTGGCCCTGGGGGTGCAGGTGAGCTGGGTCCTGTCTGGCACTGGGCCGTGGCCTCTCCCGAAGCAGCTGTCAGGGAGAAACAGGCAGGGAGGCGCCGCCAGTGATGGCACCTCATGAAACATTGATGCTGGCCATCGCACTGCCATCTCCCGGCATCTTGAGCCAAAGCCGCAGCCCCAGAGCCCTGCTGCTGTCAGTGGGCAGGCCCCATGCTCCTGACACGGAGGGTGAACCCTAATGGATTGACCCACCGGACTTGCGCCCCATCCCGTGGCCCCAACAGCAACAGGCTCAGACTGGGCACTTCGGAGAAGCCGGAGCCTGTTCAGCCACTTGGTTTCCCCCATAAGGCTTCCCACCAGGGTTATCTGGCCATGGGCAACACTGGAGAACAGACGCCTTCAGATGGAACCTAGTCCCCAACAGTCCTGCCCATCTCCCAACAGTCACCAGCCAGGGACAAGCCAATGGGGCCACATTGATCCAGTCCTCCCCTGTGCCAGGACGGAGAAGGGCGACTGCTGGAGGGTGTGCAGGTAGGGGGGTGGAGCTGGACAAGGGTCCACAGAGGCATCTGTCCTCGTGGGATCAGTCTCCCCTTTTCTCATCAGCCCAACCTCTGAGAGGAGGATGGGTGGGGGTGAATTCTCCAAGCAGGGCAGGTCGGGTAGTTGCCCCTCCCCAATAACACACGTGCACACACACCCTGGGGTCTATCCTCAAACCTCCTTGGCTGCCAAGCTCTGCGCCACGGACTCTCTGCCAACAGGCAAGACCAGCTCCCTCCCGCAGGTTGAGCAGAAAAGAGGAAAAAGTCGAATCGCAGAACCCGGGCTTGACTGTCACCTGGCAAAACCCAAGGAAATTCTGACCAGACCCGGACTAAAGGGAGGTCGGACTGGGACCCTCAGGCGCCAGGTGGGAAACTGAGCCCAAGGGAGAGAACGTGCACCCGGCCAGGCTGGGACCGCCTCAGCTTCGTCCGCATGCGTCCGGGCCCCTCCTCTGCGTGCGAAGTCCGGGGACACGCTCCCCGACCTCAGGCCTTGGCCGCCAGCCCTGTGGACCCCTGCCTGCGCCCCGAGGGAGGCCTAGACCCCTAGCCTTCGGGACTGCGCTGCGGCCCCCTCCCCGCTAGTCCCGGCTAGCGCCTCGCTTCCCCTCCCCCCTTCCCGCCTCCCCGGCCAGTGTCCCCGCCTTCCCCGCGGGCGACGGGCGGCGGCAGGAGGAGCGGGCCCAGCCGAGGCAGCCCGGACCTTGCACGCTGGGATGTAGCGAACCAGCGGGGGCGAAACTGCGCGTGGAACTGGAGACGCAGCTGGAGCCGGGGCCCCGGCCAGAGTCGAAACCTAAGTCGGAGTTGGTGGCAAGCGAGCCCATAGCCGACGAGCCGTACAGCACAGCCCAGGTGGGGTAAGAGTCGCCGGGCTAGGGGCATTGGATCTCCGTGGTGTTGGGCGCAGGGAGGTGGTGGCTGGGTTCCGCGCTGTTTGCTCCGGGCGTAAGTGGGGTCCAGCCAGTGGCGCGGGACTAAGTGCATTGCGCGGAAGGCCAGGCGCCATCGAGGCAGCGCGAGGAGCTCGTTCCCGCGCCCAGCGCACAGTCACAGCTGCCATCGCCGGGTGCTACCTCACCCAACCGGTGGGCATACCCCACCCTTCGGCGTCGGGCACCCCAAGAGGGCAGCAGATTCGAAGGCGCGGGCCCCAGCCCTGTGAAGGGCACAGCCCTGGACGCCCTTCGCAGCCCCTCGTGGTGGCACGGGCTGCCGGGACTTCTGTGAGAAAGGGCAGGCGAGAGGGCCGCCCGCCGCTCCCCTGCTCCCAGGAATGGGGGCCCCAGCACCAGCGAAAGCGATGGCCCCTCGGCACTCCAGGGGACTTCGGCCTTAGCTTCGCGTCAAGAGGGTATTTTTCCTAAACGAAACCGCTTCATTCGTTCGCTTGTTCGTTTGGGCAGCTACGCCATGGAAAAGCCACAGCCTTCGGCCTCAGCCCTGGCGCTGTTCGCGGAGGACCCCGACGTCCAGCCGCAGTGCTGGGAGGCGCCCCTAGCCCCGCGGCCTGCCTCGCTGGCGCGGGTCAGGCTTTTCCATACCCTAAGAGAAACCCAAAATGCTCTTCGCAAAATCCAATAAAGACATTCCCGCGGCTTCTTCGGGGTGTAGCTGTTGACGCAGGATTCCCGAGCACACAGCCGCTTCTCTAGACCCGGGTCTGGAATTCTGAAATTGACCAGCCTCCTGAATCTGAGCAGATTCGGCAATGGTAACGCTAGAGCACCGCGGCGGGCATCGCAGAGATGGGAACCCCAGGCCCGAATCCTGGTTCCGAGGTTTTTCTATTTAGGGATTCCTTTAATCTAAAAATATTTAAGTCCACTTTTCTGAGAAACTAAGGATCGTTATTCTCTTGGCATCCCAGTGGTCTCTTAACAGACACCAGGGCCAGAGAGGGACAACCCCGGGTTGCTGTCCACATGGTGGAGGGTACAGGTCTCTGGGTGATGGCGAAATCCGCAGGCAGCAGCGGCAGCACAGGAGGGGACTTGCTGACCCTCTGTCCTTTCTTCAGACTGCTTTTGGACTCCTGATCTCTACTGGGAAAAGGAAAAAGAGGTGGACTGGGACATGGAGACCAGGCTACCTGGACTCTAGGACATAAAGGCAGCATTTGCTGACCTTCGAGCCAAGCTCAGAGTGCCCTTCTCTCAGCAAATTAGCTGCTGGGAAGAGGAGACTTTGATACTGTAAAAGCTGAACCTCTGCTCCCCAGTTGGGTGACCAGCCACTGCCACTTTCCCAGCCTTCTCTTCTGCTTGGCTCAGCCGTTCTGAGGAATCAGATATGACCAGAGGACTCTGGTGAGCCATGAGCAGGGAGATCCATGGGCTCTTACCAGCTGCTGACAGAGAATTCTGAGTTCCATGGTCCCATCTGCACCCTACCTAGCCATCCTGCCTGAATATACCCCAGCTCTCTCCCCACCAGAGCAGGCTGGGGAGCCCCAACTGACTGGAAGCCTCAGGCTGCGGTCCTCTAAATCCTAAGGAATCCAGTGAGATTGTGCCCAGTGCCTACCTGAGTACCTCTTTTCCCCCTCACCCAGTAATTACTTGCATTCAAAGAAATAAAAGCTTTTATTGGGGAGGGGGTCTTAGACCAAGCAGAAGGCAGAGGCGGTAGGTGGTCCCCGCTGCACTCCCCAAACTGGGTTTTCTAGTTTGAACTTCTCCACGGCCTAAGAGGCTTAGGGCTGGAATGTCCCAGAGAGTCATGGATGGCCCTGGGGGCAAGCCATGGCACATTCCTTCCCTTTTCCTAAAATCCCTTGATTCTTATTTGAAGATTAGGGCAGCGTACCCCCATGAATAGGTAGAAGGATGCCCTCCATGAGGACCCTCCAACCACCCTTCCCAAATAAAATTACTAAACCATTCATGGGTGCAGAGTTTGTTTTGAGTGAGCCCAGGCTCTGGAAGAGTCCCTATAGGGACTACTTCAACCCCCACAGCAGCCCAGGCTCCTCTCTGCTCAGCTCAGCCAGGACTCTAAGTCCCAATTTTCCTGAAAGTCACAAAATCATTGTTAGCTCTGTGTGGCCTGGAAGGATGGAGAATAGGGCACATGGTTCCAACTCCCATAAAAGCCCCTTCCCTCCTCTTCTCGTGACCCATTGTCAAGTGAGCTGGAGGCTGAAGCAGCAGGCAGGGGTTGCTGGGTCAGACATGGGAACTGAGGCACAACGCAGGTCAAACCTTGCCCAAGGGCACACAGCAAAGCTGAGGGAACACTGGACCCCTACTCTTATTCCTGAAAGAGAGCTGCCTCCTGTCCTGTGTGCGTGTGTCAGATATCTGTGAGAGTGCAGAAGCCCCTACCCTGCCTGGGATAGTGGCCATCGGAGGGTGTGGCTGGAGAAAAAGAGAGAGCACCCAGGTCCCTTCTCCATTCAATATCCAGGATCAGGCCAGGGGCCCCTGCTCATTCAGCACTGCTTGGGTCCAGCAGAAGAGATTCCCCAGGGCAGTCCCCAATACTCTCACCCACAATAGTCTGAGGACTTTATAGATATATGGAGCATCACCCACAATAGTCTAAGGGCTTTTCCAGCCACAAAACAGGCATCAATATTTCTAAATATAGGGAGTATTGTGACAGCCCAGAATACTGCCAGAAGCTTGGGTCCAGAGGGGCACCCAGCAGGTGCTCAATAACTGCATTAAATTCATCAACAGTGAGGGATGCAAGCCCCTCAGGCTGAATAGCTAAAGCTGCAGAGTCACAAAACAGTCCCCATCCATGGAAGGCCTGATTCTTTAGACCCTCTTGGGAGTAGGAGGGCTGTGACCTTCAACCCCTGGATACCCATAGGCAGACCATTCATTCCATGTTCCCACCCAGAAAGGCACTGTGCTTCACACCTTGACCTGATACTTGGCGTGCTTAGAACACACCTCCTTTCCCTTACCAGTCAGATTTTGTGCCAAACATCGTCAGCATTCTGGGGGTCAGAGCCTGGCTGTGTGTATACATATGTGACTGTACTCAGCACTCCTGTGTGTGGATGCAGTGAATATGTGTGTTTGTGTGTACACAGCATACCTACGTGGGTAGCCAGTACATATGTGTGTATGCATGCTCCTGTGCCCTGTCTGTACCCAGGCAGGCTGGGTGGCACCTTGTCCTGTCAGGGTGAAAGCAGCTACAAGGTGGTAGGTGAAGGGGCACCCCTGGCATGCTGCAACACCTAGATACCTCCTTGAAAGGAGGTATCTGCTACTTCAGGAGGCTCAGCCAAGAACTATGGTAAAAGATGAGTTGATCGCAAATGCAGCAAATGCTGAGCAACCATACCTCATGTGTCCTCCACCTACCCCCGCACACACACCCCAAGACTGTTTTCATCCTGGGGGGTCTCAACTCAGAGAAACTTTCCTTTGGGAAGAAAGGGCAGGAATATCTCAGACTCCCCAACCCCGACTCCTAGGTTCAACTAGCCTCAGTCTCAGACCCTGCCCCCTGTGCTCATGGGCACCCAGTCAGAATAGGCCAGGCCCTGAGGAACTGTGCCTTCTTCCTGGGGCCCAGAGCTTCGGGCCTTGGGGTGAGGCTGAGGGAGTGAGAGGCAGGCCTGGTTCCACCCTGCACCTGCCCCTGCCCCTGCCATTGTCACCAAGGAGCTCAGCCTGGGGCCACCCTCTGATGGGGAGCCAGGGTGAAGGCTCAAGGCAGTGCCTTAAGAGCATCCCAGATGCTGACAGCCTACATGTTCAGTCCCAAGCAGAGACACCCCTCCTCCCCTAGGAGGACATGAGGATGCGCTGGGCCCTGGGGGGAGGCACTGGGCCTGGAAAGTAGGGCAGTGTTTCTCCCCCAAGCCGCGATCCAGCCCAGCACTGCTCCTGTCTAGTGGAAATGGTCGGTAGGTAGGGAGCAGAGGGCAACCTGGGGTCCAACTGTGGCCAGAAAAACAGGTCAGGGTCACACCCTATCTCCCCAGCTGTCACCTATTTACTCTAAGGTCTCAGGACCAGTTAACAATTATTTAGCAAAATCCTTCAACAAACTTCACTGAAGTAGGATGATTCCTAGGGATAGGGAGGGGAATGTCTTTGCCTGTGCCCATGAGAGAAGCTCCACTGTAGGCTTCCTGGGCTGCAGGCCCAGGGTTGGGAAACTGTAGTCACCTGGCCTGCCTGCCAGGCCTGTGCCTGCAGCTCTGGGAAGCCAAAGTGGAGGCCCCAGGCGGCTACAAACCTGCCCTGAAGGGGGCAGAGGCCCATCCTGCGGCTGCCAAGGCCCCTGCCCGGTGGATTTGGCCAGAGGGTTCAAGATGCAAAACAAGGGGAGAGAGTCCTACAGAAAAGGCTGGGGGGGGCGGGGGGGGGGGGCTGGAGCTCTTGGGGTCTCCTGCTGTACTCGCCAGCGGCCTGGAGCCAACAGAAACGTTTCGTCTGATTAGAAGCCATCAGTTCTATCCCAATCCCGGAAAATTGACTGCGGTGCAGAGGCGGGGGCCTAAGAAGCAGCCTTGGGGGAGAGGGTCCAAGCTAATTAGGAGGCAGCATCCGGGGGCCCATTAGAGCACAGGCTGCTGTCACTCAGCCGGGCTCAGGTCCCGGGAGAAGAGGCCGAGGAAGGAGGGGCTGGGGGCCCCTCGACGAGGACACTGCTAGGAGCTGGCGGGACCGACCCTGAGCTCTGCCCCTGCCCTGGTACTGGCTCCGAGGCTCCCGCTCGATGCGATCCTGCTCAGTGAACATTCACTCATCCTGAGCTGTTCTCGCCTGGGAGCTGGGGACTCTTCGGCCCAGACAGGAGTTGATTCTGAGCGAAACAAGTCATTTGGGGCTCGAGGTGGGCACAAGGCACGGGGGACTTGCAGGCCAGACGCGTTTCTTTTGTGCGGCCGAGGGAGAATTCGGTGTGTCACCGGGGAAGGAGGGAGAGGCGCGGTGAGGCCGTGGGGGGTGGGGGGAGGGGGCGAGGAGGCGGCGGGAAGGTGCCTGGGAGGAGGGCGCGGGCGAGGCCGGGAGGGAGGGCGGCAGAGAGGGCGCGGCGGCAGCGCGGGCGGCTCGGGGCTGGATTCCGCCCGAGCTGCCTCTCTCTCTCGCTCGCTCGCTCGCTCCCTCCTCCCCAACCCCCTCCCACCCAGGCCCACCCCACCCACCACCCCTGGCGCAGGGACTGCTGGAACCTGGCGGTGCGCGCTGTCGCTTTAAGACAGATTCTGCCGGCGCCGTCCGGAGCCTTAGAAACCGGCCCGGGATCGGGAGCCGGGGCCGGGCGGGCGGCTGAGGCCCGAGCGGCAGGAGCGGAGCGCGAAGCCGGGCGCCCGGTCGCGAGGAACCGCTGCTGCTGCCGCCCGCCTGGCCCCGCAGCCCCAGGCGGTCCATGGGGCGGGCGCGGAAACGTTGCGGGCGCGGGCAGCCCTGGGGGGCGGCTGCTTAGGCACTGCGCTCTTGTCCCCGCAGGTCGCAGCCAGGGCGGCCGGGCGCGCCCTGCCCCGGCCCCTGGAGCGCCCGCCGCGGTCCCCGCCTCCATGGACGCCTTCAAGGGGGGCATGAGCCTGGAGCGGCTGCCGGAGGGGCTCCGGCCGCCGCAGCCACCGCCGCACGACATGGGGCCCGCCTTCCACTTAGCCCGCGCCTCCGACCCCCGTGAGCCGCTCGAGAATTCCGCCAGCGAGTCGTCCGACACGGAGCTGCCAGGTAAGCGTGGCTCCCGGCGAGGCGCGCACGCAGCCTGCCCGGGCGCAGGAGCCAGGAGCAGGGCCTGGCCTCCACGCCTCGCGTCAGGACCTTTCCTTTCCCCGTTCTCCATTTGACCGTGAACGCGGAAATTTGCACGCGTTAGGAAGCGGACATTTAGTGCTTTGCGAAGGCACTTCCACACGGTTCCCACGCCCCATGAGACCCGCAGATGCACGAACCTACAACCTGAGGGGCGGACTGACAGCCCCTCTTGATCAGGAGCGAATAGAACGGGGTATAAGTTAGGTTCGCGCAACTGAGTGCCATGGGGCCACTCCGACCGCAGGAGAGGAGCAGATCGAGAAGGGTGAGAGAAAAGTACCCAGAGAGACAGAGAAGGGGACAGACACCCCGACTGTGGGTGACAGATTGATAAGGAGCTACCAAAGAGAAGGGACGGCGGTAAAAGTCTGAAAAACACTGGGGTGGGGGTGGGGGGCAACCTGAAGGAAAAGGAAAACAGAGGACATCGAGGGAGAGCTGGCCAAGGGATGCAGCGGGGCTCTGGGCAGGAACCCCTAAACTTGGGATCCCGGCCCCACATGCGCCGCGGGAGCCAGGAGCCTCCAGGCCGCCCAGCCAAGGCTCCGACGCCGCTCGGAGCCCGTCTCCCTCTGCGCTGCCTTATTGTTCGAACTCAAGCTTTTCTCCCCGGGCAGAGCTGGGCCACCGGGTGGACGGTGCGGGCAGTTGCTCGGTTGATCCCGGTCCCGGCCCGACCTCCTGGGTCCCCAGTCAGCTCCCGTACTCGTAGTCCTAAAGCGGCGGCGCCGGCGACCTCCACACTCCCTGGACCTTAGGCTCCTCTTCTGCGTTCATTTTTTTAATCCACTGCCTAGTGTTTCTCTACGCGTTTTTAATCTCTATTTGTTTCTGTTTTGCATCCCTAAGTGACTTTCTCTGAGAGTTTCTGTTTGCTTGGTTAAAAAAAACAAAAAACAATTAAGGCTGGAGTATACTTTTGTTTTCAAAAATTTTAAGCATGGCCTTTGCTTGGTTTTTATTTTTAAAACCCAGAGAAATATCTAGTTATAGGTTGCTTTTTAAAACCAGATCTTTGAGGATAAATTTAAATTTTAACTGTATTTTTCCATACATAAAGAATTAACATAATATGTCTATTTCTCTGGAATTTAAAATATCTACATGCAACATTATTCTATGGGAGATTTTTTAAAGTCAATCCAAAATGGCGCGTTTCTCGAGTACTTTTTCAAAATCCATTTACAGTACTGTTATTTTGGGAATTTAAGTTATCTAACTATAATGTTGTATTTCCCTGGGATTTAAAAATTACCTCTAGGAGGACATTATTGAGAAGGGGTTAAAAAGCTATCTACAACAGTACATTGATTTTTAAATCCCAGAGAAGTAAATGCCTGTGTCTGCCTGGAGTTTATACACGTACAGCACTGTATTTAGTTAGGGGTGTGTTTTGTGGCTTCTTACTTTGCATCTGCTCTGTGTTCCTACCTGACTATTTTTAAGAGTCTGTGACCCTTTCTATGCTTTTAAGCATAGAGCTGTGAACTTTTTTGGGCTTCTGTGTTTTGCTTCTAAGTTCTTTTTTTATGTTTCACTGTTTCTATGACTGCATGTGTTTTGTGTAGCTACAAAGGAGAGAGGCTAGAGCTCCAGGTCACCTAGACAGTCTGTCAATCTGGGCTGCCTGGGCTGCCGCTGGAGAGATTTTCTGGGCCTTGGGACTTGAGGCCTGGAGCCGAGGCCGAGAACAGGGCTGTGTCGGCCTGCCGGGCAGGGCTCCCAGGCAGCCTGGGAGAAGAAAGTGGAGGGGCTGCAGGCCACACTGCCTAGCTCATGCGCCATCGACAAGCTAGCTTCAGGCTAGAAAAATTCTATCCTAGTTCAGAAAAGCAGACAAGACACCTCTCTCAAATTTAGACCGACTCTTGAAAATCGTCCATTTGCGGCTGACATTAGCAGTTGCGCTCAAGCCTGAGCCAAGCTGGGAGAGCAGGCCCTGCCCTGCCAGGAGCCGAGGCTGGGGGCTGGCTCCTGGGCTCTACTCCAAGCACCCCAGAGGTGACCACTGACAACCAGGCACCGGGCGGGCTCTTCCCAATGGGGACAATTCCAGGGCCCCTGGCGGGAGGGAGGGCCGCCAGCGCTGACGGCGGGTTCTTCGATGGAGCCGGGACTGGGTACAAAAGGGCATGAGCCCAAGGTGACGGGTGCCCCGCCCTGCCTGCTTCAGAGAAGGAGCGCAGCGGGGAACCCAAGGGACCCGAGGACAGCAGTGCCGGCGGCGCGGGCTGCGGAGGTGCGGAGGATCCCACCAAGAAGAAGAAGCAGCGGCGGCAACGCACGCACTTCACAAGCCAGCAGCTACAAGAGCTGGAGGCCACTTTCCAAAGGAACCGCTACCCGGACATGAGCATGCGGGAGGAGATCGCTGTGTGGACCAACCTCACAGAGCCGCGCGTGAGGGTGAGTCGGGAGCACACAGACGGAGGCCGACCTTGCCTCTGCCGCAGCCCTCGAAACCTCAGACTCGCGCTCAGACTTTCACTTTTTCCCACCATTCAGACCTGCTCCCTCTCTCCACCGTAGCAGATTCCACCCTAGGCCCAGCGTGTCCAGCTGCTGCCAACTTCTTTGGCCGATAGTGCCCTCGGCAGCTGCTGTTTTGGATCCCTCTGACCCGCATCCTACCTGACCCTCCGGCTCTACCACAGCCCCAACCCAAAGATCTGTGGCCCCAGTAAACTGTCCACGCCCTGTAGGGCCCAGGGCCTACTCGGATGGGACCACCCTAGACAGCGCAGAGGGTTCCCCACCGCTGGAGACCTCAGAGCTGCTGGCGCCTTCCCCAAAACGAAAGGGAGAGGCGGGTCCTGCCTGTGAGCCTGTGAAAGGCCTGAAAGGTGCCTAGGCTCGGCAGGATCTCAAAAATTCCTGAGTCGGTGGTCCCATCTGTACTAGCTTCTCCAAAATTTCTGGAATTCTCCACTTGACTGATCCCCAGCCATTCAACCAGCCAGTAGCTGGGCCCTTTCCCTAATTCCCTTTTCTGTAGGGCTGGGGTCAGCTGGGGCTGGGGGAGGCAGCTCTGGTGGATGAGTGACCGTCAGGTCAAATCCCTTTGGAGATATAAGATTTCTGACCAAGACCAGACTGCACCCTATTTCTCCTCACCCTTTCGTCCCCAGTAAAAGCAAGGCTTTCCTGCCAGAGCAAGAAAATAATTTCTTCTCTGGTGCACAAATATTTAATCATATTCGAAGCACTTCCCAAGCCAGACCAAAGTTCCACCTGGACTCCCTGCTTATATAAACCCCAGCTCCCACTCCTCCCCAGTCAGGCTGGCCAGCCGGAACAGGAGTGAAGACAGCACTAAGTAATCCTGAACTCATTAATCCTCCTCGGGTTTATGGTGGGGTGGGGGTGGTATAAGGCAACGTGTTGGTGCTGGAGACTGGAGAAGGCTGAGATAGGAGGTCTGGCAAGTAGCTGGGGAAACTCAGCCCAGGGCTGGAGGGTGGCTGGGGAGGGCCGAGGGCATGCAGTGGGAAGATAGGTGAGGATCTACCAGGACCAGGAGTGGGGAAAGAAGAGGTTCTTACTAAATTTTGTGGGAGAAAGTAGAGGAAGAGAATAGAGAGAAACTAGTATGAAGTGAAAGGAAATTAAATATTTGCAGAGAAACATATTTGGCATATACCTGGGCAGCAGAGACGAAATTAAATATTTAAGGGAGAAGCAAAAAAAATCAAGTATTTGAGAAAATAAAACAACTACTAAGAGAAACAGTGAAGGTCAGATATTTGGAAAGAAGGAAAAAACTAAATATTGGAGGAATCAAAGGGATCAAAATGGGGGATAACAAAGAAAATAGACTGTTTGAAGGAAAAGAAAGTGGTTCAGATAGCAGGGTGGACCAAACGAAAATAAACATTTGGGACAGAAATGAGAATTATCAAATATTGCCAATAAAGATGGAAACAGACCATATGAGAAATGAAAAACAGATTGAACAATGGGGGGAGTAGGAAGATCCTAAGTTTCAGGGAAGAAAAATACTTTTTGTATTCAAGGGAGAAGAAAAAAGGCTATTTAGGAGCTAGATAGGGGCCCGTTTGGGGGAGAAAGCAGAAGATAGCCTGTTAGAGAAAGGAGGAAAAAACGAATATATTAAAACAAAAGATCCGTATTAGGAGAGGAAAACGGATTTAATTTGGGAAGGGGGTAAAGATCAGAAAAACGAATAGACGAATTTTTCCTGGGGACAGGAAAGCAACCATTATGGAGAAAAGGCAGGGGCGGGAATATCGAAGAAAAGACACGCTATCCGATATTCGGAGAGAAGGGAGCGGAGCGTGGGCTAGGTGGGGCAGGCTCCCCGCCTTCTGCAGCCCTGACCCTTGTCCTGCCCCCTTCCTCCAGGTCTGGTTCAAGAACCGCCGGGCCAAGTGGCGGAAGCGCGAGCGTAACCAGCAGCTGGACCTGTGCAAGGGCGGCTACGTGCCGCAGTTCAGCGGCTTGGTGCAGCCCTACGAGGACGTGTACGCCGCCGGCTACTCCTACAACAACTGGGCTGCCAAGAGCCTGGCACCAGCGCCGCTCTCCACCAAGAGTTTCACCTTCTTCAACTCCATGAGCCCGCTGTCGTCGCAGTCCATGTTCTCGGCACCCAGCTCCATCTCCTCCATGACCATGCCGTCGAGCATGGGCCCGGGCGCCGTGCCCGGCATGCCCAACTCGGGTCTCAACAACATCAACAACCTCACTGGCTCCTCGCTCAATTCGGCCATGTCCCCGGGCGCCTGCCCGTACGGCACACCCGCCTCGCCCTACAGCGTCTACCGGGACACGTGCAACTCGAGCCTAGCCAGCCTGCGGCTCAAATCCAAGCAGCACTCTTCGTTCGGCTACGGTGGCCTGCAGGGCCCGGCCTCGGGCCTCAACGCCTGCCAGTACAACAGCTGACCGCCCAGCCGGGCCACGCGGGCCGCACGGCGCGGGGGCGGAGGACGCGCTCGGGGCCTCGCTCGCCGCGCCCGGCCTCGCGCCTGCGCAGCCCCCTCTTCCCCCACCCCACTCCGGGTTGGTTTTGTGTTTGCTTTTCCGGACCCCACTCTGCCCTCCAAAACCAGACAAAACAAAAAGACGTCGGAGCAAAGTGCCGCGAAAAAACGGATGAGTTGCAATTTCCCTGGGGATGGCGCGGGTGGTATGTGTGCGCTTCCTCGGGCCGCGGCGGTCCACCCCACGCAGGGGACACGGCGCGGGAGGCGGGCGCCCGGGTCCGGCAGCACCAAGAGGACGCCCTCGTAGCCCGAGTTCCCGCCGCGCTGGACCCGGACTGCGCCGCGCCTGTGAACAGGACCCGCGGGACCCGGAGCCTGGCCTCGGCCCGGTACGAACCGAGACGCCCTCTCCGAGCTGGGCCCGGCGGAGCGTACCTTAGCTCGATCCGGATCCGAGCTGGAGCGGGCGTTGGGCCGGGGATGACGGTGTCTAGCCCGGGACCGGGGACTCGCTGGGAGCCACACACGGCCCCGGCGCGCCCCCAAGAGCCCTCGCCCGCCCGGCGCCCGGGAAACTATTTTAAGGCTACGGAGCTGAAGCTGGCGGCGCGGACGCGGCGAGAGAATGGGGTGAGCTCGTCTCTGAGCACCCCAGCTTCGCCGCCGGCCCAGGCCCTCTGCTCCGATCCCGGGCTAGAAGGTGGCCCCCTGGTCCCAGCCGCCTTGTGAGAGTCGAGCCAAGCCGGGAGAGCCCCGGGCACAGCCAGGGCCCCGCTCCCACTTTGCACACCCGCTCTTCGGCCCGCGCCCCTGTTTACAGCGTCCCTGTGTATGTCGGACTGACTGTATAGAATTATAAATCTGTCTATATAGACTTGTCCATGTACGTCTATTAAAACCATAGTACGAGCGTGCTAACCACTGTAGGGCCCCGACTGCTTCTTTGGGCCGAGGAGGGAGGCGGGTAGAAAAGGAACTTTGCTACCGAGGGCCCTGAAGGTAGGAGGGAAGAGTGGAGGCAAACCCCACCAGGGCCCATTACCCCACTTCCCCACCACCATTCCTGACCTGTCTGCCCGGCTCCCGTGAGGGCGCTGCTGGGCACTGCGAGCTCCCAATCTCTGCGCCGCCGCGGGACGCTCGCCGTCTGGGCTGCTCAGCCTCGGCGGGCGCTGCGTGCACCGGCCGCCCTAACCCGGACCTCCTCCCAGCCCCCCTCAACACCCCAGCCGCCAGACTCTGCAGGCTCTCGGGATGTGCGCGATCCTTGCCTGCCCAGAGCTTTGGGATGGCACCGATGAGAGCCTCTTTAGGTCTGGGGTTGCCTTTTCTCCTGTGGGCCCCGTACCCCCAACTTGGAGCCCTACCCTGGCTATTCCAGGAGGACTGAGGGTGCTGTATCCGCCAGTCTAGCCAGGGCCTCCCTCCTCTCCTACCCCCCAAATCCCACCCAAGGGCATTTGGCTTGCCATAGAAAGTGTCCATAACACAGAACTCACTTCTCACTTCCTTCCATCCCAACTTATTGGAGGCTCCTGGCTGCCTCCACCTTTCCCTGGCTTTTGGAAACTACTGAACAAGACCAGCCTGTAAACTGCCTGTAAAATTCTGCTTTCCTTAAGTAAGTCACTCCTAATGGCAAAACAAAATGTTTGCAGCTGCAGCGGGGAGGAAGGAGGGGTTGGTAATTCTGCTTTAGAATATCCTTGTGACAGGGATTGGCACTGCCCTGGAGCTGGACCCAGGCAAGCCCTAGCTGAGATTGGGGCACATCCATGGGCTTAGTCATGAGCTAATAGCTTCAGAGCCCTGTGTACACATCCTCAAAACAGGCCAACACTGTGTTGTCCCTGTTCTACAGATGAAGGAACCTAGGCTCCTCCACACGATGTAACTGGCCAAGGGCACACCAAGTCTTTACATTCCAAAGCCAGGCATCTTTCTCACCTTCACATGAGGTGTGAGGAAGGGTCCTTCCTGGAGAATGGCCCAGCCTGATGCTATAGGACTTGGAGTGTGGGGTTCTGAGAGGCACAGGGCCAGATACACAGACTGAGGGAGGTGGGGGAAGGGAGGCTGGCTGGGGCAAGGGGCTGAAGCCAGACCACCCCACCCCCAACGGCTACAGTCCAGAGCTCTGACCCCTCACTCTCTGGAAACATAAACACAGTCACATCTGGACTCAGAGTGCCTTCCCCAGCCTCACACATCTGCCAAGGCCAAGGGATCCTGGTCTCAGTTGAGGTAGGAGGCAGAGGAGACCTAGAAGGAGGTGGCACTAGACGGAAGTGGAAGCAGAGAACCTTCTCCTGAAAGTCAGGCCCAGCTCCAGGTGAGAGAGGGCCAAAGAGGGGCTCTGGTGGAGACTCTGTAGCTGTGGGGCCACAGGCCAAACAGCTGCAGATGTGTGTAAGGGTAGAAGCAGCCCCACAATGACTCCATCATTCATCAAGGACCATCACCAACAAGGTGAGTGTAAGACCCAGCCTCAGGCTCTACCTAGCTGTTCTGACCCAGCTATTACGTGGCTGGTACAGCAGATAGTACCCGGTCCAGCCCTTTCCTGCTGCAGCAGCTCCAGGATCATCTCTGGAGGAGGGGCTGAGAAATATATAGGGCTCTGAAAGCCAAGCCCTCTGAGAAAAGGCAGAAAGTCCTCCTCTCTGCCTGAAGACCAGGGAAGGGGTGTCATTCATTCAGCCAACATTTACTGTGTCTGCCCTTGGTACTAAGAGTCGAGCAGTGGAAAACAGACAGTCCCTGCCCTCACGGACAAGTAAACAAACACATGTATAATTACAAACTGGGCTGAGTGCTTTTGAAGAAAAAGTGTTGTAAGAAAAAACGAAAGTCCTGCTTTAAACAGGGTGGTCAGAAAGCTGTTCTAGGGAGGAGTCGCCTTCCATCTTCAGCAGGAAGTGCTATCATTTGCTGAGTCTGTTTGGGGTCCGGGGTCCAGGGTCCTGTGCTAAGTGTACGCTCGTCACATGCCTAAAGTCACATAGCCAAAGTGATGAAGTGGATTCAAACTCAGTGCCCGTTCTCAGCACTGGGCTGCCCATGCCAAGAGCCATGGGCAACAGAGGCTGGAGGAGGGTGGCCTTAAAGAGATCATAATTTCAGCTGGCACCACAGGACTAGCCCCCAGGAACTAAAAGAACCGATTTGCTTTTACCTGGTCCTGACAAAGGGACTCCCAAAGGGCTGCTGCAGGTTTAGGGAGGCCATGAATTGGGGGCAGGGGGCAAGAGAAGAGGCTGGTACCCAGCACTGCCTGCAGGCACTGTGGGACACCAAAGGAAAATTGGATTAGCCACTGTGCACAACCTCCAAGAGCCTGGTATTGAGGGAGAGGTACCAAGTTACCTCCCCTAGCTTTAAGGCCCCAGCATCCAAGCAGAAAGTCACAGCTAGAAGATCTGTCTTAGAGGGGGCATTGCCCAGGGAGTCCAGGCCCTGGAGGGGGCTCTGTGATGTCCTTCAGCTCCCCGTGAGATAGCAGCAGGGCCTCAGTCACCAAAAGGGCCAGTCTGGGAAATGAGAGTCAGGGTGGTTTCATGCCCCTTGATCGCCTCGCTTCCTGGGGCCAGTCACCTGGCTCTCATGTTTGCAGGATCCTCTTAAGAGCAAGGGTTTGAGTTCTGGCTCCACCTCTGAGTTGCCTTGGGCAAGAGACTTAATAAACATCTCTGAGCCTCTGTTGCCTCTTCCATTAAAAGGAATAAAACAATCACTTCACACAAGTTGTTTAAAGGATTAAATGAGATAATGCACATAGTGTTAATTGGGGTGCTGGTATTATAAGTGCTCAATAAATGGTTATTATTGATGGTGATGTTATTATTAAATATCATTTGGGGTCCAACTTGGTTTTCCTTCCAGCTTTGCTGGGTATCATGAATGTGAGTCATGATTGACAGTCCTGCTGACTTCCCCACCCAGCCCCTCCATACCATCCCTGGAACCATCCTAGACTTGGACTCTCAGTAACCCAGCCTGGGAGACCCAGAGGAACGGGGCCCAGTCCCTGCTGTGCGCTGGGTCTGGGGACAGGCAGATCAGTAGCAGTACTCTGTAAGGGCTCTCTGCAACATGGGATGAAGATGCCTGAACACTTCTTTTTGTGTTCATTTCATCAGTAGCTAAGGTCCGGCCCTTACCAAGCCAGCTCCAGGCCTCATGCAAGCACCTTATAAGAACTGCAATCTTTTCTCCTTACAGGAGGGAGGGGCTTGTTACTCTTACACTGGAAAAAAGGGAAGCTCAGAGAGCACAGCTAATTTAGGAGAGAGTCACTCTTCCTTGGCACTGCCTACGAGGTGGCAGCCATCTCTTACTCAGCACCACAGCTGCCCTCAGACCCTTGTGAAACCCAAGATTGTCAAAAAGAGGACCAAGAAGTTCATCTGGCACTAGTCAGACCGTTATGTCAAAATTAAGCATAACTGGCAGAAACCCAGAGGCACTGACGATAGGGTGCTCAGAAGAGTCAAGGGCCAGATCTTGACGCTCAGCATTGGTTCTGGGAGCAACATGAAAACAAAGCACTTGCTGCCCAGTGGCTTTCGGAAGTTCCTGGTCCACAGCTTCAAGGAGCTTGAAGTGCTGCTGCTGTGCAACAGATCTCACTGTGCTGAGACTGCCCACGACGTCCCCGCAAAGCAAAGCCGCTGTGACAAAGAGCAGCCCAGCTGGCCATCAGTCACCAATCGCAATGCCAGGCTGCGCAGCGAAGAAAATGAACAGACAGATTGTGTGCACGTTGTGTTTGTGTTAATAAAACCATAAAATTCTGCCTTCTGGAAAAAAATAAAATAAAAATTTTGGGAGAGAGTCAGGACCTGCACTCAGGCCCTCTGGCCAGGTCCATGCGCCCATCCACCGCACTACATACCCCAGTGCAGAGAATCACATTTGTACTGGACGGTGGGACGGAGTGGGGGGGGAACAATTATAATTCATGTCAAGAGGCTGAGCTCAGCTGGGCTCTAGGAGAGAGAACAGAAAGGCACCAGGCCTTGAGATTTACTTTCGCTGAGCTCACTCCACTGGTGTGTGAGAGAGCAGCAGGGGACACGGGTGACAACAGGGACTGAGGAAGCCCTCGGGTGGGAGCAGCAGAATGAGGTGGGCCGGAAGGGCCCTGGAATAACAACCGTTAAATCCAAACTCCCATCTTATTCAGTATTACAAGCTTCTCATTTCCTAGATGGGTACTTCCAGTCTACCTGCCTCCTTGCCCCTCTCACCATGGGAACTCCACTCTTCACACTCCTGTGTTGACTTTGCAGGCCCTGGACCTGTTGGCTGGTGTTGCCCAGAGCAGGTGTTGCCCAGTCTCAAGTGGCTGCAGGGCACCCAGCAGATGTAGTCGCCAGAGCCTAGCCAGGTTGGAGAGGCTGCAAAATCAGGATGCTGCAGAGGAGCAAGTCGGGATGTAGGAAGCTGCATTTGGAGTGGGGTGGAGGCCCAGGGCAGGATGGCCTTGGTGGAGGAGGAGAGTTCTCTGGCTGTCCCAGTCATGTGGCCGCATGTCTAGTTCTGCTCCGTCCCCTGCCGTGCACTGTACACGTTTAATTTCTCTTATGAGCCTCGTTTTATAGATGAGGAAGCTAAGGCTCAGGAACGTCATGCAGCCTGTCCAAAGGCAGTTCTAGGGGCTCGGATCCTAGCCTGCTGCCCAGAGCCCATGGCAGGGCACTAGCAGCTGGGCAGGGCTGCTACAGTCACAAAGAGCCAGGATGTAGAGTCAGATGCGGACAGCATCACTTGGAGAAGTGTCTCACATAGTTGGTGCTCAATAAATATTTGCTGAATAAAGTACTGAGAGATGGCCTACCTCCCCTTACCCCTCACTCCACAAAATGTAGCTTGGCCCTTTCTCCCTCTTTCCTCTCCTTTCTCTCCTCTCTCTTGCTTCTTTCCTTCCTCCTCTCATTCACTCCTCCCTCTCAGCTCAGCCAGTTCTTGGCACTGCTTTTAAAAGTGTATCTGGCCCTGGCCAGGTAGCTCAGTTGGTTGGAGCGTAGTTCTATGCACCAAAAGGGTTGTGGGTTCGATTCCCAGTCAGGTCACATACATAGGTTGCAGGTTCAATCCCCAGTCAGGGCACGTACAGGAGGCAGCCAATCATTGTTTCTCTCTTGCATTGATGTTTCTCTCTTTCTCCTTTCCTCTAAAATCAGTAAAAACATATCCTTGGGTGAGGATTTTTTTTAAAGTGTATCTGAACAAGAAAAAAAAAAAAAACCCAATTCAAAAATGGGCAAAGGACTTGAATAGA
Organism: Tadarida brasiliensis; assembly: GCA_030848825.1. Classification (NCBI taxonomy): domain Eukaryota; kingdom Metazoa; phylum Chordata; class Mammalia; order Chiroptera; family Molossidae; genus Tadarida; species Tadarida brasiliensis. Next base: position 85,452,804 of record CM061259.1, read on the forward strand.
CATTTCTCCAAAGAAGATACACCAATAGCCAATAAGCACATGAAAAAATGTTCACCATCACTAGTCATTAGGGAAATGCAAATCAAAGCCACAATGTTCCATTAGGATGTTTTATTACCAAAACACAAAACAAAACAAAAGTCTCAGAAAAACTAGTGTTGGCAAGGATGTGGAGAAACCGGAGCCCTTGTGCATGGCTGGTGGGAATGTAAAATGGTGTAGCCGCTGTGGAAAACAGTATGGTGATTCCTAAAACATTAAACATAGAATTACTATATGAGCCAGAAATCCACTTCTGGATCTAGACCAAAAGAAACAAAAGCAAGGACTCAAACAGATACTTGTATACTCATGTTCATAGCAACATATTCACAATAGCCAAAAGGTATGAGCAACCCAAGTGTCCAACAGATGAATAAACAAAGTGTGGTACATACATGCAATGGAATACTATTCAGCCTTAAAACAGAAGGAAGTTCTAATACATGCTACAACATGGATGAACCTTGAAAACATCATACTAAGTGAAATAAACCAGACACAAAAGGCCAACTATTGTGATTCTACTTATATAAGTTACCTAGAATAGGCGAATTCAAACACAGAAAATAGGATGGTGGGTGCCAGCAGCAGGGGTGAGGGAAGTGGGGAGTTATTGTCTAATGTATATAGAGCTTCATTTGGGGGTGATAACAAAGTTCTGGAGATGGATGGTGGTGATGGTTGCACAACAGTCTACTTAATGTCACTGAACTGTATACTTTATAAAGGTTAAAATGGCAATTTTTTTTTTTCTTTTTTGGTTAATCCTCATCCGAGGATATTTTTCCATTGATTTTTAGAGAAAGTGGAAAGGAGGGAGGGGGAGAGAGAGAGAGATCAATGTGAGAGAGACACATCAATTGGTTGCCTCCCACACAACCCCAACTGGGGCCAGGGATTGAACCTGCAACCCAGGTACGTGCCCTTGACCGGGAATCGAACCTGCGACCCTTCAGTCTGTGGGCCGACGCTGTAACCACTGAGCCAAACCAGCCAGGGCTAAAATGTCAAATCTCACATTGCATGTATTTTTCCACAACTTTTTTTCCCCATGACATTGCATGTGTTTATACCCCTACCTTATCCAGAGAGGCACTGAGAGGCTGGTGCCCAGAATGCCCAGGGCTGAGCTCACCATCAGAGCTGGCCTGTTGCTTGTTAGAAAACCTTTCCTTGCAGCCTCTTCAACTGGCAGCCCTCGGGAGGCCCCGTGACCGCTGACCTGCACTTGGCCCTCGCCCCACTCTCCATCCCTCTGTGCAGTCTGCTGTGGGACCTCATTAAGGACACTTCCCCACTGAGGATCTACAGTGCGGGCAAGAGAGAGCAACTGGGCCAGATGGCTTTTCTCTATAAGTTTAGCATAAAATTAAATAACAGCTTTGTCAATGCCCTTTTTTTATTGAGCTTCTCTAAAAAAACTAAACAAGGTGGGCTGCAAAACAGTACATAAGCATAGTATCATTTTTGTTCTCATATATGCACAGAGAAATTTCCGGATGTGCACAGAGTGTTAATACCAGCTACCTTTGTGGTGGGAAATGGGTTTTGTTTCATTGTCTTTTCCAAGTTTTTTTGCACTGAGCACGTTACTTTTGTACTGATGAAATTAAACAATCAATATTATTTTTAGAATACAAAGACCTGTGATCTGTAGGACAGGCAGTGGCCTTCTGCCCAAAGGTCCCTGTCCTCACCCCAGAGGTGTGTGTCATCACGTACCTGGAATGATGTGTCAACCCTCGGGATTCAGCCTCATTTGGGGAGAAGCCAGTGTCACAGGTGTCAGGTAAACACTTAGATATGCAGTTTTGTCACTTTTTAAAATTTATTGATTTCTTTTAAGAGAGAGAGGAACATCGATTTGTTCCATTTATGTATGCATTCACTGGTTGATTCTTGTATGTGCCCTGACCAGGGATGGACCTGCAACCTTCGCATATCAGGATGATGCTCCAACCAACTGAGCTACCCGGCCAGGGTCAACATTTTTCTTTTCACATACATTCTCCTTTAAACAGATGTCAAATTAGTAGGTGCCAAGAATACTGAAAGAATAATTTGTAATGATCTTTTATTGCTAAGCAAAGAGGGCTCAGAGTTTAAAAATGGCTGTCGTAGCAGGGAGTCCATCTCTCTCCCGTGTCCCCTCACTGCACACCCCATCCTGCAATTTAGCAACCTCTCTGCACCCCCTTAGCGCGCACGCGTGCACACACACACACACACACACACACACACACACACGTGTGTGCCTGCCAGCATGATCATGGAATCTTTATTAAAGAGGTCCAAATTACTAAGGTTTTACTACACTACTAAAAATAGTCATGCTTACTTAGCCTTACTTAGTGTTTAATAAGCACACCATTTCTAATTTTTCTGCCCGGGTAACCTGAAACATCATTCCAGAAATGCAGTTTTACTGAAACAGGAAGGCTTGTTCTTTTCTTCTTTGTTCACACACTTTTCTCGCTCTTTCCCCTTCTTCCTCCTCTCCACCTCTCTCCATCCCGTGTCCCCACCAGCTCCCCACCCCTACCCTGTTCAAAATTTCAAAACACAAAGGGGGAAGTAACAGTAATTTGGACTTGGCTTCCATGCAAAATGGACCAATTTTTTTAAGTGTTGGTAATTTGTCCTGAAAATGGATATAGGGAGTTGGGCTGGAAAGGCTTTGAAGAGCGGGTTTTATGAGTGGAAAATGAGGCCTGAGTGTGTGAGAATGTGCACGGCACCTCCCCTCCGTGCCCGGAACAGTGTGGGCACGTGTGATAACCACAGCTAATAGCACCAATATTGCTATTATCACATTACATTATTATTATTCATCAGAATCAGACAAAGCATATTAACCCATTTAATTGAACCAAGAGCTTAACGTCCCAGTGACTTCACGGAAAGTGCTTGGCAAACCTTCCCAGACATCACAGCCATAAAGCACTGGCCACTCCGCTGCTCACCAGGCTGTAGCGGGGCCCCAAGGGTTTCCCCAAACCGTTCCCTCCTGTGGCCTCTCTGGACACTTTCCAGGACACGTTGGGATGAATGCTTATTCCCACCCTACTGCAGCCTTTCATGCACACGCCTCTCTCCCTTTGGGTAAACCGATCTAATAAAGGATGTATTTACATGAAAGACACACATACACACACCAAGGACCCCTCCTTCACCCCCAAGCTGGCATCCCTATTAAGTCACCAAAGCTGGTACCGAGTACTGACACACACAATTTGTGGTGAACACCTGGCTTCTCCTGAGCTTGGGACCCACTCCTCCAAAGCTTCTGGACTCTCCCACAGTCCCAGAGCCCAGGGTGGGGCCACTCAGGCCATCCCCAGCAGCCCCCAGGCTCACAAAGTCTGGCCCAGCCTGTCGGGGCAAGGCTGATGGAGGTGGCTGGCAGAGGCCAGGGCCCCTCTGATCTAGCCCCTGGGCGAGGCTCCTCCCTGGGACACAGCCTGCCCTCCCAGAGCCCAGGTCTCCTCCGTCAGATGGCCACCTGATCTGCCTGCTGCCCCTCACGGTTTGCTGTGAGGCTTTGAAGAGACCCAGATATGACCAGTACTGAAGGTTTTCAGGTGGGCTGTTGCTTCAGAGACACAAAAATGTCCTTGATCATCTTACTGATCTCCCACTGGAGAAGCTCTGAGTGGGGAAGTTCTTGCTTGGTCAAGGTGCCCAGGCCCCTCCCTTCCACACCCCTCCACAGTGGCCCTGCCAGCTGGCCACAGGGACATATCTCGCTTATTTCCTCGAGGGTAATGGCACGCAGGGACACTGCACTGCCCCCGGACCCTCCACAGGATCAGGAGCTACCACTGGAGTGAGCTGGCATCACCCTACCACCCTGACATCCATTTCTGCTGGGCCCAGGCAGCAAGGCACAGGAAGGCCCACCTCGGGGCACCCAGCCAACCTCCAGTGGGGGGATAGCCCGAGACAAGTAGACCGGAGTTGACGAGAATGGACTTTGGAGTCAGAGCCTGGGTTCAACACACAGCACTACCACTTACTGCCATGTAATTTCTCTAAGCTTCAGTTTCCTCATCTATAAACCAGAGAAATGTGAAAACGTTTGGATAGTGTTTGGCCCTGTGCCCATGACCTAACAGGCTCAAAATAACTCCTGGGTCTCTCTGCCCACTTCCCCCTCCTCCATCGTGACTCTAAAGCTGGCATCTCTCAGGTGTCAGGGCATGACCTCCCATTCGATGGCCCTCCCCAACTGGTGCAGGGAGAAGAAATGTCTGTGGGTGGAGGAACTGAGCTATGATTGAAGGTCAGTCTGAAGTCAAGGGTGAGAGTATGGGAAAGAAGAAATCAAGACTAACTGGAGCCATCTGGAAAGGCTTCCTGCAAGAGGGGGCCTGGTGCAGAGCATTGAAGGACAGGATTGGAGTGGGTGTGCAGGAGTGGAGGTGAGACTGAGCCAGGCAAAGGGGAGCCCTGGGAGATACGGGGAGAGGATGGGGGAGACAAATTAAGGAGCCTTAAATGCCAGGTGAGGGGGATAAGGCCACTCTCAGAGAGGCAGCGGAATCAAATCTGGCCAGGTTGCTACCCTGCTTCCGACTGCCAGGCTGAGCACTCGAGGTCCTAGGATCTGGCTCCAATCTCGGTCCCCAGTTCCCCAACCCCACCAACTCCTCAGCACTCCCTTCCCATTTCCTGTGTGCCTATAGCTCCTTCTGCCTGGGATGCGCTTCCGCCCACCACAGGTGCCCTGCACGCACTCACACTGCCTAACATTTTTTTCAAGGTGAAAACTGTGATTCTTTCCTGATTATAAAATACATATTCACTCTTAAAATTTAAAAAGTTCAGAAAAGTGTGAGGACAAAAAGTTCCATCAAACCATTGATATGATCATCCTTGCAGGCACCCCTCAGCATACGTGCCCGTGTAGGTACAAGTACATTATATATGCTCACTCACTGTTACATAAAGGGTATCATGTCACATGTTGCTCTAGAAGCCACTTTGTTGGCTCAATATAATATCAAGAACATTTATTCTTATCAACAGATGATTATTTTTATGTGCTGTATTTTTATGTGCTATTTTAATGTATGGATTCATAATAATTTAACCAATTTCCTCACCAGTGGGCATTTACTGTGTCTTCTTTTATTGTGCTTTGATTATAACAGGCCACCATAAACATCCTTATCCATGTGTCTGTGCTTTTGCCATTTGTCTCCTTAGGATAATTTCAAAAAGCAGAACTACTGGGTCATGGGAACACACCTCCAAAATCTAATCTACACTGCTTATGAAGGCCACACCTATTTGCACTGCCCGAAGTGGACAAGGGTGCCCGTTCTCCATACCCTGGCCAATACCAGGTTTTGTCTATCATCTTTGCCACTTGAAAGAGAAAAAGTTTCTCACTGCCACTTTGTGTGTGGTTTCATTAATTTCTCTTTTAAAAAGAAAAATGTGGCTCAGTGGATGGAGCGTTGTCCCATGGACTGAGAGGTCCAGGTTCGATACCTGGTCAGGGCATATACCCAATATATTTTTATTGATTTTTTTAGGGAGAGAGAAATAGAAACATCGATGTGAGAGATACATTGATTGGCTGCCTCCTGTATGCGTCCTACTGGGGATCCAGCCCACAACCCCAGGCAGGTGCCCTGACCAGGAATTGAACCCGAAACCTTTTGGTGTACAGGACAACGCTCCAACCAATTGAACCACACCAGCCAGGGCTATTTCTCCTTTTTTACAAATACAGATGGTGTCGTTACGTACAGTATTACAACTGGCTTTCTCCACCTGACAATTCCTTCACCCCTTTCCACTTGTTCATTCAAGGGTCAGGTAAAAAGCCATCAACTTGATCCGAGAGCCTCTCCAAACACCCCCTGTAGATGCCCACAGCTTCTATCCTTCCTGATGCATTATTAGCAGGTACACAAGCAGGCAGAGTGCCAGGACAAACAGACATAATGTCACCACCTAAGAGGCCAACTTTCTGGGCACAGGGACTGCTCTGCAGAGCACTGAGAAGGCTGGCTCATTCTGCCCGCTCAGCGCCTCCTGTCTGCTGGCCAAGCCCCCATGTGGGCCTGCTTTAGGGAAATGCAGGGAGGGGTGGCATCTAAGCCACGCCCCTCTTCTGCCCAGGCTGTAATTTCCTGATTGAGTGCCACAGTCACCACCCCATCTGCACACACTGATTGCTTCCTGCCATCCTCTCCATCCCTGGAGCTCCCACAGCTCCCAGGGCCGAGTCAGGAGCCACTGGGCCAGCAGACATCACAGCCTCAACCAGGCAGTGAGAAGGTGCCAGGAAATTGGCAAACTGAGGCCCAGGAAACTGGCAAACTGACTACCCTCCCTGCTCCCAGAGTCAGGCCCGGCTCGAAAAGGAATTATGGCTTGATTTTTAAAGTTCAAAAAATAGCTTTGATATGAAAGAACAAGGTTGCTGTGAGGCAGCTGAGCAGAGGGGCACACATGTGGCCTGCATTCAAATGCTGACTCTGCCTTTTAATGACAATCTTGGCCAGGTGACAGTCTCTCTGAGTGCCTGCTTACCCCCTATAAAAGGGGGATAACAATTCCTTAGAATATTGTGCAGCATTAGCAAAGTGGTAAAAGAGCCAGACACGCTTGGTTGTGAATCCTGGTTCCCCACTATGTGTACAGTCTCAGATAGGTTACATCACCTCTTTGAACCTCAGTTTTACCACCTGTTTAATGGGAATAACTAGAATATCTAAGTGTTATTCTGAGATTCAAATCATGTATGTGAAAGTATCTTGTACAAAGAAATACTGACTAAACAGAAGGCATTATATCCATGGTCAACAAAGACAATGGCTATACCTTTGGAGGCCAGGCCTGAACTCTGCTTGGACTCCTCCTCCTCTGGTCTGGTCCAGCAGCAGGTTTTGAAGAAGTGTTTTCATCTCAGGCCCCCACCCCAGGCATCAAGGTCCCACTGGGAAGGAGGGCGTCAAGAGGCAGCTGTGCCCTCAGGATGAACTGTGGGGCAGCGAGGGTGTGTCTGTATGAGAACGTCATTGTCGCCCCACCAGTTTACAAAGGTTGGGGTCAATCCTCAGTTTCCCAAGACTCTTCATCCCCCTCTGGCCTCTTCCACACTTCCCTTTGAGACTTCAGATTCATTTTGCAAAAATGAAACTTCAGGTTTTTTTTGCAAAAAACCAGTCATATTTGGTGCCACCACCCTCTGGGGTACTTCACCTAGAGGTCTCCGATACCAGCTGGGGGCTCTGTCAGTGGTTTGCAAAGCCCTCTTAACATTTCCTGATTTTAGCCCAAGAGGTTTCTATTACACGGAGTGATCTTTTTTTTTTTTTTTCTTTATTGATTTTAGAGAGAGAGGAAGGGAGAGGGAGAGAGAGATAGAAACATCGATGAGAGAGAACATCAATTGCCTGCCTCCTGCATGCCCCCCACTGGGGATCACGCCCACAACCTGGGCATGTGCCCTGACCGGGAATTGAACCAGCGACCTCTTGGTGCATGGGTCGACGCTCAACCACTGAGCCACACCAACCAGGCACACAGGGTGATCTTTATGTCACCCGAATATATTTCAGACTCCACATGATCAAATCCATTCATGGGGCTTCGTTTTTTTTGTTGTTTGTTTGTTTGTTTGTTTGTTTGTTTGTTTTTAATCCTCACCTGAGGACATTTTTTCATTTTTTGTTCAGATAGAGTGGGAGGGAGAGAGAGGAAGAGAGAGAGAGAAACATCAACGTGAAAGAGACACATCGAGTGGCTGCCACCCGCATGACCAACCAGGGCCGGGGACAAACTGCAACCGAGGTACATGCCCTTAGCGGGAACCGAACCCAGGTCTCTCTGTACCGCAGGCCGACGCTCTAACCGCTGAGCCAAACCGGCCAGGGCGGGGCTTCGTTTTTTTTAAGATTTTTTTATTGATTTTTAGAGAGTGAGAGGAAGGGAGAGGGTGAGCAAGAGAGAGAGAGAAATACTGATGTGAGAGTGCAACTTTGATCGGCTGCCTCCTACAGCCCCCACCCACCGAGGATCGAGCTCAAAACTCCGGTGTGTGCCCTGACTGGGACTCAAACTGGCAACCCTTTGGTGCACTGGAGGACACCCAGCCAATGAGCCACACCAGAGCGGGGCTCCATTTTTTAAAGGTATAGTTCAACAACCAAAACTCACCTTTAAACAATTCCAGTCAGTATATACCTCTCTCAAAGAACATCAGTGGGGATCCCGTCTTTACCTCACACGGACACATGTCATCTCCACATCTCCTCTTTCCAGGTCTCACACTCCAGCCGTGTCAGAGCCTCTATCCAAAAGTCTCTGACTCCCGGTCCTCAGCCTTTCCTTGCCCCCGCCACCTCCGTCCCTGTCCCAGCTCCTAACTGCAGAGGTCCATGCAGCCTTGCTGGTATCTAGGTAGATTTCTCCCTGTTTCTCCCATTTCCCTGACTCTCTGCTGTGGAGAACCAGGAGCTGACTGTCCTTCCAGCTCTCCAGTCCTGGCTCTCCCCATTCTCCAGGGGCTGCATCACACCAAGACCAAAGCTAGGACGGGGAAAGGTGAGGCATGTGGCTGGCCAAGCACAGATAAAAGCCCCGTGGAAAGAGTGGGGGAGAGTGGGCCCTCGTGTGCTGATCAGCCTCTGTCATCTCGCTCCTCTCTCCCCAGCTCCCAGCCCTGTGGCTGCTATCAGCAACCATCACCTCTCCTTTCTGAGCAGCCTAGTTAGGAATTCAGGGCCATCTTCTCTCTTGAGCCTGTAGGACCATAGAGCGGGCTCAGGCAATCTGGGGCTAGGGACAGACACTGAAACAGGTAGAGATACCCCTGAGAGCAATGCCTGACCTGGTGAAGGGCAGTTTGTTTTAGAAGGTGTCCTGTCTCACCCACACTTACAGAAAACAGAAGGTGTACAGTTTCTAATCTCAGCATTGGACTTCTAGGAGCTGCTGGAATAAACAGGAGAGCTTATATTCTCAGACACTGCCCGGGTCTCCGTAATATAGGGACTGCTTCCTGCTGGTGGAATCAACAACAGTTTTAAAAAGCATCTGGTCACCTTCCAAACACCTCCAACCTTAGATTCCAGATCCTTCTCACAAGAGCTGGGGGAGGGCCTGGGTATGACCAGAAGACTCCAGGTCTCCCATGCATCCCACTGCAGCCCCCACACCACCAGGCTGGCAGGATGGAAATGAGCGAGCCCCTTGGGGATAGCTCTGCTGGATCCCAGGGCTGGGAGTGGGGAGGAGGGTCCTGCTTTCCACCACCAGGCCTGGACAGGCAGAGCCACTTCTGCCCCAAGCAAATCAATTGAAAGCCTTGGCCAAGCCTGTTTGAGTTGGTGAGAGCCCAAGCGGGAATTCCAATCCACCAGTGTTTGCTCTACAGGCAAACAGAGCCAAACAGAAATGCTGCTTTGGGACTTTGTGCCAAATATCCGCCGACTTGCTCTGCCAGCAGTGTGGGGCCAGCCCTCTGCGTGACGCCCTCTCAGTTCTCTGCTCTGTGACAGCCTTCTGCCTTTGCCCTTAGAAGCAGCTTGCCACAGCCCAGTGGCCCATGGTCACGGCTGCCCTGCGGGGCCTGTGACCCAGACCTTCCCACCCAGGTCCGCCCTGCTGTTTGCCCATCCTGCACCAGCTCCATCTGGAGACTCAGTCACCCTCACCCCTGCAGCTTCCTGACCTGTGCTCCCTGCTCGCACTCCTTACTTTCCTCCTGGCCCAGCGCCTCTCAGCCCCTGACTGGCATAGCCCCATCTGCAGCTGGCCGCCAAGCAGAGGTGGTGCCGACAGCCAGAACGCACAAACCATAACCTGACTGCATCTTCCTTCACACTCCCATGTATGTGTATTTCCTTTGATCCTTACAGCTGGTCAGTTTCGGCCGCCCACTTCACAGAGGAAACAGCTGAGGTTTCCAAAGACTGGACACCTTGCCCGAGGTCACCGGATAAAGGAATCCAGGTCTCCTGACTCCAAAACCACAGCGCTTTCTAACTTGCCTCCCTGAAGCAAGCTTTACATCTTTTGCTCACTCCCAGATGCCTGGGGCAATTCCCAGGGTTCCCAGGGAGAGCAGGTGGCTGTGTTTTCATATTCCCTGAGCGAGGTTGGCACAGCCAGTGTGAGCATTTGGCAATGTCTGCTTTGCCCCCACCCTGAATGGAGCCACTGCCTCAGGCCCGCCTGCCCCGCTGACCGCTGCACTCACCGGAGCACCCCGAGAAGCCCCCAGCCTTCAGGGTCAGGCACCGAACGCCTGAGTCCCCGAGCTTCTCCCTGGCCACGAAGGGCACAGACACCGCGCTCACTTCGGGCCCACCTCCCCAGGCACTGGCAGAGTTCTCTCCACCCCAGGAAGCAGCTAGGGTACAATCCCTGCCCTCAGGAAGGCTCCGCCAGCCACAGCATGGCGATGGGCTCTCTCCAGAGCAATCCTTGGCATCGTTCACACAATTCTCAACTTGGTCCTGAGAGTGTGGACATTTGCAAATGGAAATGATTTTAGTATCTTAGAAGATGCATGCTCTCTGCATTCAAACAAGTATTGTCACTTCCTCAGGGACTTTCTCTCATCCAGTCGGACTGGACTGCTGTCTCCCCTACGCAACCATGGGCACCAAGAGGGCTAGGACGAGACTGTGGGCTTCTCTTCCCAGAATCTCAGCACCCAACACAGCTCAGTGAATAGTAGTCGATGTATAAATGACACCATGAATATGGGTTTCCACCTGCCTTAGTCCTGTGGCCTCAGGAGTGCTGTCACCCAGCCCTGCAGCCCATGAGCCCACCCATGGGACCCTTTTGTCCAGCCACTCTCAGCTCTACTACATGTTTTCTGCTGACCTGACTCCCCATTGTGGGTCTGGGGTCTTTCTGCCCTAAGCTATAGGTGCTGGTCTCCCCCAGCCCAGCTCTACCCCGAACCCACCCCTCCCTCTGTCTGAGATGTCACTGCCAAGGTGACAGGCCTCAAGAATACTCTCCGGCAGTGGAGCAGAGGGGAACCGCCAGACAAGCCTACCCTGAGCTCCTTGCCCACACAACAGAGTCCTGCCAGTCACAGCTGCACCCCTTGGAGCACCATGCCTACTGTGAGCCTAGGAGACAGCTGAGATAACTTCCAAAGAGGGGTCCCCAGAGCAGTGGACCCACAGAGAGAGATACAGCGCTGCCAGGGGTGGGGACAGCCCGTAGATGAGTCCAGCCGAGGTTCCAAGAGAGAAGTAGGTCACCCCAGCTCAAAGGAGCCATACACTCTTATGGGGCTGCTAGGTCTGGGGCTCTTCTTGGTCTGGGGTCCTCAGGCAGCTTCCCAGGAACACAGTGGGTCCTTGCTGCTAGGGTCAAGGGAGGGGAGATCCAGTGTGGCCCCTGGAAGTGGCCACTGGCCATACAAGTCTTGAGCCTCCCTCTCCCACTCCTGGGGTCTGGCTGCGTCAGGAGGTGGGAGGTGTTGGCAAATCAGGCTTCATGGGCACCGTCCAGACCCAACCCCCAAAGGTGAGGAGACGCCATGATCACAGCCACTGTGAAAAGGCCAATTCAGAAAGCCTGTGTTTAATGGGGAGCCTGGCACAGCCTGCAAGGCCCTCAGTGCCTGGGTGCCCACACCAAGCTACTTCTCGTCAACCTTCTCTAAGGAGTGGGACTGCTTCTTCTGGGGCAAGTCTTCGAGCATCAGGTTCAGCACGTGCACAATCTCGTAGTACAGTTCTTGGAGCCTGGAAGGGGCAGGAGAGGGGGCTTGAGCAAAGGGGTGGGCTCCATGCCACCCAGGCCCCACCCATCACACCTAGGCATTCACCACGCCTAGCAGGTGTAGGGTCAGGAAAGAGCAAGGACTTTAGAGCACAATGAGGATGGACTAGGTCTGCAATTCTACCTGTGGCCCCTGGAGGAAGTTATTTCACCGCCTGAGTCAAGTTGAAAGCAACAAACTCTTGGGCTCTGAGTGAGGTGACTACGTGAAGGTGACCAGACACTGCCTGGTCCACTCTGGGCCAACACCGGGTGTTCCCTGACGCCCTCCTTTGAGTTCCTCCAGTCCATGAAGCCCTCCAGGAGACTTCTGTTGAGAATCCAGGCTAACTGTGACCCTCCCTGCTCAAGAGCCCACTGTGGCTCCTTAGTGCCCATGCCCAGGTCCCCTTCCTGCAGTAGTGGCCAGTTAAAACCCCAGCTAACTTATACTGAGCACACCTCCGGGCCAGGCCAAGCCCAAGTTTCATAGAATCAGCCCAGCAGCCCCTCATGAGACAGCTGGGAAAGGGGCAGACACTTGCCCAGAGTCACAGAGGAAGGAAGTGGCAGAACCAGGCCAGGAGCCTCAGTTCTTGACCCACCAGCCATGCTCTTTCCTCTGTCCCCTGAGGAAGGGTTAGTGAGGAGGGACCTGGAGAGTCCAAGGAGCCAGCATTTGAATACAGGCCAGGGCAGGCTAGGGAGGGGCAGGGGAGCAGGGTCCCCCGAGCCCTGGGTCTGTCCAGTCCTCAGCCAAGACACTGTGCATATGTGGAATCCAGTGCCCGCAAGAGGGGCCTCGCTCCGCCCACCCTGCACATCGGCCATTGCCCCCCTTGCTCTACCAGGGCACCTGGCATGGCCCTGCCCTCCAGGAAGCAGGGGGACCAGGAAAGGCCTGGTCTCCTAGGGCCAGGGTTGCTGGGGCTGGGACTGACTTGTACATTGTGGTGTCCTGGTTGTCCAGAGTGGACAAGTAGACGTCGATGAAGGGTAGGCTAGTGCCAAAATCATCCAAGACCATGGGGTCAGTGTGTCGCAGGGTCTTCTTGAAGTTCTCCACAAGCTCACTGAAACTTTTATGGTCCACGTCTTTCTAGAAGGGGAAGCATAAAGAGGTCAGCGACAAGGCAGAGGTGACCCTCGACATGCACAGAGACCTGGGGCCCCATAAGGGGCAGGCGGAGGGCGTCTGGCCCAGGGGAAGTCCTGAGCCGAATCACAGGGTCACCCCCGCCCCTTCCGCATCTGGCTCCCTGACCGAGGGAGCCTCGGACCACCATCACTGAGTGAGGGCAGATGACACAGGAAGGAACCGGGGAGAGCCTGAGTGTGGCTCAGCATGGCCTCACCTTCCCTGAACAAACCTTGAACACAGTCAAGAAAGACAGACTGCCCTGGCCTGTTTGGCTCAGCGGTTAGAGCGTCAGCTGCGGACAAATAAGTCGCGGGTTCGATTCCGGTCAAGGGCACGTACCTCGGTTGCAGTTCGTCAGGGCCCTGGTCGGGTCCTACAGGAGGCAACCAGTTGACGTGTCCCTCTCACTTTGATGTTTCTCTCTCCCTCCCTCCCTCCCACGCTATCTGAAGATAAATAGAAGAATATCCTCAGGTGAGGATTAAAACAAAAGAAAGAAAAGCAGACTTCCGGTCAAGATGGCGCCATAGGTAAACGTGGTATCGCCTCCTCCCACAACCTCATAAAATTACAACTAAACTACAAAATAACCATCATTCAGGCCATCGAGCTCAATGGAAATCCTATAACTATGAAATTAAAGCAGCCACCACATCGAGACTGGTAGGAGGGGTGGACTTGAGGACGAGCTGGTCCCACACCCACATGTGGCGGATAAAAATCAGGAGGATACTGTGGCTGGGAAAGTCCTCCCTGAGGAGTGAGGGGTCCCCATTCCACACCAGGCTCCCAGCTCAGGGTTCCAGTGCCAGGAAGAGAATCCCCATCACTTCTGACTGTAAAATCCAGTGGGAACTGAGGCTGAGGGAGGCTGAGGCTTCTGGAGCCCCAGGCAGTTCCTCTTAAAGGGCCGGAGCACAGACTTACTCGAACCTGCTCCCTCCAGGCTCATGTCGGGGAGGCAGCTTGAAAGGCACCAGAGACATACAGGGAAGAACTGAGTTGTTTGCATTGGGGTGAGAGCTGGAGGGGCAGCTTTCTCCTGGACAGACGTGTTGGCGGAGGCCATTGTTCCTTTGGTGAGCGCTTCCCCCACAGGGCAGACAGATGTGCCCACATCTGGGACTCCAGCAATCTGTCTCACACTGGTTGCCCCGCCCTGTTGATTCCCTGAGGCCCTGCCCCACATAAATTTCAGGCCCACCCAAGCTGTTTCCAGTGGCTTTACCACAGGATTGGCCTGTCTTGGCTCCTGCTTCAGATTTTCCTAAAATCTCTCAAACAAGCAGCACCTGGCCTCAGCGAGCCCCATACCTCTAGTTAACTGGCCCCATTCCTGACACTAGAAGCAGCCAGCCGTGGTTCACAGTTTGGCTTTGCCTGGGCACCTTCAAGCCCAGCACAAGTAGCAGCCATCTGCAGACCGCTTTGTAGCTTATGCCTGGTGGCCCCAGGTAGAACACAGGCAGAGGCTGACCTTGCCCCAGAGCCAGCACACCCAGTGGACAGCTTCAGGCCACATCAAAACACCACTAGCCAACCACCTCCACAAGTGACACACTCAATGAATGGACTCAGTAGATAAGTCTTGCTCTGTGTGGTGGGCCCTGCACAGCTGATCCTCCAAGGTACTCAGAGGCCAGTGGGCAGTGGGCACAGCCGATCCTTGCAGCTGATCAGCCTGAGTAAATCCCTCCCACTGACTTGACAACAGCAATCAAGACACAATTACAACAGAAGGGTGGACAGTCCACATGAGGGGTTCACCTCGAGGGCCCAGCTGGAGTGACCAGGGAGGCTGTGCCACTGAACCCTACTGGACACCTACTACAATAGGCCACCCTACCAAGCCTAGGAGACATGGCAACTCTACCTAATACACAGAAACAAACACAGGGAAGCAGCCAAAATGAGACAAAGAAATATGTCCCAAATGAAACAACAGAACAAAACTCCAGGAAAATAACTAAATGAAATGGAGATAAGCAATCTAACAGATGCAGAGTTCAAAACACTAGTTATAAGGATGCTCAAGGAACTTAGTGAGAATGTCAAGGAACTTAGTGAGGAACTCAAGAGCATTAAAAAAGGACCAGTCAGAAATGAAGGATGCACTAACTGAAATAAAGAATAATTTACAGGGAATCAATAGTAGAGTAGGTGAAGCCAAGAAGCAAACCATCAATTTGGAATATAAGGAAGCAAAAACACCCAACCAGAACAAAGAATCCAAAAAAATGAAAATAGTATAAGGAGCCTCTGGGACAACTTCAAGTGTACCAACATTCGCATCATGGGGATGCCAGAAGGAGAAGAGAGAGAGCAAGAAATTGAAAACCTATTTTATTTTATTTTATTTTATTTTATTTTATTATTTTTTTTTATCCTCACCCGAGGACATTTTTCCATTTTCTGTTCAGATAGAATGGGAGGGAGAGAGAGGAAGAGAGAGAGAGAGAGAGAGAGAGAGAGAGAGAGAGAGAGAAACATCGACGTGAAAGAGACACATCGAGTGGTCGCCTCCCGCACGACCAACCAGGGCCGGGGACAAATCGCAACCGAGGTACGTGCCCTTAGCGGGAACCGAACCCGGGTCTCTCTGGACCGCAGGCCAACGCTCTAACCGCTGAGCCAAACCGGCCAGGGCTGAAAACCTATTTTAAAAAAATAATGACAGAAAACTTCCTAATTTGGTGAAAGAAACAGACATACAAGTCCAGGAAGCACAGACAGCCTCAAACAAGATGAACCCAAAGAGGGTCCACATCAAGACACATCATCATCAAAATACAAAAGGTTAAAGACAAAGAGAGAATCTTAAAAGCAGCAAGAGAAAAGTAGTTCGTTACCTACAAAGGAGCTCCCAAAAGGCTGTCAGCTGATTTCTCAAAAGAACCTTTGCAGGCCAGAAAGGAGTGGCAAGAAATATTAATATTTAAAGTGATGAAAAGCAAGGACCTACAACCAAGACTACTCTATCCTGCAAAGACATCTGTAATACCTTCAACAATAAAGGTAAGTTTAAATAAAAATAAAAAAGCAGCCCTGGCCGGTTTGGCTCAGCAGTTAGAGCAGTGGTTCTCAACCTTCCTAATGCCGCGACCCTTTAATACAGTTCCTCATGTTGTATGTGGGCGTATCTGCATGTGGGTGGATCCGCCTGGAGACGGATAGAGGAGTGGTGTCTTGCGGTTCCTAAGACCATCGGAAATATGTGTTTTCCGATGGTCTGAGGCGACCCCTGTGAAAGGGTCGTTCGACCCCCAAAGGGGTCACGACCCACAGGTTGAGAACCACTGAATTAGAGCGTTGGCCTGCGGACCAGAGAGTCCCAGGTTCGGTTCACGCTAAGGGCACGTACCTCGGTTGCAGTATGTCCCCAGTCCTGGTTGGGGTCGTGTGGGTGGCAACCAGTCAATGTGTCTGTCTCTCTCTCTCTCTTCCCCTCTCTGTCCCTCCCACTCTATCTGAAGATAAATGCAAAAAAATGTCCTCAGGTGAGGATAAAAAAAAAGAAAGAAAGAAAGAAAGAAAAGAAAGGCATATATCTCTGCCTCAGAGAAGAGGCTGAGCAGAGACGCACTGACCACATGGGGGAGAAAGGGGCAGTGGTCCAGGACCTGGCAGATCACCCAGGGCTCAGCATGGGCTGAAGAGAGAAGATGCCCAGCCCTTACAGCTGGATCATGCCTGACAGAAAATCTCCAGCCTGTTGTGCTCATTCTTGTTCAGTTTAGAAAAACTGAGGTTAGTAACACCTGCCAGGGCCTCTGTGGCCTCATCCACTCAGAGGACATGGGCCGTGCCTGCCTGGCACCCAGTGAGCCCTCAGTAGTAAGAGCACTCCAAGCAGAGGGCCCAGCAGTGCAGTTTTGCCCATAAAGGAGGGAGATACTCTTATAATCACAGCACTCCACATTCTCACAGGTCCAGAGAAATACAAAAGTACAGAAAATAAAGCTTGACTCTGGAAAATACAGGAGGTAGTTACCTGCCTTACCCAAGGCCACAGATGCCTGAGGCCACCTGCCCTCTCCATAAGCCCCAAGGCTCCCCTTCCTGGCCATTGCTTCAGCCCGCCTGTCCATGTATCTGTTTGTCCACCTGGCGGGGGAGATCACCTACCTGTGTGTGCATCAGCCTGCTGACCTCCTCCTGCTGCCGTCTCGCAATCACCTGCTTCTCTTTCATGAGTGTCATGTGCCTCTCCAGCATCAGCTCCCGCTCAAACTTTTTGATGGAGTCCTGGAGAGTGGCGGGATGAGGGAAGGTGAGGGTTCTTGCTGCACACCCACCCCATCTTTCTTCTTCCCTGGCCTTGCACTGCTGCTCAAGAGGAGGACCCCTCCATGCAGCGCCAGCCCCCGACTCAAACTGCAATGCAGCAGCAGTGACTCCCCAAGCCCCTGCCCACCCGGCCACCTCCCCTCCACTTTAGGAGGGGTACACTCAGGGTCCTCCCTGGAGACTTGGCCCACAGCCCCATCTGCCACACCTAAGCCAACCCCTGATCCTTACACACGCAGCCTCACCTCGGTGTGGATGATCATCACACCCACAAACATGCTGAGGAAGACGAAAGAGGCAAGCAAGATGAAGATGATGGTGAACGTTCGGCTCAGAGCAAAATTCCGCTTGTCCAGCTGCTGCTGCAGGTCTGTCCAGCCATCAACCTGCTTGGGCAGGGGAGGGCATGCCGAGTGCCAAGGCACAGCAGGGTAGGCCTCCTGCTCCTACCTTAGGGGAGCCCTCACCCTACTAGAAGGAGGTTGTTGCTTCCTCCCTATCAACCCCTCAGCAGCGCCCCCCCAATCCACTGACTCTAGTGCATACACGGTAGCCTGGGGTACAGGGCACCGCTGGATGGGGGTACGTCTGGCCAAGGTGCCCTGGGGGCTCTGCTCCAAAAGGCTTCCCATTCTTCCCAAAAAGACACTGCCTCTCTGCCAGGCCCTCCTTTGGAAAGACTCCAGTCTTTCCAGAGTCCAACAGAGTCTAGATTTCTAGACTTGGGTGGATTTGTGACAGTCTGTTCCAAAAGGGCTATGTGGCATGGGTTTCACTTCTAAATTAAACTTATCCAAATGAATCATCTTTTGAGAACTCTGGAATTTTTACAACCCTGTGAGACAAATGGGAATGCTCCAGGGAGTCACAAGATTAGAGACAGAGCTGGACTGGCCAGGGCACTGTCTTCTGCCTCAGCTTCCCCAGGCCAGCGAAGTATCAGAACATGGGGAAGGCCCCATGGGAGGCCCAGCACATCCACACACTCACACCAGCTGGCAGGCCCTTCGCAAGGCCCCTCCCCCACCACTGTTCCCAAACACAGTACCGTCGCCAAGCTGAAGAGGGTGAAGAAGGCCACGGCCAGGTTCCCCCAGTTTTTCACGTCACCCCTCTCTGGACCTCCAAACAGGCAGAAGCCCAGGATAGCGAAGATGTACATCAGGATGAAGAACAGGATGAGCACGGAGGCCACGGTGTAGGCTGTCTGCCCAATGGCAGTGATGAGTGTCTGCAAGGCAGAGGCACTGGTGCTAGGCAAGGCTGTGGCAGGTGGGACTCAGGGCACAGAGGTCCAGTCTGCCCAGGTCACAGCTGTCCCCAGCATCCAGTGCCCAGCCTGCATGTGATAGATGCTCCATAAATGGCTGGATGGAGAGATGGAGGGAGAGAAAAATGGAAGGAGGGAGGGAGGGAGGGAGGGAACTCTGTCCAGATTGAAAGCTGGACCAGTCTAACAATGACCAGTGCCTGGCCTCCGCCCTCTGTCATCTATGGGCAGACCATGTGTGCTGTCTCAGGTCTAGGGTAGTCTCCTCATCCACTTGAACCCCTGCCTGGCTTCATGGTCCTCCCAAGTGTCCTGCTCCTGCTTCTCACTGAGGGCCAGCCCTGGATGCTCTTCCAGGCCCAGGAAGAATAGGGGAGCCACTCGGGGAGTGGGAATAACGAGGGCTGAGAGTGATGTGGCTTCCCGTTCTTTCCAGGCCCCATTTCACAGGCAAGTCTCTGTCCTGTGACCTCGGTCCACCTCCCCCAGCACTGCCCACTGCTGAGGCGCACAGCGCATGGCTCCCCGTCACTCATCCCTCCTAACCCCGAGTCTTGCACTGTAGCAGGTGCTCAGTGCGTGTTCACCTGCCTGGACGCTGTCACAGACATCGTTTCAAGGTAGGTAGGTGTTATCATTCTTCCCATTTCAAGATGAGGGACCGGAGGCTCAGAGGAGACAATCGCTTGGCCAGGGCCACACGCCAATACAGTGGCAAACTGGGACTAACTCTCAAGCCTTTGCCTCGTGTCACCACCTTCAACCACGACGGCCCCTTTTTCAAGGCCAGGAAACCATTTATGGGCTTCACACTAGCAAAGGGGGTGCCTGACAGAGCTGGGACACAGGACAGTGAAGTCTGGACAGTCGGGTAATTTGGGAAGCAGAGAGAACCTAAGAACACCAGGGCTGCCCTGCATGGGTGCTGGCTCGGCAGCTGCCTGCGGGGTGAGCACATGCCGGACGCCTCCCTCCTCCCTCGTGGGAAGAAAATTGGTGTTTTGAGATTAATTCCAAAATTGCCTGCCTGCCTCCCTACGAGACAGAAACAGACCTTCTTTCCCAAGAACTATGAATCTTGAAAAGGTGAGTCTGCTGAGGCTCTGCAGAAAGGTAGGGAGGCCCCGGCTGGGTTTCCTATCTCCAGGCCAGCTGCAGGCCCAGCACCACCTGAGGTCAAAGCTGAGCAGCCTTAAGAACGGCTGTGGAGCCCTGGCCGGTTTGGCTCAGCGGTTAGAGCGTCGGCCCGCGGACCAGAGAGTCCTGGGTTTGGTTCCCGCTAAGGGCACGTACCTCAGTTGCAGTTTGTCCCCAGCCCTGGTGGGGGTTGTGTGGGTAGCAACCACTTGATGTGTCTCTCACATCGATGTTTCTCTCTCTCTTCCCCCCTCTCTTCCTCCCGCTCTATCTGAGGATAAATGCAAAAATGTCCTCAGGTGAGGAAGAAAAAAAAAAGAACGGCTGTGGAGAAGAGGTCACGCGCACGGGAAGCCCGTGTGGGACAGAGTCCTGACAGCAGGCCTTGGCCGTGTTTTTCTAGCACAACCAGGCAGATCCTTTAGTCCACAGTTCAGAAGGTCAGCAACCCAGCCCCAAGGATGCTTTCCCAGATCCCCAAAGGCCTATAGTTCCTTCCCGGAGGAAGCCCCGGGCTTCGAGGCCTACAGCCTGGCCCCAGTAAGTTCCTGACTTTGACTTCCCAAACTCTTTAGGGATACAATGCTTAGCCCCAGTTCAGCCTTCCTGGGCTCTGGCTCAAGCCACAGCTGCCCTCCTGGCATTCTGGGAATGATGAGGACCTCCAGACAGGGCACGTGCCCAGACCAGGCTGCTCTGATGAGCCCCAAGGAGGAGACAGGGAGGAAGGTGAGGCTGGGACCCCACCACAGCCCAGCTTCTGAAGGTTGTTTTCAGACTTAAATGCAGATAAACAGGGGCAGTGTGGCCCTCGGGTGCCCAGCTAACAGAACTTCTCTCTGTGAAAAACAAGAAGCTATTTCCTTATGAGGTGGAAGGCAGAGTATCATCTTAATCAATCAGGGGACAGAGCAAAGAATGTGCCAAAGTGCCAGCTCTGGGCACTGAGGCTGTGGCTCTGTTAAAGCCTCATTTAGACTTCAATGAATATAAACAGCACAGAGGTACAGGTCCCCACCTTTGACACCTGGCCAGCTAGCCAGGCCAGTGTACCATGGGGGTGTAATCTAGAGTCACTTCTGTGTCCCTGGGGATCTTCATGCCAGTGATATCCCAAAGGCCACAGAAAAGCCACAGCCAGGGGGCCTAGTGGTCCCCAGGGAACAACTTTGGCTACAAGGCTCTGCTTAATAACAGAAAACCCGAGGTCAAACACAGGCTGCATGTCAGTGTGCATGTTGTGTCTGCCTGCCCATAGGTCTCTGTGCGTGTCTACAAGGACCAAGGCTGAGCAGGAGCCCAAGGTCACCAAGCAAGCCAGGCTGAGCTCTGGGACAAACCTTGGCCAGTGGGATGGGCTGTGGTCCCTTCACTGGATCCCTGGGCTCGAAGGATGGGCTGCCCCTGCCAGGACCTAAGCCCCAGACACCTTCAGGCTTCACCTCATGGGCACGACATGGCCAAGACAATGCACTCAGCAGGCAGCTAGTGCCCTCAGCCTCTCAAGGTGCCAATATGAGTCCCTGACCTCGCCCTACCCCCATCCCCCTAGATGGAAGCCCCTCCCGCCCCAGTCCCTTCTGTTTCCCTCCTTCCTTGGCCTTCCTTTCCCTCAGCCCACTGCTATCACCTCCTTCCTCATATGACTGTGCAGGTCTCTGGCGCCTTCATTCCACGGTGATCCCTCTCCTGGCCTCACCTGAGAATCCTTTCTTGCCTGCTGGCATCACTCTTCAGCAGCCCTCTTGAGGGAGGTTGCCTATGGCCCACGGACCTGATTCAGGATGCCACCTTCTGCCTAATCCTCGGAGCCCCTGCCTCTGTGGACAAAGCCCCTGCTTCTGGGCAGGGCCAACTTTCCAGCCTCCTACTCCAGCTCGTGGCTCGGAATCTCCCCCTCAGGCTCCACCCCATCCTGCTGTCATCCTGGGGGCCTTCAGCATCTCTACAGAAAACCCACCATCCCCCAGGCCTCTACATCCCTTGACTTCCTCATCTCCAGCCACCCTGTACCACTTTAGACCCCTGCTCCCTTGGTACCCAACACCTAGAAAAGCCAGGCTACACTTCCTACTGTCCGATCACTCCCTTACTCTGAGGTGCCCACCACCTGGCACTTACCTCCCAGTTTCCGCTCCTGACCACCCATCGCTTTACTCTTAAACCCACAAGACATCAACTCCAATGCCCAGCACCTCAGACACTCCCCTCCTCACATCTAGGTCACATTACTGGTCTGTCTCTAGCCTACAAACAAGGCGATTCAGGCTCAGGTTTCCAAAGGAAGGGCGTTATGATCTGATGTACTCTAGATCCCCTCAGCTGCTGGGGCATTTCTGTTCCAAAGTTCTCAGTAGTGTGGAAAGTCATTGCAGGAATCCAGGTAAAGGTGGATGGTAATGGAGAAAGATGATGACTATGGGAATTAAAACAGTCAATAACTATCCAGGAGCCATACAACAGGACTTTGGGAGAGAGGAGTCAAAGCTAACACTAAGTCTATTACTTGGAAGTTGAATAGGGTTGGGGGGTACCTTTCAGCAAAAGACAAAATATAGGAGGAGGCACCGGGGTTTGGAGATCTGAGAGTGGCGGTTGGGGGAGAGTGGGGACTTCAATTTAGACATGTTGAGTTTGAGGAGCATGCAAGATGTCCAGTAGGCAGTTGGGTCTGAATGTCAAAGAGAGAGGTGTGGGCAGGTGAAGACTCCTGAAAAGTGGAAAAGATCACCCAAAAAGAGTATGCAGAGAAGAGAACTCAAGACATAGTCCTGAGAAAACAACACTTATGAGCCAGGCAAAGGAAACATGTACCCAAGAAGTCATGCCCAAGAGGCGGGAGGAAAACCAAGAGAAGGTAGTGACAAGGATGCCAAGGGAAATGGCCAGTAGACTTGGCGAAGAGAGACTAGTTACTTTGGAGTGGAGGGAAGAAACCAGGGCATAAATGACAGATAAGGAAGTGGGGACTGGGAGGACTGACACCTCTTTCCCAAAGCTTTGCCACAGTGAGGAGGGCTGGACTACGCTGTTTGAGAGGGGACACATACACATGTGTAACTACATGAGGGCAAGGAATGAATGAATGGGGCTTTGTGACAGGGGGAGCCCTTTAACATTCTCCATATCTTCTCCATCTGGGACTAGGGCTCTCTGAGTGTCAGGCCTAGGCCCTAGACAGACACACAGGCTAGGCTAGCAGCAATCTCTCAGCCAAACAATCTGACACACCCTAACTAGTCAAGTAGGTCCAAACCAGCCCCTTCCTGGAAAAGCATGGACACTGGGTGCAGAGCCAGGGCAAACATCCTGCGTCCAGGCTGAATGCTAAGTGTATGGTTGGGTCAGCTCTGCGGTTTGTTCTGAAACCTTCTGAGCCCAGGAAAGGCTGTTCAGCCCCTGACTTCTCAGCAGGAGCAGCACTTCCAGAGATGCCTGAACCAAGGACAGAGACTATTCCCATCAAAAGAAGTGGCAGAATTTTAGCTGTTTGGGGAACGCAGTGAGTGTTCTGGGCTACCAGAAAGCTGGAGCCCCCATGGGCATGTAGTTTGAAGAGTCTGTGCTATTCGAAGATGGTACACTTGGCAGTATGGGAGACAGGAAAAGTCCAGATGGCCTCTAGAGTCAGACATACCTTTCAATCTCAGCTCTGGCATCTAGCTGCCGAGTGACCTGGGGCCTCAATTTCTTCATCTGTAAAATGGATCTAATAATACCTTTCCTACTATTTCTTTTTGAATCCTCATCCAAGGGAATTTTTTCATTGATCTTTTAGAGAGTGGAAGGAAGGCAGGGAGAGAGAAACATCAATGTGAGAGAGACATCCATTGGTTGCCTCCTGCATGGCTCTGATCTGGGCCAGGGATCGACTCTGCAACCCAGGTATGTGCCCTTGACTGGGAATCGAACCCAAGACCCTTTGGTCCGTGGGCCAATGCTCTAACCCTGAGCCAAACTGGCCAGGGCACCTTTCCTACTATTGTGTTCAGATTAAATGAGGTAATATCAGTAAAGATCAACCTTTACTGATCAAGCCAAACAGTAGGACTCAATAGCTGGATGACAGAAGTACAGCAATTATTTTATCAGGGGCTGGTGGGCAGGTGGATCCTGTCACCAGCACTCCCAGAACCACACCCCCAGATTACTCACCCGGATGCCACGGCTATATGAAATAAGCTTGAGGATGCGCAGGGACTGCAAGCCGTCAGCAATGTTGAGGTAGCGGTAGTGCTTGCCCTTGATCTTGCGGAGAGCATAGGGGATTGAGAGATTGATGATAACCAACACATCGAACAGGTTGTAGCCATCCTTCCAGTAGTTGATGGGGTCCACATAGAGCTTCATATAGAACTCGGCACTATAGATGGTCACAAAAATGATCTCCATGACCTGCAGGAGTGGCAAGGTTTGGAGGGTCAGGCCTATAGTCCTGGCCCTCTCCCTGCTTTGGCCACCCAATTAAGTGTGTGCTGGCTGGGGTGGGGGCTCCTAAGTCACCCACATGAGAGAGAAATCCAGGCAGAGCCCCTGGCACACAGTGCACACACAATGTACCTGATTCCCTTCTCCTTCTGTGTCTTCCCTAGCCCGTGGCCTGAAGCCTGGGGCTAGGTTTGACCCAGGGTCCTTGGGAATGACTGACTGACAGACAAGCTAAATGACTAGATTGGCCCCAATATAAGGCAAGTCAACATGACAAGCAACCTGAATGTCAGGTTTCCCAGAGACAAGATCCCAAGATTCTTCTGGCCAACCTGAATATCCAAACTTTTATATACAGATGAAATACTCACCTGCTTATACTTACTCTATTTAATCACACATACTTAAACATCAGTTAACTAATCTGTTTCTAAAGAATATTCCCCCTTTTTTCCACATTTATACTTTATGAAATAATTTTATTCAAATTCTTATGCATCTACAACTCCAGGTGCTTTATTTTTACCAAAGGCACTTTTTTTTTAATTGATTTGAGAGAGAGAGGAAGGAAGAGAGAGAGAAAAAAAAAATCAGTGTGAGAGAGAAACATCGATCAGCTGCTTCCCGTACACATCCTGACCTGGGATTGAAGCCGCAAACTTTTGGTATATGAGATAACGCTCCAACCAACTGAGCCACCCGGCCAAGGCCCAAAAGGGCATCTAAGTTTTTCCTTATCATCAATGCAGTCATTCACTGAAGAAGCTTTGACTGAGCATCTGTCGTGCCGAGCAAGCACCATCTAGGCACTGGGAAATGCAACAAAGAATAAGACAGAAAATGTCCAGCCCCCAGGAAGCTTACAGTCTAGTAGGGAAGACAGAAATAAATGTTTAAACAAATTCATATATAACATTACAGCAGATAGGAAGGAAAATGAAATAGTCCAAGCTGGGGGAGGGGAAGTTGTGGCAACTCTTTTAGAGAAGGTGGTGAGTGGAGGCTCCGCTGAAGCCAGGAACGGAGCCATAATAAAAACGGGAAGAATGCTTCCCAATGGCAAGCACAACAGCCCTAAGGTGAGGAAGGGGTGGTTGAAGGAACGGCAAAGTCAGCATGACTAGAATAGAAAGAGAGAGCAGGGCAGAAGGCGCAGGCCGTGGAGGGAGGGCCTTGTAGGCTGGTGAGGGCTCTGAATTTTCATCTCAGCCTTGAAGGATTTTGAGCAAGGGAGTGCCATAATCTGATTTACATTTTTAAGAGACCTCAGTGGAAAAGAGACTGTGGGAAGCAGGTTAGGGAAAAGGTGATGGATATTAGAATTATTTCTAGCAGTCATACAGGCAGGAGATAAGGTTCAGTTGGATTTGATTGAGAGATGGTGTGGAGTGTTGAGGAGAAGAGGACAGACTCTGTATGTATTTTGTAGGTGGCGATGATGGGACTTGCTGATGGACTCCAGGATGCATAGGGAAACAGTAGGCAAAGAAGACTCTGGTGTTTCAGACAGAGAAACTGGGTGATGCCTTTAACTGAGATGAGTTTGGATTGAGTTAAAAGGGGGCTAGAGAGAGTATCTGGAGGGAAACAGAAACAATTCTGAGATATACCACTTTTTACATATATGTCAGATGCTGTCACTGGAAATTGTAACTCTAGCCACAGTTATTCATTTGGATAACATTAAGGCAGCTGGTGTTTTTACTTGTCCTGTATACTTATATTTATGGTCTCCACATTGCAACCATTTACTTTTTTAAAATACTATGTAACATTTAAGATACACAAAAAGGTATAAAGAACAATATAATTAACAATCATATACTACCACCCAGCTTAAGAAATAAAGTGTCACCCTGGCTGGTTTGGCTCAGCAGTTAGAGCATTGGCCTGCACACCGAAGGGTCTCAGGTTAGAAGGGTTGTGGGTTAGATTCCCAGCTCTAGTTGGGGTCCTGCGGGAGGCAACCAATTGATGTGTCTCTTTCACATCAATGTTGCTCTCTCTCTCTATCTCTCTCCCTCCCTCCCTTTCACTCTATCTAAAAATCAATGGAAATATGTCCTTGGGTGAGGATTAACAAAAAAAGAAAAAATAAATAAAGTGCTACCATTACAGGCAGAGTCTCTTGTGGACCTTTCATTGTTCAAATCCCTTTCCCTTCCCATAAAGGTAATCCTACTGTGAATCTGGAGTATGTCGTGCTCATGCATTTTACACTTTTACCATGTGTATCCCCCAAAATATATGATATTGTTTTGTATTTTATGCATTACATGAATAGCATATACACTAAAGTATTCTTTAGAAATTTATTTTTTTATTTAACAGTATGTTTATGAGCCCTGGCCAGTTTGCTCAGTGGTTAGAGCGTCGGCCTATGGACCAGAGAGTACCAGGTTTGGTTTCTGCTAAGGGCATGTACTTCGGTTGCAGTTTGTCCCCAGCTCCAGTTGGGGTCATGTGGGTGGCAACCACTCAATGTGTCTCTCTCACATCGATGTTTCTCTCTCTCTCTCTCTCTCTCTCTCTCTCTCTCTCTCTCTCTCTCTTCCTCCCTCTCTCCCTCCTGCTCTATCTGAGGATAAATGCAAAAAATGTCCTCAAGTGAGGATAAAAAATAAATAAATAAAAGTATGTTTATGAGATTCATACATGTTCATATGTATAAACCTAGTTTAGTGATTCACTACTATTTAACAATTCCACTTACGAAAATACTACCATTTATTTATCCAGTTCCCATTGAGTGATATGTAGTTTGTTTGTAATTATTTACTATTGCAAACAGTACAATAGTACAAAAAGTTTGAGCAATTCTTGTACATTTTATTGTACACATATGTGAAGTTTGTTATACACACTTGGAAATGGAATTACTAGGTTGTAGGATATAAGCATCTTCAACTTCACTAAATGTTGCCCAATTGTTTTCTGAAGCTATTTTACCAATTTTCTTTAATATCAGCAATGTTCCTTATTGTTTGATGTCCTTACCAACACTTTCTGCTGATGAAATTCTTAATTTTTACCAGTCTGATGAATATGAAATGCTATCTTACTTTTAATTTTGTTATTTCTCTAATCATTAACAAAGTTGGACATCTTTTTATGTTTAAATTGTAAATTGCCTGTTCCTAACCTTTTGCCAAATTTTCTACTCGATTGTTTTGCCTTTTTCTTATTGATTTGGAAGACAATCAATATTTCATCTATTTTGAATCCTAATCCTTTACCTGTTATAGGTGTTTGCAAATATTATCTATACTGACTTAGCTTTTCACCTCTTTGATGATCTTTTGATGAATAGAAGTTTAAAATTTTAATGAACTCCAATTAACCAAACTTTTTCTTCATGGTTTATGTAATTTATATCTTAAGAATACTTTTCCAACTAACACCCACAAGAAAAATTTGGCAGGTTCCAAAACCCACTGAGATAGCCAAAATGGTGAAACAAAGAAACAAATCCCAAATGAAAGAACAAGAGAATTTTGCTGAAGAAGAGAAAAATGAAATGCAGTTAAGCAAATTATCAGAGGTATGCAGTTAAGCAAATTATCAGAGGTAGAGTTCAGAGTGACGATAATGAGGAAGCATAACAGCATGAGTGAAGAGCTCAACAGCATGAGTAAAGATATAGAAACATTGAAAATCAACCAATTGGGAGTGAAAAACCATGAAGCAGAAATGAAGAATGACATAGCAGAAATAAAGAACACATAGGAAGGAATAACCAGAAGCCAAGGATATGAAGAAGCCAAGGATCGGATCAGTGAATTAGAAGACAGGGTAAGAAAATTCACCCAATCAGAGAACCATGAAGAAAAAAACAATTAAAAAACAGGAAGACAGCTTAAGAGAACTATGGGACAATATGAAATATAACAACATCTACATCATAGGAGTTCCAGAAGAAGAAGAAAGTGAGCAAGGGTTAGAGAATATATTTGAAGCAATAGTGACAGAAAACTTCCCTAACTTGGTGAGGGAAAAAGGCATACAGGTACAAGAAGCACAGAGAGCCCAAGTAAGAAGAGCCCAAACAGGTCCACACCAAGACACATAATAATTAAAATGCCAAAAATTAAAGACAAAGAGAGAATCCTAAAGGCAGCAAGAAATAAGGAACAGATTAGCTACAAAGGAACACCCATAAGGCTATCAGCTGACTTCTCAACAGAAACACTACAGGCCAGAAGGGAATGGCATGAAGTAATCAAGGTCATGAAAAACAAAGATCTGAATCCAAGACTACTCTATCCAGCAAGGCTATCATTCAAAATAGAAGATGAAATAAAGAGCTTCCCAGACCCCTCCCCCCCAAAAAAAGGCTAAGGGAATATATTAGCACAAAATCAGCACTGCAAGAAATGTTAAAAGGACTGCTGTAATTGGTAGAAGAAATGGGAAGAAAAATATAATCACAATAAACAAAAATGGCAATAAATAAGTACATATCAATAATAACCTTAATGTAAATGGATTAAATGCTCCAATCAAAAGACAGAGTAGCTGATTAGATAAGAAAGCATGACTCATCATATGTTGTTTACAAGAGACCCACCTCACAACAAAAGACTCACATAGTTTGAAAGTGAAGGGATGAAAAAAATCTTCCAAGCAATTAGAAAGGAAAAAAGAACTGGGGTAGCAATACTAATATCTGATAAAATAGACTTCAAAATGAAGGCCATAACTGGAGACAAAGAAGGCCACTACATAATATTGAAAGGGTCTATCTAACAGGAAGATATAACCTAGGTAAATATACATGCACCCAATATAGGAACACCAGAATATATTTAAAAACTTCTAGAGGACTTCAAAGGAGAAATCGAAAGCAATACAATCATAGGAAGGGACTTCAACACCTCGCTGACATCACTGGCTAGATCCTCTAGACAAAAAAATTAACAAGGAAACAGAGACTCTAAATGATGCACTAGATCAAATGGATTTAATAGATATCTACAGAGAATTACACCCCAAAATTACAGAATTCACATTCTTCTCAAGTGCATATGGGACATTCTCAAAGATAGACCACATGTTAGGACACAAACTAAGTCTCTACAATTCAAGATTGAAATCATATCAAGCATCTTCTCAGATCACAATGACATGAAACTAGAAATCAATTACAGCAAAAACATTTAAACATATGGAGACTAAATAGCATGTTATTAAACAATGAATGAGTTACCAAAGAGATCAAGGAAGAAATTTAAAACTTCCTGGAAACCAATGAAAATGAACACACAACACAAAATCTATGGGATGTAGTGAAAGCAGTCCTGAGAAGGAAGTTCACAGCACTACAAGCCTACCTCAAGAAACAAGAAAAATTTCTAATTGACTATCTAACCTCACAACTTAAAGAACTAGAAAGCAAACAAAAAGAAAAACCCAGAGCAAGTAGAAGGAAAGAAATAGTAAAGATCAGAGCAGAAATAATGACATAGAGACTGAAAAAACAATTCAAAAGATCAATGAAACAAAGAGCTGGTTCTTTGAAAAGATAAACAAGATTGATGGACCCTTAGCTAGACTCACCAAGAAACAAAGAGAGAAAACTCAAATATCAAAATCAGAAATGAAAGAGAAGTAACAACTGACATCACAGAAATATAAAGGGTCGTTAACAAATACTATGAACCCCTGGCCGGTTTGGCTCAACGGTTAGAGTGTCGGCCTGCGGTCCAGAGAGACCCGGGTTCGGTTCTTGCTAAGGGCATGTACTTCGGTTGCAGTTTGTCCCCGGCCCTGGTTGGTCGTGCAGGTGGCAGCCACTCGATGTGTCACTTTCACATCGATGTTTCTCTCTCTCTCTCTCTCTCTCTCTCTCTCTCTCTCTCTCTCTCTCTCTCTTCTTCTCTCTCCCTCCCACTCTATCTGAACAAAAAATGAAAAAAAAATGTCCTCAGGTGAGGATAAAAAAAAAAACAAATACTATGAACAATTATACACCAAAAAATTGGACAATCTAAGCAAAATAAACAAATTTCTAGAAACACACAGTCTCCCAAAACTGAACTGGGAAGAGATAGAATGCTTGAACAGACCAATAACAACTAAGGGAATTGAAGACGTAATCAAGAATCTCCCAGCAAACAAAAATCTGGGCCCAGATGGCTTCACGGGGGAGTTTTACTGAACAGTCAAAGAAGAATTAACACTAATTCTCCTCAAACTATTCCAAAAAATTCAAGAAGAAGGAAAATTTCCTAACTCGTTTTATGAGGCCAGCGTAATTCTAACTCCAAAACCAGATAAAGACACTACAAAGAAAGAAAACTACAGGCCAATGTCCCTGATGAACATAGATGCCAAAATCCTTAACAAAATATTAGCAAATCGGATACATTAAAAAAAATTATTCACCATGACCAAGTGGGATTCATCCCAGGGATGCAAGGCTGATACAATATTCGCAAATCAATAAATGTGATAAACCACATAAACAAAATGAAAGATAAAAACCATATGATCATGTCAATAGACGCTGAAAAAGCATTTGACAAAATCCAGCACCCATTTCTGATAAAAATGCTCAGCAATGTGGGAATAGAGGGATCATATCTTGACATAATAATGTCCATATATGAAAAACCTTCAGCCAACATCATACTCAATGGGCAAAAACTAAAAGCATTTCTCTTAAGAACAGGAACAAGACAGGGATGCCCACTTTCACCACTCTTATTTAACATAGTACTGTTAAATGAAATTATTCCTAACCACGGCAATTAGACTTGAAGAAAAAATAAAAGGGATCCAAATTGGAAAGGAAGAAGTAAAACTGTCATTATTTGCAGATGACATGATATTGTACATAGAAAACCCTAAAAGTTAGACTCCATCAAAAATCTACTACATTTAATAAACACATTTGGCAAGGTAGCAGGATATAAAATTAACATCAAGAAATTAATGGCATTCTTATACACCAATAATGAACTCACAGAAAGAGAAACTAAAAAAGCAATCCCATTTACCATTGCGGCAAAAATATTAAGATACCTAGGAATAAACTTAACCAAAAAAGTAAAGGACCTATCTGCAGAAAAATACAGGACACTGAAAAAAGAAATAGAGGAAGATATAAAAAAAAGTGAGAGCATATACCTTGTTCATGGATTGGAAGAATTAACATCATTAAAATGTCCATACAACCCAAAGCAATCTATAGATTCAATGCAATCCCCATTAAAATACCAACAACATATTTCACAGAACTAGAACAAATACTCCAAAAGTTTATATGGAACCAAAAAGACCCAGAATAGCCACAGCAACCTTGAAAAAGAAAAACAAAGTAGGAGGGATCACAATACTAGATATCAGGTTATACTACAAAGCCATTGTAATCAAAACAGCCTGGTACTGGCACAAGAACAGGCATATATATCAATGAAACAAAACAGAGAACTAGAAATTGACCCAAGACATTATGCTCAACTAATATTTGACAAAGGTGGCAAGAGCATACAATGGAGTAAAGATAGCCTCTTTAATAAATGATGTTGGAAAAATTGGACAGCTACATGCAAAAAAAGAAAAAAAAAATGAAACTAGACCACCAACTTACACCATACACGAGAATAAATTCAAAATGGATAAAAGACTTAAATGTGACTTGTGAATCCATAAAAATCTAGAAGAATATGTAGGCAACAAAATTTCAGATATCACATGCAGCAGAATTTTCACTGATACAATGCCTAAAGCAAAAAATTAATACATGGGACTATAACAAACTAAAAAGCTTCTGCACGGCAAGAGAAACAAGCATCAAAATGGAAAGGGAGCCCACTATATGGGAGAACATAATTGCCAATAATACATCAGATAAGGGGTTAATTTCCAAAATATATAGAGTACTCATACAACTCAACAAAAGGAAGACAAACAATCCAATTAAAAAATGGGCAGAGGACCTAAATAGACACCTCTCCAAAAGGACATACAAATGGCCAAGAGACATATGAAGAAATGCTTAAACATCACTAATCATCAGAGAGATGCACATTAAAACAACCATGAGGTATCACCTCACACCTGCCAGAATGGCTGCCATCAACAAATCATCAAACAAGTGTTGGCGAGGGTGTGAAGAAAAGGGGACTCTAGTACACTGCTGGTGGGAATACAGACTGGTGCAGCCACTATGGAAAACAAGATGATGTTTCCTCAAAAAGTTAAAAATTGAACTGCCATTTGACCCAGTGATCCCACTTCTTGGATTATATCCTAAGAAGCCTGAAACACCAATCAGAAAGAATATATGCACCCCTATGTTCATAGCAGCACTATTTATAATAGCTAAGATCTGGAAACAGCCCAAGTGCCCATCAATAGAAGAGTAGATTAAAAAAGCTGTAGTACATATACACAATGGAATATTATGCAGCTGTAAGAAAGAGAGATCTCTTATCCTTTGAGACGACATGGAGGGACCTGGGGAGTATTGTGCTAAGTGAAATAAGCCAATCAGAGAAAGACAAATACCACATGATCTCACTTATTTGTGGAATATAATGAACAAAATAAGGTGATGAACAAAATAGACCCAGAGACATAGAAAGGAGTACAGTTCAGACTGACAAACCTCAGAGGAGGAGGGCCGGGGGGCAGGGATGAGACAAACCAAAGAATTTATATGCGTGTAAGCATAACCAATGCACATAGACAACAATGGTGGGGGTGGGGTAGGATTGTGAGCAGGGTGTCTAGGGGGAAAAAAGGAGAAACATCTATAACAAAAATAAATTAATAAAAATTGCAAAAAATAAAAGAATACCTTTCCAACCCTGGCCAGTTTGGCTCAGCGGTTAGAGCGTCAGCCCGCAGATCAAAGAGTCCAGTGTTCGATTCCGGTCAAGGGCACATACCTCGGTTGCAGTTCGTCCCCGGCCCCAGTTGTGGTCGTGCGGGAGGCAACCAATCAATGTGTCTCTCTCATATCGATGTTTCTCTCTCTCTCTCTCCCTCTCATTCTATCTGAAGATAAATGGAAATATATCCTCAGGTGAGGATTAAAAAAAAAAAAAAGAATACTTTTCCTCCTCACATCATATATATATGATCCACTGAGCCACACCAGCCAGGCTCTTCCGGGCATTTTAAAGTTGCACTTTTCAAGTTAGGTCTTTAATCCAGCTATGTGTGAGGTGGGGATTCAATTGTATTTTTCCTCCACATGCACAATCAATTGTTCTAGTACCACTTAATGAAGAGTCTATCCTTGCACTGCTCATCTACAGTGTCATCTGACAGGTACCAAGTTTCCATACAAGCGAGGGTCTGTTTCTGAGCATTCTCTCCTGTTCTGTTGCTCTATTTGTCTATCCATGTATCACTTCCTTGCCTTAATTAATAAAACTTAATTTTTTAAAATCTTATTATCTGCTAAGTCAAGCCTTCTCTCCTTTTACCTTTCAAAATCACCTTGGTTTTTCTTTGTCTTTCATTCTTTTATCTACATTTTAGCATCAACTTTCCGAAATCCGTAAAAAATCCTGCCAGACTTATTGGAATTGCATTGATTTTATAGATTAATTGGGGGAAATTGCACCTTGAAGAAACTGAGTCTTTCCATTCATGATCTGACACATCTTTCCATTTCTTTTTTTTTTTTTTTAATGTTTTCATTGATATTTTAGAGAGGAAGGGAAAGAGATCAAAACATCAATGTGAGAGAGAAACATCTATTGGCTTTCTCCTGCACACCCTCTACTGGGGATCGAGCCCAAAACTCCTGCATGTGCCCTTGACCAGAAATTGAACCCACCACCCTTCAGTCCAAGGGCCAGTGCTCTGACCACTGAGCTAAACCAGTCAGAGCTCTTTATCTTTTTTAGCAACCTTTATATATTTTTTTCTCCTTAAAGATCACACAAATCTTTTATTAGATTTGCCTCTAAATACTTTTTATATTTTGTTATTAGAAGTGCTATGCTTTTTATTGTTCATATATTAAAAATATTTAATTTTATTAATCATATATCCAAGAAACTTGCTGGACTTATTTATCAACTTTGTTAATTAGTATTAACTTTATTAATTAATAATTTTCAGATTCTTTTAGGATTTCTATGCAGAAATCATATCACCTATAAATAATGACAGGTTTTTTTTTTCTAATCCTTGCCCTGGCCAGTTTGGCTCAGATGTTAGACCATCAGCCTGAGGACTGAAGAGTCGTGGGTTTGATTCCAGGTCAAGGGCATGTATCTGGGCTGCAGGTTCAATCCTCGGCCCCTGTTGGGGTTGTTTGGGAGGCAACCAGTTGCTGTGTCTCTCTCACATCAATGTTTCTCTCTCTCTCTCTTCCTCCTTCCCTTCCATTCTATCTAAAAATCAATGAAAAAATACCCTTGGGTGAGGATTAACAACAACAACAAAAACTTTTTAATCCTTAATGCTTTTTATTTCATTATCTTGTATTATATATTGGCTAAGAGTCTATTACAAATCTTACCGATAATTACTAGAATACACCTTTAAAGGGAATACTGCTTAGGTTTCACCACTGAATGTGAATTTTTCCTAGGTACCCTTAATCAGGTTAAAAATAAATCCTTTCTATTCCTAGTTTAAGTTCTTTTTCTTTCCTTTTTTTTTTTTTTTTTTTAGTTTGCTAAGTTTTTATCATGACGATGTTCATGATAAACTTTTTTTCTGAATCTCTTGAAATGATCTTACTTTTTTCTTCTTCTTTATATTTTAAGCTGGTTAATAAAATGTGTAGATCTTTCTTCTTTTTTTTTTTTTTATCCTCACCCGAGGACATTTTTCCATTTTTTGTTCAGATAGAGTGGGAGGGAGAGAGAGGAAGAGAGAGAGAGAGAAACATCGATGTGAAAGGGACACATCGAGTGGCTGCCTCCCGCACGACCCAACCAGGGCCGGGGACAAAACTGCAACCGAGATACGTGCCCTTAGCGGGAACTGAACCCGGGTCTCTCTGGACCGCAGGCCAACGTTCTAACCACTGAGCAAAACCGGCCAGGGCTGTAGATCTTTCTAATACTTGCATTCCTGAAAAAACCCAACCTAGTAATGGTATATTATCCTTTTGAAA
This sequence comes from Tadarida brasiliensis, assembly GCA_030848825.1. NCBI lineage: Eukaryota > Metazoa > Chordata > Mammalia > Chiroptera > Molossidae > Tadarida > Tadarida brasiliensis. The sequence goes on from CM061259.1 coordinate 85,487,943, forward strand.
CATTTTTAAAATTCAGATTCCTAATTTTCTGTTTGGAATTTTTGTGTCTAAGTGCCTAACATTGGGTGTAATTTTCCTTCTTCACACTGTCTTTGTTTAGGTTTGGCATGAAGGTTCAAAAAATAAATTGTGTGTGGGCTGGGCAGATAAACTCATTTAATTAAGTGTTTTATAGATTTGGAATTATACCTTCCATGAATATAAAACCACCTAGTCCAGGTTAGTTTTGGAAGATGAAAAATTGTAACTACTAATTCAACACTTTATAGCCATTAAAGGACATATATGAACATAACAGTATTGCAGGTTTTTGCTTCTTTATTGAGTCAGTTTCGTAACATTCTTTTCTAGAAAATTGTCTTATTTCAGCTCGGTTTTCAAATTTATTGGCATAAAAGTATTAGATTTCTGATATCAATTAATCTGTAATTTCCTTTTATAATTCCTTATATGTTTCAGGGCTTCCATTTAGCTTGCTTATCTCATGAAGAAAATTATTTTAACTATTTTCTAAGACTTGACTTTTGGCTTTATTGATACTTTCTATTGAATCTTTGTTCTTATCTTTATTATTTCCTTTCTTTTTCCCTCTCGTTTTTCTTTTTAAAATTTTATACCATTGCTCTTTTCCAACAGGTCAGCCCATTAATTTTTAAAATTGAGATCTAATTCATGTACAATAAAATTCATCTTTTTTAAATCAAAACATTTATTTTTTAATTATTAATTGCAGAGATTTTAAAACATTCCTTAAATAAATCATACATTTAAAAATTATTTTTAATAATCCTCACCCAAGCATGTTTACTGATTTTATTGTATTCATTGCTGAACGTATTACAGATGTCCCTCCTTCTTTCCCCCATTGAATCCTCCTCCCCACTCCCACCTGCCTCCTGCTTTCCCCAAACTATTGTCTGTGTCCATTGGTTGTGCATATAAGTTCTTTGATTAATCTCTTTCCAACCTCCCCAACCCCCTTCCCTCTGAGGTTTGTCTGTCTTGTTCCCTACTTCCATGTCTCTGGATCTATTTTTATTGTCAGTTTATTTTGTTCATGATATTCCAGAAATAAGTGAGATCATGTGGTACTTGTCTTTCTCTGACTAGCTTATTTTGCTCAGCATAATACATTCCAGGTCCCTCCATGTCATCTCAAACAGTAAGAGATCTTTCTTTCTTACAGCTGCATAGTGTTCCATTATGTAAATGTACCACAGCTTTTTTATTCACTCATCTACTGATGGGCACTTGGGCTGTTTCCAGATCTTAGCTATTATAAATAGTGCTGCTATGAACATAGGGGTGCATATATTCTTTCTGATTGGTGTTTTAGGCTTCTTAGGATATAGTCCAAGAAGTGGGATCACTGGGTCAAATGGCAGTTCAATTTTTAATTTTTTGAGGAAACATCATCTTGTTTTCCATAGTGGCTGCACCAGTCTGCATTCCCACCAGCAGTGTACTAGAGTCCCCTTTTCTCCACACCTTTGCCAGCACTTGTTTGATGATTTGTTGATGGCGGCCATTCTGGCAGGTGTGAGGTGATACCTCATAGTTGTTTTAATTTGCATCTCTCTGATGATTAGTGACATTGAGCATTTTTTATGTCTCTTCACCATTTGTATGTCCTTTTTGGAGAGGTGTCTATTTAGGTCCTCTGCCCGTTTTTAATTGGATTGTTTGTCTTCCTTTTGTTGAGTTGTATGAGTACTCTTTATATTTTGGATATTAATCCCCTATGCAATATATCATTGGCAAATATGTTCTCCCATACAGTTCCCTTTTCATTTTGATGCTTGTTTCTTTTGCTGTGCAGAAGCTTTTTAGTTTGATGTAGTCCCATTTCTTTTTTTTTTTAACTTATCTATTTTTGTTATAGATGTTTTTCCTTTTTCCCCCATTGACACCCTCCTCCTATTCCCGCCCCCCACCCCCAACATTGTTGTCTATATCTAATTGGTTATGCTTACATGCATAAGTTCTTTGGTTTATCTCTTCCCTCCCCTCGCCCCCTCCTCTCAGGTTTGTCAGTCTGAGTTCTACTTCTATGTCTCTGGGTCTATTTTGTTCATCACCTTATTTTGTTCATTAAATTCCACAAATAAGTGAGATCATGTGATACTTGTCTTTCTTTGATTGGCTTATTTCACTCAGCATAATACTCTCCAGGTCCCTCCATATAGTCTCAAAGGATAAGAGCTCTTTCTTTCTTTCTTATAGTTGCATAGTATTCCATTGTGTATATGTACCACAGCTTTTTTATCCACTCATCTATTGATGGACACTTGGGCTGTTTCCAGATCTTAGCAATTGTAAACAGTGCTGCTATGAACATAGGGGTGCATATATTCTGGTTTGATGTAGTCCCCCATGTATTTTTTCCTTTGTTTCTCTCGCCCTAGGCAATGTGTCAGTAAAAATTCCAATACGTATGATGTCTGAGATTTTTCTGCCTACATTTTCTTCTGGGATTTTTATGGTTTCATGAATTACATTTAAGTTTGTTATCCATTTTGAGTTTATTCTTGTGTATGGTATAAGTTGGTGGTCTAGTTTTATTATTTTGCATGTACCTGTCCAATTTTCCCAACATCATTTATTAAAGAGACTATCTTTTCTCCATTACATGCTCTTGCCTCCTTTGTCAGATATTAATTTGTGCATAATGTCTTGGGTCAATCTCTGGGTTCTCTGTTCTGTTCCATTGATCTATATGCCCACTCTTGTGCAAGTACCAGGCTGTTTTGATTACGATGTCTGTGTAGTATAAATTGACATCTGATATTGTTATCCCTCCCATTTTGTTCTTCTTTTTCAAGATTGCTGTGGCTATTCGGGGTCTTTTTTGGTTCCAAATAAACTTTTGGAGTATTTGTTCTAGGTCTGTGAAATATGCCATTGGTACTTTACTAGGGATTGCACTGAATCTGTAGATTGCTTTGGGTAGTATGGACATTTCAATGATGTTGATTCTTCCAATCCATGAACATGGTATATTTTTCCACTTTTTTTTATATCTTCTATTTCTTTTTTCAGTGTCCTGTAGTTTTCTGTGAGGGTCTTTTACCTCCTTGGTTAAGTTTATTCCTAGGTATCTTATTTTTTTGTTGTTGCAATGATAAATGGGATTTTTTTTTTTTTTTTTTTTAGTTTCCCTTTCTGAGTGTTCATTATTGGTGTTATAAGAATGCCATTATTTTCAGGATGTTAATTTTGTATCCTGCTACTTTGCCGAATTCATTTATTAAATCTAGTAGTTTTTTATGGAGTCTTTAGGGGTTTCTATGTACAATGTCATGTCATCTACGAATAATGACAGTTTCACTTCCTCTTTTCCAATTTGGATGCTTTTTATTTTTCCTTCTTGTCTAATCACTGTGGCTAAGACTTCCAACACTATGTTGAAAAGGAGTGGCAATAGTGGGCATCCCTGTCTTGTTCTTGTTCTTAAGGGAAATGCTTTTAGTTTTTGTCATTGAGTATGATGTTGGCAGTAGATTTTTTTCATATATGGCCTTTATTATGTCGAGATATGATCCCTCTACTCCTACTTTGTTGAGCATCAGAAATGGGTGCTGGATTTTGTTGAATGCTTTTTCAGCATCTATTGATATGATTATATGATTTTTATCTTTCATTTTGTTTATGTGGTTTATCACATTTACTAATTTGCGAATGTTGTTACCAGCATTGCATCCCTGGGATGAATCCCACTTGGTCATGGTGAATAATTTTTTTAATATATTGCTGGATCCAATTTCGTAATATTTTGTTGAGCATCTATGTTCATCAGGGACATTGGCCTGTAGTTTTTTCTTTGTAGTGTCTTTATCTGGTTTTGGAATTAGGATTATTCTGGCCTCATAAAAAGAGCTTGGAAGTCTTTTTCCTCTTGAATTTTTTGGAACAGTTTGAGAAGAACAGGTGTTAGTTCTTCTTGGAATGTTTGGTAAAACTCCCCTGTGAAGTTGTCTGGACCTGGACTTTTGTTTGCTGGGAGTTCATTGATTACAGCTTTAATGTCCTTATTGTTATTGGTCGAACAGTTTTCTGACTCTTCCCAGTTTTGTTTTGGGAGAGTGTGATTCTAGGAATTTATCCATTTTGCCTAGGTCATCCAATTTGTTGGTGTATAATTGTTCATAGCATTTTCTAACAATCCTTTGTATTTCTGTGGTGTTAGTTATTACTGCTCCTCTTTCATTTTTGATTTTGTTTATTTGGGTCCTGGTGTCTCTTTGTTTCTTGGTGAGTCTGGCTAAACATTCATCAATCTTGTTTATCTTTTCAAAGAACCAGCTCTTGGTTTCATTGATCTTTTGAATTGGTTTTTGTTTTTTGTTTTGTTTTGTTTTATTCAGTCTCTATGTCATTTATTTCTGCTCTGACTTTTATTTCTTTCCTTCTACTTGCTCTGGGTTTTTCTTTTTGTTTACTTTCTAGTTCTTTAAGTTGTAGGATTATATGGTCTATTAGAAATTTTTCTTGTTTCTTGAGGTTGGCTTCAAATGCTATGAACTTCCCTCTCAGGACTGCTTTCACTGTATCCCATAGATTTTTGTGTTGATGTGTGTTCATTTTCATTGATTTCCAGGAAGTTTTTATTTCTTCCTTGATCTCCTTGGTAACTCATTCATTGTTTAATAACATGTATTTAGCCTCCATGTGTCCGAATGTTTCTGAGTGTTTTTATTGTAATTAATTTCTAGTTTCATGCCATTGTGATCTGAGAAGATGCTTGATATGATTTCAATCTTCTTGAACTTGTAGAGACGTAGTTTGTGTCCTAACACATGGTCTATCTTTGAAAATGTCCCATGTGCACTTGAGAAGAATGTGTATTCTGCAGTTTTGGAGTGTAATTCTCTGTAAATATCTATTAAATCCATCTCATCTAGTGAGTCATTTAGGGTGTTTCCTTCTTAATTTTCTGTCTAGAGGATCTATCCAGTGATGTCAGTGGGGTGTTGAAGTCCCCTGCTGTGACTGTATTGCTGTCCATTTCTCCTTTGAAGTCTTCCAGAAGTTTTTAAATATATTTTGGTGCATCTACATTGAGTGCATATATGTTTACCAGGGTTATATCCTCTTGTTGAATTGACCCTTTTAATATTAAGTAGTGGCCTTCTTTGTCTCTTGTTATGGCCTTCATTTTGAAGTCTATTTTATTGCTATTTTATTGAATATTGTTATCCCAGCCTTTTTTTTTTTTTTTTTTCATTTCCATTTGCTTAGTAAATTTTTTTCCATCCCTTTACTTTCAGCTTGTGTGAGTCTTTTGTTATGAGGTGGGTCTCTTGTAGACACCATATATATGGGTCATGCTTTCTTATCCATTCAGCTACTCTGTGTCTTTTGATTGGAGCATTTAATCCATTTACATTTGAGATTATTATTGATATGTACTTATTTATTGCCATTTTTATTTATTATGCCTATGTTTCTCTATTTCTTCTGCTTATTACAGCAGTCCCTTTAACATTTCTTGCAGTGCTGGTTTGGTGCTAATATATTTCCTTAACCTTTTTTTTTTTTTTTTTGGTCTGTGAAGCCCTTTAATTCATCTTCTATTTTGAATGATAGCCTTGCTGGATAGAGTAGTCTTAGATTCAGATCCTCGTTTTACATTACCTTCAATACTTCATGCCCTTCCCTTCTGGCCTGTAGTGTTTCTGTTGAGAAATCAGCTGACAGCCTTACAAGGGCTCCTTTGTAGGTAGCCTGTTGCTTTTCTCTTGCTGCCTTTAGGATTCTCTGTCTTTAATTTTTGGCATTTTAATTATGATGTGTCTTGGCATGGGCCTCTTTGGGTCCTTCTTTCTTAGGGCTCTCTGTGCTTACTTAACTTGTATGCCTTTTTCCTTCGCCAAGTTAGGGAAATTCTCTGCCACTATTTCTTCAAATAGATTCTCTAACCCTTGCTCACTTTCTTCTTCTAGTACTCCTATGATGCAGATGTTATGTTTCATGTTGTCCCACAGCTCTCTTAAACTGTCCTCATGTTTTTTAATTGTTTTTTCTTTCTGTTTCTCTGATTGAGTGATTTTTTTCTACCCTGTCTTCTAATTCTCTGATCTGATCCTCAGCTTCCTCTAATCTGCTGGTTATTCTTTCCAATGTGTTCTTTATTTTTGCTGTCATTCTTCATTTCCACTTGGTTGTTTTTCATTTCCAATTGGTTGATTTTCAGTTCCTCTATCTTTACTCATGATGTTAAGCTTCCCCATATCATTACTCTGAACTCTACATCTGATAACTTGCTTATCTCCATTTCATTTAGCCCTTCTTCTGTAGTATTCTCTTGTTCTTTCCTTTGGGATTTGTTTCTTTGTTTCACCATTTTGGCTGTCTCAGCAGGGTTTGGACCCTGCCAAAATTTCCCTGTGGGTATTGATGTTCGGCAGATTGTGGCTCCCTCTGCTGGGTTTGGATGAGTATGGAAAGGACCAAGTTGTACACCAATGTCTGGTCTTACTTTCCTGGGTATAGTCACAGGCCATGCAGAGATTCAAGTTCTGACAGTTAATAAGCCTCAAGTTGCAGTTCTGTGCTAGGCATTGACTCCTCCCAGCTGGGCAGGGTTAAATTCCAATGGGTGGGGCAGTTGTTTCCCACCCCAACCCCGAGCTATAGCTGCTTTGATGAGAGAACTCTGCTTGACAAGAATGGTTCCTGAAGCATGGGTTAATGGCTCAGCCCAGGGACCCAGGCCTCAGCCTTCATTCACAGCTCAGTCCCCAGAGCCAAGAAACCCAATAACTGAGAGACAGGTCCACTGCTCAAAGCCTTCAGAGACTCATCTCTGCCTACTGGCTGGCTGGTAGTCTCCGGCAGTTAATGAGCCTCAGGTTGCACTTCTCATGGCCAGGTGGGGTTAAATTCCAAATGGAGGGGCAATTGCTTCCTCCACCCCCAGGCTAAGGATGCTCTGATGGGAAAGGGCTGCCTGAAAAAAAATGGTTACTGCAGCCTGGGGAATGACTCAGCATAAGGCTCCTAATGGCCTCCTTCCCAGCTCTCTCTCCAGCACCACAAACCCCTGACTCTCCTCACACAGCTCTGTCCAGTCCACCCTCCCCCTGCCAGAGCCCAAGATGAGTGGCTGTAGCTGTAATTTAGTGTTCTGGCCCTTCAGGAAAATGCCAGTGTCCCCAGCGCCTCTCCTTGCCGGATAGAACCTCTGTTCTGGAGTTTTTCAGAGCCAGGTGTTGTGCGGGCACCTTTTCCTGTTCCACCACTCTGTGCTGGGGAACCAGCTTGGGGTTTAAACCCCCGACATCTCAGGAGTGAACTTCTCACAGCTAAGGTAGCCCTCAGCTGCCGCCTGTGGGAACACAGCCAGCCCTCTCACACCTCTGCACCTCCTACCAGTCTCAATTTGGACCCCTCTTTATGTCCTGATTATAAGGTTTCTCTCCAGCTGCTCTTCAGTTGGTTATTCCAGATGACTTTTCTTTTCTGTTTTTTTAAATATGTTTTTATTGATTTTTTTTTTTGCAGAGAGAGGGAGAGACAGATAGAAACATCAATGTGAGAGAGAAACATCAATCGGCTGCCTCCTGCATGCCTCCTACTGGAGATCAAACCCACCACTTAAGCATGTGCCCTGAACAGGAATCAAACCAGGACCTCTCAGTCCATGGGACAATGCTCAATCCACTGAACCACACCGGCTGTGTTACTTTTCTTTATTTTAATTGTAATTCCAGATTGGTCCTGGGAAATGGCCTTTGTAGCTTCCATTCACTCTGCCACCATTTTTCAAAACCTGTTTACATGGCTATAAATTCCAGCACTCATTGCAGAGGCAGCAGGAAAAAAAACATCCACCTAAAATTCATCTTTTTAAACTGTAGAATTCAGTGTGTGGAGGGTTAGTTTTTAATACTTACTACCTTTTGTGTGTGTGTGTGTGTGTGTGTGTGTGTGTGTGTGTGTGTGTGTGTGTGTGGTAAAATATACATACCATGAAATTTATATTTTTAACCATTTTAGGTGTACAATTAATTTAGGTGGAATTAAGTACATTTACAGTATTATGCAACCAACATCACGATCCATTTCCAGAACTATTTAATCACCTCAAACAGAAATTCTATACCCAATAAACAATATTGTTTATCTCCTCTCCCCCCTGCTCCTAGTAAACTCTATTCTACTTTCTATCTGTATGAATTTGCCTATTCTAGGTATTTCATACGAATAGAACCATACAGTATTTGCCCTTTGTATCTGATTTATGTTTTCGAGATTTATTCACATTGTAGCATGTATCACACCTTCATTCCTTTTAAGGCTGAATAACATTCAATTTGTGCATATCACATTTCCTTTATCCATTCATCAGTTGATGAACACTTGGGTTGCGTCTACCTTTTGGCTATTGTGAATAATGCTACTATGAACATTGGTGTACAGTACTGGTGTAGAGTCCCTATTGTCAATTATTTTGGATATACATCTGGAAGTGAAATCGCTGGATTATAAGGTAATTCTATGTTTAACTTTTTGAGGAACTGCCAAACTGTTTTCTATGGTGGCTGACATAATTTATATTTCTACCAAAAATGCACAGGGTCCTAATTTCTCCATATCCACACAAACAATTATTTTCCATTTTATGGTTGTTTTTATACTAGCTGTCCTAATGGGTATGAAGTTGTATCTCATTGTGGTTTTGATTTGCATTTCCCATTCTAATGCCTAGTGATGTTGAACATCTTTTCGTGTGCTTATTGGTCATTTGTGTACCATCTTTGGAGAAATGCCTAATCAAGTCCTTTGCCCATTTTTTGTGGGTTTTTTTAATCTTTTTTCTTTATTGATTTTTGTCATTGAAGTTTTAATTTCTTTATTTTTCTGTTTTTTTAACTTATCTTTACTGTTGAATGTATTATAGATGTCCCCCTTTCTTCCTCCATTGACCCCCCTCCCCCCAATCCCACCCCCCTCTTGCCTTCCCCACTCTATTGTTTGCGTCCATTGGCCATATATGCATAGAAGTTCTTTGGTTTATCTCTTCCTGCCCTCCCTCCCCCCTTTCCTGTGAGGTTCATCAGTCTAACAACTAATTTGTACTTCTTAATTCTTTCATCTTCTTCACCCATACTCCCAGCCCCCTCCCATTTGGCAAGCAACAAAAAGTTCTCTGTATCTAGGAGTCTGTTTCTGTTCTGCTTACTCATTTTATTTGTAGATTCAATTGTTGATAGATATGTATTTATTGCCATTTTATTGTTCATATTTTTGTTCTTCTCCTTCAAGAAGACCTTTCAACATTTCATATAATACTGGTTTGGTGGTGATGAACTTCTTTAGCTTTTTCTTGTCTGGGAAACTCTTGATATGTCCATCAATTCTAAATGACAGCTTTGCAGGATAGAGTAATCTTGGTTGTAGGTCGCTGATTTTCATCACTTTGAATATCTCTTACCACTCCTTTCTGGCCTCCTTTCTTTTGAGAAATCAGCTGACAGTCTTATGGGAGCCACTTTGTAGGTAACAAACTGCTTTTCTCTTGCTGCTTTTAAGATTCTCTCTTTGTCTTTAATCTTTTCCATTTTGATGATGATGTGTTTTGGTGTGGACCCTTTGGGTTCATCTTGTTTGGGACTCTGCTTCCTGAACGTATATGTCTGTTTCCTTCACCAAGTTAGGAAAGTGTTCTGTCATTTTTTCAAATAGGTTTTCAATTTCTTGTTCTCTCTCTTCTCCTTCTGGCACTCCCATGATGTGAATGTTGGTACACTTGAAGTTGTCCCAGAGGCTCCTTACACTATACTCAGTTTCTTGGATTCTTTTTTCTTTTTGCTGTTCTGATTGGGTGTTTTTTGCTTCCTTATATTCCAAATCGATGGTCTGCTTCTTGGCTTTACCTACTCTACTATTGATTCCCTGTAAAGTGTTCTTTATTTCAGTTAGTGCATCCTTCATTTCTGACTGGTCCTTTTTTATGTTGTTGATGTTCTCATGAAGTTCCTTGGAGCTTTGCCCATTTTTTGAATTGGGTTGTTTAGATTGCTGAATTGTGAAGTTCATTACATATTGTGGATATTAATTCCTTATCAGGTATATGATTTGCAAGTATTCCCCCCCCCCATTCTGTGGGTTATCTTTTCACTCTCTTGATAGTGTCCTTAGATTCACAAATGTTTTTAATTTTGATGAAGTCCAAATTCTATTTTTTTGTTGTTACCTGTGCTCTTGGTGTGTAAGAATCTATTGCCAAATCCACAGTCATGAAAATTTACCCCTATAATTTCTTTTAAGAGTTCTAGCTTTTATATTTAGGATGCTGATCCATTTTGAGTTCATTTTTGTATAGGGTGTGAGACAGGGCTTCAACTTGACTCTTTTTTTGTGGATATCAAGTTGTCCCAGCACTATTTGATGAAGAGACTATTCTTCCTACTAAATGGTCTTGGCACCTTTGTAAAAAAAAAAAAAAATCAATTGGGCCCTGGCTGGTTTGGCTCAGCAGTTAGAGTGTCGGCCTGCAGACCAAAGAGTCATGGGTTTGATTCCCAGTCAAGGGCATGTACCTCAGTTGTGGGTTTGATCCCCAGCCCTGGTTGGGATCATGCGGGAGGCAACCAAGCCATGTGTCTCTCTCACATTGATGTTTCTCTCTCTTTCTCTCTCTCTCCCTCTCACTCTTTTTCTCTCTCTCCCTCCCACTCTATCTAAAAAAAAAATCAATGGAAAAATAACCTTGGGTGAGAATTAAAAGAAAAAAATCAATTGGCCATAGACAGTTGGAATTATGTCTATAATCTCAATTCTATTCCATGGATCTAAGTCTTTCCTTATGCCTGTACCATACTGTTTTGATTACTTTATCTTTGTAGTAAGTTTTGAAGTCAGAAAGTGCAAGTCCTCCAACTTTTTAAAAAATTTATCTTTATTGTTGAAAGTATTACAGATGTCCCTCCTTTTTTCCCCCATTGACACCCTTCTCCCCACTCCTGCCTCCACCACACTGTTGTTTGTGTCCATTGTCCTCCAACTTTGTTCTTCATTTTCAATTTTGTATTGGTCATTCAGGGTCCCTGGCACATCCTTATGAATTTGAGACCTGATTTTAAATTTCACTCTTTTTAAAAGGTTGTTAAAATTTTGATAGGGATTGGGTTGAATTTGTAGTTCATTTTGGATAGTGTTAAGTCTTAAGTCTTCTAATCCATGAATATAGGGTCTTCCCATTTATCTAGGTCTTATTTAATTTATTTCAGCAACATTTTATAATTTTCATTATACACATCTTTCATCTCCTTGAATTAACTTGTTCCTGAGTATTTTATTATTTTGGATGCTATTGTAAATAGACTTTCTTACTTTCCTTTTCAAACTGTTCATTGTTAGTGTACAGAAATATAACTGATTTTTGTTGTTGGTCTTGTATCCTGCAACTTTGCTGAATTTGTTTAATAGCTCTAATAGTTGTGTGTGTGTGTGTGTGTGTGTGTGTGTGTGTGTGTGTGTATTCTTCAGGATTTTCTATATATAAGATCAAATCATCTGCAAATAAAGATAATTTCAGCTCTTCCATTACAATTCGCATATCTTCTATTTCTTGTCCTTGCCTAACTGCTCTGATTAGAACTTCTAGTACATGTTGTATAATGGGGAAAGCAGAGATTTTTGTCTTGTTCCTGATCTTAGGGGAAAAACTTCCTGTCTTTCACCATGAAGTATGATGTTAGCTGTGGATTTTTTCATAAATATCCATTATCCAGCTAAAGAATTCTCTTCTAGTTCTTGTTTAATTTTTTGTTTGTTTATTTAGTATAGCCAACCAAGCTCTTTATTGGTTTCTATTTGCATGGAATATCTTTTCATTCTTTCACTTTCAACCTATTTGTATCTTTGGATCAAAAGGTGATGGATTTTTCAGCATCAACTGAGGTAATCATGTGGATTTTTTCCTTCATTCTATTGGTACATTACATTGATTTTTTTACATTGAACCTTGCATTCTGGGATAAATCCCACTTGGTCATGGTGTATAATCCTTTTAAGCATGCTGCTGGATGCCCTGGCTGGTGTGGCTCAATGTTTAGAGCATCAGCCCACTCACCAAAGGGTCTCAAGTTCGATTCCCAGTCAAGGGCTCATATCTGGGTTGCAAATTCGATCCTGGCCCCATCAGGGCACGTGTGGGAGGCAACCAATTAATGAGTTTCTCTCACATCAATGCTTCTCTCTCTCTCTCCCATTCCCTCCCTCCCACTCTCTCAAAAAAATTCAATGGAAAAAAATATCCTTGGGTGAGGATTAACAACAACAAAAATAGTATGCTGCTGGATTCAGTTTGTTAGTATCTCAATAAGGATTTTTGCATTTATATTCATAATGGATGTTTATAGTTTTTTTTAATTTTTTTTAATTGATTTTAGAGAGAAAGGAAGGGAGGGGAATGAGGAAGAGAGAAACATGTATGTGAGAGAGAATTCATCCATCAGCTGCCACCCACACGCACTGGGGATTGAGCTTGCAACCTGGGCATGTGCCCTGACTTCGAACCAAATCAGCAACCTTTCAGTGCTCAGGTGAACCTCAACCAACTGAGCCTCACCGGCCAAGGCAGTAGGTTGTTTTGTTTTTATTATGTCTTTGGTGTCAGAGTAATGCTAGCCTCATGAAATTAATTCAGAAATATTCCCTCCTCTTCTATATTTTAGAAGACTTTAGGAAGGATTGGTGTTCAGTCTTCTTTAAATGCAAGACAGAATTAACTAGTGAAGAAATTTGGTCCTAGGCATTTCTTTTTCAAAGGTTTTTGATTAGTGACTTAATCTTTTTTACTTGTTATAGGTCCATTCCAATATGTCTGTTATCTCTTTTTTCTTGAGTCAATTTGGTAATTGGCTTGTTTCATCTAGGTAATCTAATTTGTAGGCATACAATGGTCCCGGTTGGATTCCTGGTCAGGGCACATGCCCGGGTTTAGGGACTTGATCCCCAGCAGGGGGCATGCAGGAGGCAGTTGATTGATGTTTCTCTCTCGCATCAATGTTTCTATCTCTCTCTCCCTTCCTCTCTCTCTAAAAAATCAATAAAAACATATTTTTTCTCTCTCTTTTTTTTAATCCTCACCCGAGGTTATTTTTCTATTTATCTTCAGATAGAGTGAGAGGGAGGGAGAGAGAGAAACATTGATGTGAGAGGGACACATCAACTGGTTGCCTCTGCACGACCCCGACCAGGGCCAGGGACTAAACCACAACTGAGGTACATGCCCTTGACCGGGATCAAACCCATGACTCTTTGGTCCGTGGGCTGACGCTCTAACCACTGAGCCAAACCAGCCAGGGCTAAAAACATTTTTTTTTTAATTTCCAGTTTCCTGCTGTTATTGAGTTTTAGTTTCATTCCATTGTTGTCAGAAAAGATACTTTATATGATTTTAATATTTTTTAATTTATTGAAACTTGTTTTGTGAGACCGGCCGGTGTGGCTCAGTGGTTCAGCGTCGACCCATGCACCAAGAAGTTGCCGGTTTGATTCCTGGTCAGGGCACATGCCCAGGTTGTGGGCCCAATCCCCAGTGGGGGGGAATGGGGAGGCATGAGGAGGCAGCCAATTGATGTTCTCTCTCAGTGATGTTTCTCTCTCTCTCTCCTTCTCCCTCTCTCTCTAAAATCAATAAAGAAAAAATATTTTAGAAAAAAAAATTAACTTGTTTTGTGGCCTACATATGGTCTATACTGAAGAATTCCCTATATGTACTTGAGAAAAACTCGTATCTTCTTGATGAATTGACCCTTTTCAATATACTATTCTTCTCTGCCTCTTATAAGAGTTTTTACTTTAATGTCTATTTTGTCTGCTGTTAGTATAGAGCCAACCCAGCTCTTTTGGTTTCTATTTGCATGAAATATTTTTCATTCTTTCATTTTCAACCTATTTATATCTTTGGATCTCAAGCGAATCTCTTGTAGACAGCATATATATGGACTGTTTGATGATCCATTCTGACTTAATTACAGAGTTTAATTCATTTATATTTAAGGTAATTACTGATAAGAAAGTATTTCTGCCCTTTTGCTATTTTTGTTCCTCAGTTCCTCCATTATTGATTTTCTTTTTTTTTTTGGTAGTGTACCATTTCATTCCTTTCTCATTTGTTTTTCTGTATATTTTTATTTTCTTGGTGGTTACCCTCAGGATTACAATTAACCTCTTAAATTTATAACAATCTATTTTTAACTAATACAATTATAGTTTCAATAGTATATAACAATACTGTTCCTATACAGCTCCACCTGCACCTTTGTTTTTGTTGTCACAAAATACATCTTTATAATTGTGTGTGCATAAACAATCTATAACTATTGTTTTATGCATTTGTATTTTAAACCATGTAGAAAAAAAAATTATATTCCAAAAATACAACAATACTGGCTTTTATATTCACCTATATAATTACTCTTATCAGCTTTCTTTATTTCTTCATATGGCTTAAGTTACTGTCTAGTTTCATTTCTACCTAGAGAACTATCTTTAGCATTTCTTGTAGAACAGGTCTATTAGCAGCAAACTCCCTCAGCTTTTGTTTATCTTGGAATGTCTTGATTATTTTCTTCATTTTTGAAGGATAGTTTTGCTGGATATAAAATTCTTAATTGACAATATTTTTCCTTCACTACTTTAAGTATGTCATTTCACTGCCTTCTGTCCTCCAAAGTTTCTGAGAATTCAGTTACTAATCTCATTGAGGATTCCCTGTATGTGACAAGTTGATTCTTTCTTTGTAAGGATACCTTGTTAACTAGTTGTGGCTCTCTGTAAGTATACCTTGTTAACTAGTTTTCATGCAAATGCTACCCATGGGTTTTGCTTTTGCTTTTTGCTCTATCTTTTTTTAAGAGGGGATTCAGAGAAATGAAGAAACGATGTCACCACTGCCACTGCTGCCACCATCTTCCCAGATTTCAGAGCATATTTTAAAAGCCCTTAGAATTTTTCTACAGAAAATTTTCTTGAATAAAATGCCTTAAAAATTGTATTTAACATTTTCAGAATTAAAACTGGTAAAACAAAAAAAATGAATCATTTTGTCTGCTTACCTCAAATATTCTGAACATGTTGTACCTTGTTTTATAATCAGTCCACAAGACCACGTAAACGGCATTTGTTGAGATGGTGCTAATCATAATTATCCTAAACAGACGACTCTTGATGATTCTCTTCACAAATGCCTGACATTGAGTATCTTTCCTCCTGTCAAAAAATTGAATAAGAGATATGATTACCTCACAACAGAGCTAGATCCCCAAAGAATGCATACCTTTTTGTAGGGACTAGGGTCTCCTCCTTCTGTGGATATAAGTTTATATATACTTTAAAATTGCAATGAAATACTAACTAAATGACCACTGAAATATGTTTGATGATCATGGAGTGGATCTGTCCTCACTCAGTTTCTCAGTTCTTTCTAGACCTCTGAAACAGAATGGTTACCACTCCTTCTCAAGCAAAACAAAGCATCATTTTCATTTACTCATTTGACAAATTTTTATTGAGTGACTGCTACATGCCAGGCATTACAGTGGGCACAGGGGATAACATGTGAGCAAAATTAAATATTGTCAGTCTAATAAGGAAAACAAATAATCAAATAATCACCCAGACAAGTGGTTACAAGTCAATGATGAAAAACTGAACACTCTAAGAAAAAAGAAAAAAAGGGGGGACAAACACAGTCAATTCATGAAAGAAATACAAATGACAATGAATTTTCCCCAAAATATTCAGTGGCACTACTAATCAGGAGAATGAATTAAGTAAAACTATTCTCTTTGCTTATAAAATTAGCAAAGACTTAAATATAATATTTAATGCTGACAAGAGTGCAGTGGGATGGAGCATTCTCATAAACCGCCAGGGGGAATGTAAACTGACACTTTTCTGAAAAGCCTTAGAACTGTTCATATCCTCTGACCCAAGGAATCTACCCCAAAAGAATACAGTCTGAAATGCAAACAGTGACTTGGGCCAAGTGTGTTTATCCCAGCATTATTTACAGTAGTGAGAACTTGGAAACAATTTAAAAGTCTAACAAAAAAGACTGGTTAAGTAAATTATAGCATATCCATCTCATGGAATATTATACAGATACTAAAATATGTCTACGCATTTTTCATGATTTAGAAAAATGTTTATGATCCACAGGATAGCAAAACACACACAAAAAAACCCTGACTGGGTAGCTCAGTTGGTTAGAGCATCGTCCCAATACACCAAGGTTATGGGTTTAATCCCTGGTCAGGTCACATACAAAAATCAAAAGAATCAACTAATGAATGCATAAATAAGTGGAACAACAAGTCGATGTCTCTCTCTCTCTCTCTCTCTCTAATCAATAAAAAAAAATTTTAAATACAAAAAACAAGATTCAAAATGATCTCAACCGTACAAAGAAGGATAGAAAAAAACTTGGCAGGAAATATGTCAAAATGTTGATAGTGGTGAGGTTGTAGGTGATTCTTTTTCCTGTTTGTTTACATTTATCTGTGCTTTGCAATTTTTCTCTAAGAGTATAACTTTCTATTATATGTAACAAATGAACACATTCTCACAACAGTGAAAAAAAATACAGAATGTAGATACTTTTATAATGTATAAAAACAAGATGTTTAATTTATCTGACTTGAGATAGGGTCAATTACAAAAAAAAAAAAAAGCCTTCAAATTACCTAAGAGTCGTTAACAAAAAAGGACAAAATGAAGTCAAACTACTCATTTAGTCTACAGGTCAAATAAGAGCGTGATTGAATGTCTGACTTAACCAGCCAGTCGTCACACTAAAGCCAAAGAAGTAATATGTTTGGCTGAGCCTTCTCCAGCCTCACCAAAGAAACCAGGTTATCAATACGAGAAGTGGATGAGTGCCTGTGGGAAGAGGCTGAGAGCACTGGCACCCTGCCATCACTGCTACTGCACACTTCTTAATGAGCAATAGAAACAGAGAATATTTACTGAAATGTCTTGAATCTTGCACAGAGGTACATCGATGCATTTTCCAACAGGGTATTAGAAGTGCCTCTTGTGTGGCTCGGAAAATATAAGTGTTGAGACATTTTCCAAATTTTCAGTTTTTATTCCTCACTTTTATAATCCAACAGAAAATCTCTGCTTAGGGATTTCCTTGGCGTTTAGATTCCACAGACTGCAGAGAAGGGTCCACTAGGAGAATCCTTGCTTTATGAGGTCATTCTTGGGCATTCCAGTACGTTATTAGTCCGTGGGCCCCTGGAGGGGCAAGCTCCCCAGCCAATCTGTCCACAGATCCTCTCTTCCCAAGGAGACTGGGCACCTCAGTTCAGCCAAAGGGCAACCGGCAGTTGTGATGCTCCGGGCTAAAATTGGGAGCCACCAGAGATAGGCCAGATGAAAACCCCTTCTTCTTCACAAAGTGCCCTCATCTGACAGACAAAGGTCCTTAATAATATGTTACAATAAGTTAAGAATCCTAGAAGAGGGTAATGCAAAGTTCTCTGGGGTTCTACAAGCAAGGGCATGCCAGCACTGGAAACACCTGGGAGGGCAAGGAAAGGTTTTGATGGGTTTGGAGCTAGAATACAAGAAACAGAAGACTAACTGGGGGCATGGACTGTACACAGATGAACCACCTAGAGTGTAAAGGATGAGTCCATGGGGCAAAGATGTTTTAGGTACAAGAGCAATAGAATTTTTTGTTCTGTTCAATTCTTGGAATTAATATATTCTCCTCCTCTCCAGCGGTTCTCAACCTGTGGGTCGTGACTCCTCTGGGGGTCGAACGAACTTTTCACAGGGGTCGCCTAAGATATAACAGTAGCAAAATTACAGTTATGAAGTAGCAACGAAAATAATTTTATGGTTGGGGGTCACCACAGCATGAGGAACTGTATTAAAGGGTCGCGGCATTAGGAAGGTTGAGAACCACTGAAACCTCTTTGGTTTTTAAGGCAAATCAAGACAGCCCTGTGTTGTACTAAATCTTTAGTGGCTAAACTGGTCAAATTCCTGGAAACTTAAGTTCTTGAGCCACAAAAAAAGGAGGTGACCACGCACCACCTTCACTGTCCCAGGTGTTCTAAAACAAGTGTATATGACCATTCCTTGTAGGAAAATACTCTTGTAGACAACCAAGACTAAGCTAAACTAGGAAATAACATAATATACTAAACTAGGAAATAACCTCTTATTTAATTTCTCCATTTAAAATCATCCACAGTTAAGCTTTAAGAATCACTTTGAGCCCTGGCCAGTTTGGCTCAGCAGTTAGAGCGTCAGCCTGCGGACCAAAGAGTCTCGGGTTCAGTTCCGTTCAGTTGCCGTTTGGTCCCCAGCCCTGGTCAGGGTTGGGTGGGGGGCAACCAATTAATGTGTCTCTTTCACGTTGGTGTTTCTCTCTCCCTCTCTCCCTTCCTCTCTAAAATCAATAAAAACATATTTAAAAAAAGAATCACTTTGATTAATGTCCCCAACATTCAAACTTTAGTCTCATCATCTCAGTCGACATTTTCTCCCTCAGGGATCAGCTCCTCCTATACCTCTTACTGCCTCCTTTGGTCATATGCCCCCTTACGCCTTCTAGGCTCCTGTCCAACATCCCCACAATGGCCTCCTGGGGCAGCTGCTCTGAAAGAGCCTGAATCAGTTCTGTTTGCACCTGCCCCAATACATCAATGTGCCAAACCCCACTGCAGGCCCTCCGTAAGTGTGTGCTCTGTGACTATACAAATGAATGGCCAAGGATACTTATGCTCACTCAAGTAGCTGAGCATAGTGGAATTTCATCTCCAGGGACCCCAATCGTACATGTCTATGCCTTCCTTCTTTCAGTACCAAACAATGCTTTGGGGGAGACATGGAGAAGAGGAGAAGAGAATAATTTTTCACGATGCTTGGAGGCCTAAGGAAAGACGGTCAGCTGACAGTAGCAGAGAAGAGCCCAGTTGTTCTTAGTGCACTGCTTCAGCACAGCCAACCACAGCTAAATGCGGTTTCTGAAGTCACTGATGAAGGCATCTGGTTTGGGAATGGAACTCCAGCTGGTCAGTGGAATCAGAAGTGACGAGCTTGTCAGAGTCTACTGAAATCATCCAGCTCTTCTCATGGAAATGTGGGCAATCTGGGATGAGAAGCCAAAGGGGCGCCTCTCCTGCCCTTTAGCAGCAACTCACACTCTGCTTGACTTGGGCAGCACGACCTCCGCTGCACACAGCAGGGAAGGTCCGCAGTCGGCGGGCATGGCAGCGTGGTGGCTCGTCTTCTGGCCAGAGTCATTGCTGTACTAGTCCCTAGTAACTGGCACTGAAACACAAAGCTCAGGAACTAGAGCCAAAGCCTGTTACAGCTCTTGCTGTTTGGAAGGAAATTTTACAAAACTGAAAGTTAGCGTTTAACTAGTTTATTTTTGAATGCTAAATTAGACGGTATAAAGACAGCTTCATACCAACACTAGTAGTCCAATACACTAATAAAAGTCAGGCTTGTGTTAAAAAATATACATGCTGCTGCTTTTTGTTCAGAGCAAAAATGTAAAAACCATGCCTAGTCTATGTATCAAAAGATTTCCTAAATCTTCTCAATATCAGAAAGTAATCATTATGAAAAGAACATTCATTAACTTCATTTTAGAAAAGGACACTTGTCAAATGTGCTTGCCCTGGTTTGTTATTTAGGGAGGTCAATCAAGGGGTCATAGGTCATGTCTATTTAACTCCTCTCTACTCCAGTGATCATTTAGAAAGATAATGGAGAAAAAACAAAACTTACCACATCAGAGACACCAGTGCCATCACACAAAGATTTGGAACACAAGGGAAGATGGGAGCCTCCGACCTTGCCAATGTCTCTCTTAAGTTCAAATGTCAGTTACTTGAAGAAGTCTGGGGACTCATTCTATTGGAATTTACCACAATGAGTATTTCCATAGTCAATGTGGACCTTTGATTCTCTATAGTCAAGTTTCTGAGTTCCAGCAGATGCAACACTCTTTTTTTTTTTTTAATCCTCACCTGAGGACATTTTTTCATTTTTTGTTCAGATAGAGTGGGAGGGAGAGAGAGGAAGAGAGAGAGAGAGAGAGAAACATCGACGTGAAAGGGACACATCGAGTGGCTTGCCACCCACACGACCAACCAGGGCCAGGGACAAACTGCAACCGAAGTACATGCCCTTAGCGGGAACCGAACCCGGGTCTCTCTGTACCGCAGGCCGACGCTCTAACCGCTGAGCCAAACCGGCCAGGGCGCAACACCCTTAACATGAACCTTATGTCAAACCCCCATGAAGATGCTAATTAGTGGCTACATTCTCAGGTCTTCACCATTGCAATTACGAGCTATATCCTGCTTTCTCTAGTGTGTTATATGTGGTATATATTAACAGCCAACCAGTTTAGCCTCTCAGACTTACATTCAAAAGAGGGGGAAAGGTTTCCATTCAGGGTACAGTGAAACAAATTATACCATAAGGAAACAAACAAACAAATCCAGAAGGTGGAATATTCAACAGGAACCTTGACCCAGTTTTTGCAATAAGTCAATGACATGAGAAAGGGGGGAGGGAGAAAGAAGAGGGGAGCTTGCTTGCTTTAGATTGAAAGATTAAAAAGACACAATAGCCCTGGCTAGTTTTGCTCAGTGGTTAGAGCATCAGCCTGCGGACCAGAGAGTCCCGGGTTTGGTTCCCACTAAGGGCCCGTACCTCGGTTGCAGTTTGTCCCCGGCTCTGGTTGGGGTTGTGCGGGTGGCAGCCAGTCGATGTGTCTCTCTCACATGGATGTTTTTCTCTTTCTCTTCCCGCCGCCCCCCCCCCCCCGCTCTATCTGAAGATAAATGCAAAAATGTCCTCGAGTGAGGATAAAAAATTAAAAAAAAGACACAACAACCAGATGTAATAGGTAGACTTCATATGGATCCTGATTAGAACAAAATTACTGTCCAAACACATTCTTGACCTTCAGGGCAATTAATTTCGCCCAGGTATTAGGTGATACCAAGAAACCATGGTTTATTTTGTTAGGTATGATAATGGTGTTCTGGTTTATCCAAGAAAATGACCATATTTTCTAGAGATGTTTACTGAAGGATGTAAGGGTAAAATGGAATGCTACCAGGGATTTGCTTTTAAATGCTTTTAGCAAAGAAGAAGGAAATGAGGGATTATATGAAGTAACTGGGGCTAAATCGAGGTAATTGCTAAATGTAGGTGATCAGTAATACATAAGGGATTCAACATACTCTTCATTCTTTTAAAATAGTGTTTCATATGTAAAAACTCATAAAAAAATGAAGTACTGAACTAAAACTATGTGATAATAAAACATATAAAAGTCCCTCAAAATCTATACATAAGAGTTTATAAAAACCCACAGCTTTGCCTTTTCCTCTAAAAGAATTCTAAGAAGCAGAGGTTCTAGCACCCAGGCTCTGGATCTGCCGGCGGCCACAGAGCCTGGGTGGCCTCTCTCTGCCCTCCTTGCACACTCCATACCCACAGGGCAAACTGGCTGCACCTGCCTCTCCCAGGCCAACAGAACCAGTCAGGAACTAGCTTCAGCAAGTTACCATACGGCTTCTCAAATTGGAGGCTGGCATGGGGTCGGCAGGGGAAGGTTTGCTTGTTACAACGAAGAGTGAGTTTTCTGGCCTCTGAAGTGAGGTGGGTTACAAAGGTGATCCCTGTTAAATCCTACCACAATAATGCTTCCAGGGATTAACACGTGTTTCTTGGATAAATATATATGTACACATTCTTTTAATCTACATTCTAAACTCATTAATAAGTACATTCCTGAGTTCCTTCAAAGAATGCTGTTATTACAATTTTTAAATAATAGATTACTTTATATTCCATTTTACTCCTGTTAGTGACACATGGAGTAAATAGAGCTCATTACTGGATAATACCCGAGTAGCTCCTAGCTCAATGACTATAGACCTTCAGTTCAAAGGTCACAACAAGCAAATGATCAAAAAAAATGACCCTTGGATCCTCCTTAACTCACTAATTCAAATAAGGACCTGGCAAGTTGGTCCTTTATGACTGCGAATCCTTATGTTGTCCCACCTTGCTGGAAGTCACAGACAAAACACTCGTCCTCTCCCTTCAACTGCCTGAAAGAATGAAACACAAGATAGCTCACCCAATTTTGTGACATTATAATCTAATTAACTACTTAAGTAATAACAGCAGCTAAAGTCCAAATCAATGTTAGCTTCATAAGAATTGTTATAGATGGTTACAACCCTTTACCTAAAGAGTTTATCATTCTTTTTCTGCCTTATAACTATTCTCCAACACAATGCATTTGTAAAGTCACCATAATCACTTGAATTGCTGGGTTATAAAATGTGTGACTGCTCCTCCATCCCAATTTCTGATCTCTAAAAATGCTATTTCTCTTTTTCAGTACTGTATTATTAATATAATTACCTAGGTTGGTTTGCCTTATATATGTGACCTTAGATATAATGACAAATACCTCAGGCTCAATTTAAATCATTTTGTATTTAAGCAATGATTTTACAAAATATGGTATAAAGGTGAACTAAATTTACAACTTAATTTGTTCATGTAAATCACCCTCAAAATACATTGCACCTAAGATGTATATAAGATTTTACATGCATTTTGAAAGAAATCACATAGAAGCAGCTGCTTTTTCAATAAACTCGGCCAGTTTCACGTCTCTTTTGGTCAGCTGACCACAGTCATGCGAGGTGAGAGTTATCTGGACCTAAGAAAGAGAGAAGCAGTTTTTAAAACCCTGAACTGTGATTCGTAGTATTCTCTTTTGGTGCTTCAGAAATCAACCTATTATCCAATATTCATATTTAAGAACTGGGGAGAGTAAAAGATTTAGAAAACATGAATAAACACAGCATTTCCAAAACCCAGTAAACTCCAGGGGCACAGTCCGACTCAGGCTGGGCCCAGCAACTGCCTAGAGATAGAAAGGTTCTCTCATATGAACAGCAATTCAACTGCCAGAATCTCAAATCTTGTCTCTTGAAGAAAAAAAAAAAAAAAGAGAGATTGAGATTCCATTTGAACTCTCATTACTTTAATTACACCCACTATTTTCAGGCCACTGAGAAAAACTAAGCTATCAAATGTAGTATCTTAGCAACGTTAAAAAAGCCCATTTCCAAATTAGGAAAGTGAGGTGGGGGTGGGATGGAAGAATAGTCTCTTGCTTCTTGACAAATAATTAAAAGGCAAAAGCAAAATTATGGGCAAGGAGAGGCAACTGTGAAAGAAAAGTTTATCCTGGTACCTGCATGCTTTGTTTATCCAATAAATCACATAAATATCAATACATTTTCTCTTTATTCAAAGAGGACTTTCAAAGAGAAGAAAAAAAAGAGCCCCACAGAAATCTAGATAAATTCTAAATGGTATGGCCATAAAGGCTAGGACACTTTTTTTTTTTTTTTTTTTTAATCCTCACCCGAGGACACTTTTCCATTTTTTGTTCAGACAGAGTGGGAGGGAGAGAGAGGAAGAGAGAAAGAAACATCGACGTGAAAGGGACACATCGACATGAAAGGGACACATCGACATGAAAGGGACACATCGAGTGGCTGCCTCCCACATGACCCAACCAGGGGCCGGGGACAAACCGCAACCGAGGCACGTGCCCTTAGCGGGAACTGAACCCGGGTCTCCCTGGACCGCAGGCCGACGCTCTAACCACTGAGCCAAACCGGCCAGGGCAAGGCTAGGACACTTTTGACGGGGGACTGATTCTTCTCACTGTGCCCCCTTAAAACTACTTGATGAAATTGTTTCAGTCTGCTCATTGTCTTAAGTAAGAAGGTCAGTTCCCCCCGAGGATATAGCATTTATTAGTTATTATTTAAACACAGTTCTTGAGCAAATTTATCTCAATTAGATAAATAAGGCCACTATCTTTCTTATTTGCTTCCATTTTCTTCAATGATTTACCTTAAGAGGGTTTAAAATTTTATCAGCATGGCTGATATTCAAATTTAATTCAGGAGCCAAAACGGCCCAACTTTCATATTAGTTTCAATAGAAGACAAACATGAAATTAAAGGGTTTGGTCACTGTTCTCTTTGAGTGGATCTGAAATTTTGTTACTAAATTAAAATAATACACAGGGATTCTGAGAAAAACAATAGAGAATACTTTCCTAAGCACAATGACACTTAGCTGCACAGGATGACAAGGAAGAAAGAGGTTTCCCAAACTCTATAATTACGGTGATCCCAAAATAAGGCAATTTCATTACCTTGTTGTATGCATTGAACCACTCCGGGTGATGATTCATCTTCTCTGCTTGTAGAGCAACTCGGGACATAAAGCCAAATGCCTGTATACGATGAAGTTGAAAGTGATTACTGACACTGCCCTCTGCCCTGGACCTGAGAGAGACCCCAGAGCAATCCAATGAGATAAAGACAGGCTAGGATCCTTAGGGAAGCCTGAAGAAACCAAATATGAAAGGGACTGCTCTCTGCAGAGCTCGGGTAACAGTGTAGCAGGACCATGACCTGCTGCTGGATGGTGAAAACAATCAGGCTGAAATAAACAAAGCAGGAAATTGGTCTCACCCAGTGACCTGTCTGGACTGTTTAATTGTCCTCAGGACTAGACGCTCCAAAATAGCCCAGGAATAATTTCCCTTCAATCCAGTGCCCTGGACCTCACTACCCGGCCCCAAATCTTAGGAGCCACTTTCCTTGCAGCGCTGCCCTTTTGTTTTCAGTGATTGGGTTGTTAACTAAGGCATCCACCACAGGACGGTGGAAGAATGTCTTCTGAGTGTGTCTTATGCTAAAGCACTGGCAGAAATGAACAACTTCCCTACTCCATCTCTCAGGCAGGACAGGAGGGCATGAAAGACTATTTTTATTGACAGCAAAGAATGCCTTTTGCCTGTCCAGGGTCTTTTTGCCACTGCCCAGCATTGGCAGTTCAAGGAGAAAGCGCCCCACCTCGAGGTGGAGGACTGCAGACCCAGCCACAGGTGTAAGTGTGGACCTGGAGGGCTCTGTCTTCACACTACAGGGAAAGTGCAAACCTAATTTTAAAAAGCAGAAGGCAAACTTGTCCTGAGAGAAAAAAAACTTATTTTCCTGCTTTCAGATTTTTATGAGGATAACTACAAACAATAGGAGAGTCTGTCTCTATTGTGCCCAGAAGGCAGAAATACTTGGTAAGACGCTAAGGTGAGGTCCCATTAATCACAAAGTTACAGTGGAATTCACAAGGCAGTCCCCATTACAGCCACAGAAATAAATATTTAACTCCAGTACCCCAACAGAAAAAACAATCTGATGTTAGTTGCGCTGTTTTTGAATCACCAAACAACACAAGAGCGCATTTCCAAGTTAGAAGTGAGAAATATGGAAGATGCTATTTTAAATAATTTTATGTCGTTCATAATGGTTCCTATCTCAGAACCCACTTTATTCAGGATAAATTTTCATTCTGACATTTAACGCCTAGAGGTTGTTAGGAAAAGGAAGGAAATTCAAGTAAAATCCATTTAACCTTGTATGGAATTATCAATGGGAAAGCAATACTCATTCTTCTACCCCTTATTTCATACAGTTCCCCGCCCCCCAACCCACAGTTTCACTTTCCGTGGTTTCAGTTACCAGTGGTCAACCATGGCCTGACAATATTACATGGAAAATTCCAGAAATAAACAATTCATACATTTTAAATTGTGCACTGTTCTCAGTAGTGTGATGAAATCTCACACCATCCCACTCCACCCGCCCAGGATATGAATTATCCCTTTGTCCAGCATATCCACACTGTGTGTCCTACCCGCCCATTAGTCCTTAGTAGCTGTCTCGGTCATCGGATCGGTTATCAAAGGGAAAGAGACAACAGTCACATAACTTCTATTATAGTATATTGTTATAACTGTTCTATTTTATTATTAGTTATTGTTGTTAATCTCTTACTATGACTAACTTATAAACTTTATCAGAGATACATATGTATAGGAAAAACATAGTATATATAGGGGTCAGTGCTACCTACAGTTTCAGGCATCCACTGGAGTCCTGGAATGTAGTCTCCACAGATATGGGAGAATACTATAATCTGATTCTCTAGGTTACGTGAGGGGAAGGGACAAGTCAAACGTGAAAGTCTGTTTTAATTATTCAAACACAGAGTTAAGCTGTATTAAATGATGTATAATGATAATTTTTACTGTTTGTCTATAATGCCTTATCCTAGTTTAGCTTTAGAAGACTTATAAGACTAATCACCACCTCTGAGAGACAGTAATACAATATTTGTTAAGGGCATGTGCTTTTGAGCCAGGAAGTCCTGGATTTAAATCCCAACTCAACTATTTAACTCCCAGATAATTTAACTCTGAGCCTCAGTTTTCTCATCAGTAAAATGGGGATAATAATAAGAAGCTCTTATAATCATTCCTTTTTTTAAAAATGTACCTTTATTGTTGAAAGTATTAACAGATGCCTCTCCCTTTGTTCCCCCTCAACGACATCCCCCCACTTCACCGCATTGTTGTCTGTGCCCACTGGTTATGCATATATGCATATAAGTCCTTTGGTTTATCTCTTCCTGCTCCCCCCACCTCCCTTCCCTCTGAGGTTAATCAGTCTGTTCCCTACTTCCTTGTCTCTGGATCTATTCAGTTCAACAGCTTATTGTGTTCGTCATATTCTACAAATAAGTGAGATCATGTGATACTTGTCTTTCTCTGACTGGCTTATTTCCCTTAGCGTAGTATTCTCCAGGTTCCTCCATGTCGTCTCAAAGGTAAGAGATCTCTCTTTCTTATAGCTGCATAGTATTCCATTGTGTACATGTACCACAGCTTTTTTATCCATTCTTCCACATCATGTAATCATTCTAATAAAAAATGAAATAGGGACTATAAAAGCACTTGGCACAGCACGAGGCACAGAATAAAAGATCACTGATGGCACGTACTGCTACCACTACTGCTTCTGGCCAAACTTTACAAAATGTAATGATAGGTGACAAGCCCTGAGAATCTAAGATTCCATTGGCTATCTCCCAAAAAAACAGCCCTTACCTTTTCCCATGTGCCAGGACTAGAGACTGACACTTGTACAACTGACAAATAGATAACCTGCTGTGGGTAACACTATGATACACACTAATTGGGGAAAACAGCTTAATAACAAGAAGTGAGGTGGGCACAGTCAGTCACTGCCCAAGTTCTTAAGCCCTGTGGCCACAGTTTATTACCATGTTATCCTAAAAGGTCCACAGTGATACTTAGAATCCCTTGACATTTCCCAAGAGCCAAGTGGATCAAATGGATGATTTGAACATAGTCAGAAGTGTTCCTCAAATCTTGGACTAGAAGTATGC
Source organism: Tadarida brasiliensis (assembly GCA_030848825.1). NCBI lineage: Eukaryota > Metazoa > Chordata > Mammalia > Chiroptera > Molossidae > Tadarida > Tadarida brasiliensis. The sequence goes on from CM061259.1 coordinate 85,515,300, forward strand.
ACCCAGCCCAGTCGGTATGGCTCAGTGGATTGAGCATCATCCCATGGACTAAGAGATCCCAGTTTGATTCCCGGTCAGGGCACATGCCAGGCTGTGGGCTCTATCCCCAGTGGGGGGCGTGCAGGAGGCAGCCAACCAATGTTTCTCTCTCACATCAATGTTTCTATCTCTCTCTGCCTTCCTCTCTCTCTCAAAAAAAAAAAAAGTCAATAAAAACATATTAAAAAACAAAAACCGCCCTGGCCGGTTTGGCTCAGCAATTAGAGCATCAGCCTGTGGACCGGAGAGTCCCGAGTTCGGTTCCCACTAAGGGCACATACCTCGGTTGCAGTTTGTCCCCGGCCCCAGCTGGGGCCGTGTGGGTGACAGCCAGTCAATGTGTCTCTCTCACGTCGATATTTCTCTCTCTCTCTTCTCCCTCTCTCCCTGAAGATGAATGCAAAAACGTCCTCGGGTGAGGATAAAAAACAAACAAAAAACAAAAACAGAGCACCCACATTCTAAGAGGTATGTTGATCAAAGAAAATGCATCTACCATATCTATATTCAATGTAAAAGGAGGGGGCACATCCAAAGACCCTATAAATTTGTATTTTCCTCAGCTTTATACATTTCCCTCAACTGCCACCTAATATTTGCATTTAATAAAATATCATGAAACCTAATAAAGGATTTGCATAAGATTTACTCCCAATTCTTGCTTAGGGAAAGAACACACAAACTACTCTGGAGACAAGGAGGGAATTCCATAACCTTTCTTCCATATAACAAAACCAAATAATCTCCAAAATATATATTTTTAAATTCTCAAATTAAAAACATGCATAACAATACACATTCAAATTAAAGGAAAATAATCTCTGCAAAAAAAGTTATATGATTGGATAGGAAAGGAGAAAAGCAAAACCTCAAAGGGGAATTCTGATCATCTGAAACATAATAAAGAAGGGATATGACTCAACAGTAAAACTTAGCAGATTCTGAAGAGCATCTGTTCCTTCTTTCTAAGATTTTTTTTACAGTCCGAGCTACTTACTACCAGGATGCCAGTTGGAATCTAAAGGCCCTAAACTAGCTAAAAGTACAGGCTTTCTAAAACTGTTCCATGTAGATCTAACGACTATGTTGTCCACCTGAAACTAATATAATATTGTGTATCAACCGTAATCAAAAAATTAAAAATTATTTTTAAAAAAGGAAGCTGGAAATAGCCCAAGGCAGAAGAGACACCACTAACTACCCAGTAAGCAGTTTAGAGGACAGAACTGAGAAAATGGGCAACATAAAGTAGAAATTAACAAGTTTATAAGAATTAGAAAATAATAAATATAAGAGTAGATCTAATACATAGATACTTATTATCAATAAGAGAACAACAACAAAACAGAAAACTTAGAAATGTAATTCAAGAATATTTTCCAGAAATAAGAGATTTGGATCTATAAATGGTAAGAATTCAACCATGTTTATACAACCACTGGGAAAAAAAAATCATTTAAAGAAAAAAGAAAGATCAATTCACCTATAAGGATGAAAAGAATCTGACTGACTTCAACGTTCCACACAGCAACATTCAAAATAGAAGTCAGAGGAGCAACACTTATGAAGAATTTAGGAAACAAAAATCAAAAAATTTTATACCTAGCTAAATTAAACTGTTGTCCAAAATTAATGCAAGAGACATATTTTTTTTTTTAAACCCTCACCCGAAGACATTTTTGCATTGATTTTTTTTTTCAGATAGAGTGGGAGGGAGGGAGGGAGGGAGAGAGAGAGAGAGAGAAACATCAATGTGAGAGAGACACATTGATTGGTTGCCTCCTGCACAACCCCGACTGGGGCCGGGGATCAAACCTGCAACCAACCAAAGCACCTGCCCTTGACTGGGAATCAAACCTGCAACTCATCAGTCCACAGGCCGACGTTCTAACCTCCAAGCCAAACCGGCCAGGGTGAAACATAAATTTTTTTTTTTTTTTTTTATCCTCACCCAAGGACATTTTTTCATTTTTTGTTCTGATAGAGTGGGAGGGAGAGAGAGGAAGAGAGAGAGAGAGAGAGAGAGAGAGAGAGAGAGAGAGAGAGAGAGAGAGAGAGAGAAACATCGACGTGAAAGGGACACATCAAGTGGTTGCCTCCCGCACGACCAACCAGGGCCGGGGACAAACTGCAACCGAGGTACATGCCCTTAGCGGGAACCG